>JARDVY010000298.1:600000-815000 GCA_029030555.1 Ornithoptera alexandrae | reverse complement strand
GTGTCTGGTGGGGTTTCGGTGTCATTGAAAGGTTAAATTATAAAAAACATAATTCCAAATTCAAATTAGGAAAATTGGTGATTTCCATTTGTTTTTCGTACTATCAAGATGAGTGAACCTAATAAAGAAATTCGACACATTTTAAAATTTTACTACAAAAAAGGTAAAAATTTAATTCAAGCCGCGAAAAAAATTTGCGATGTTTATGGAGCTAGTGCAGTGTAGTGCAGTGCAGTGCAGTGTGTGTGAGCACTGTGTAGCACAAATTTGGTTTAAGCGTTTTCAATCCGGAAATTTTGATGTCAAAGATGCACGTCGCTCTGGTCGCTCTGGTCGCCCTATTGCGGATAAAATGGATGCCATTTTTGAAAAGGTGGAGCAAGATCGGCATATCAGTAGTTACGACGTAGCGGAAAAACTGGGAATTGACCACAAAATAGTTTTGGCGCATTTGACAAAAACTGGGTACACAAAAAAGCTCGATATTTGGGTACCTCACGAGCTCACGAGCTCACTGAAAGAAACCTAATAATGAGCCGTGCACTCGTTTGTGATTCTTTATTGCGACGTAATGAAACCGAACCGTTTTTGAAGAAGCTGACGAAGAACGTGCAAAAAAGGTCGTGGTCAAAGGCCGGTCAGGCTTCACAGACTGTGGCGGAACCCGGGTTAACTGGCAACAAGGTGATGCTGTGTGTGGTGGGATTGGAAGGACATTATTCATTATGAGCTGTTACCACCAGGCAGGACCATCGATTCTGAACTCTACTGCGAACAACTGATGAAATTAAAACAAGATGTTGAGAGAAAGCGGTCGGAATTTATCAACAGAAGGGGGGGTTTTTCATCATGATAACGCTAGACATCACACATCTTTAGCCACTCAGCAAAAATTAAGAGAGTTTGGCTGGGAGGTGTTAATGCATCCACCGTATAGTCCTGACCTTGCACCTTCAGATCTCCCCCTGTTTCGGTCTCTTCAGATTTCTTCAGGCAGTGTCAGGTTAACATCACGAGAGGACTGCCAAAACCACTTCTTGCGGTATTTTGATCAGAAGTCCCAAAATTTCTATAGCAATGGGATCATGTCCCCGTCCCTACCTACAAGATGGCAAAAAGTAATCAAACAAAATGGTACCTACGTACTTTAGTTAAATATAAATAAACTATATTATAATATGTTTTGAATTTTCTTCAAAAATGCTAAGAAACTTTTTCCCCTACCTAATATTCTACCATTAGCAAACATCAGCTCATTTTTTTAATCCACGTACCGACGAGACCAGCGAGCAGTTCACCTGATAGTAACTACCCATAACATACATTGTGCTCGTCACTGCAGACATGAGATGTTAAACTTGTTATCGCAAGTAATTGCATCAGCTGCAGCGCCCTACAAACCGGAACATTGGTTGTTAGCACACTACAACACGGTTTAGCGGCGGAGCTAGGAGCTGCTATTGTACTTACCCAGACAGTCTTCATAAGATATCTTGCTTCTGGGGGAGAATAGAAGGTTGGTTATGTAGGATTTTTACTCACCAACAACCTGTCGCTGGTCATCATCAGTGTGTTGCGGGGAGCCTTAGGATCTCCTAAGGAATACATCAGTGTCTCCCGCCACTGCGTTAACGCATGTCTCTGGGAGGGCTCGGCTGCAACAAACATGAGATCAGCTTGTACTTGAGGTATACACTGGACTAGCTGAGTGGACAATGTGATCTACCTTTAAAATTCACGAACCCCTTTCATTGTTAGTGGATATCTGTTGTTGGAGACCGGCTAAGGAGGTACCACCGCAGCGCTTATTGCAGCCGACAGACAGTACTGTGCCAACATTACTGTGATCCGGTTTGAAGGGAGTTGTAGCTAGTGAAATTACTGGGGTGACGAGACCTAACATCTTATGTCTCAAGGCCGACCAGCACAATGCGGTGCTGTGTATAACATCCTAACTAACGCCACGGTGTTATGGGCAGACTTTACGGAGCAATCGGGTGAACGTCCCGCTCATCTCATTGCTCCGTAAAGTAATATTATATATAGTATACTAACCGTCTCTACAATAATAATTATACGCTTATTCATAACTTATTTTTAATTAAATTAAGCGACAAGGCGAGCGGGGCCTTCACTCGACGATAAGTGACACGCCCGCCCATAACAACCTGACCCTCGTTAGCATGAACGCCGAAGTTGACCACTGAGGGGGTTTTAGTGGGTAAAAATCTCCACATAACTCGGACTTCTCCCCAGAAGGCAGAGTATTTTTTCGAAGATTTCCTCCCGCATCCAAAAAAAAAGAGCTGCTGTGGTGTCCACCTAGTCGGTACAAATACCTACCACCACCATTAACAACGTGGATTTACGACTCTACGATTAGTCGCCAGTGAAGCGATTAAAATACTGATCATACGGACGCACGACAGTCATCGAACCCACTCCCCCACCCTCGCCCACCCGGCTACGGACAGCCGGCGCGGTGTCACGTTCGCGACGCAACGCCGCGCTAATCACGGTTGCGTAAACAATAAAAATTAAAAAAGAAAAAAACAAAAGAAAACACCGCCGCCATTTTGTATTCGCTCGGGTTTCTAATGAGTCATTGTTGTCGCACGGACGCTTTCCGCTCGCGGTGTTAACCAGTGCTCGCCAACCTTTTCCCTTTCACGGGTCCATTAATACATCTTCACATTTATCAGCACCTCCTCCCACGATAGCTCCGTATTCACACCTGAAAACATTTCTTTTCTTTTAAACATCCATCTCGTGTCAATTTTAACTGTAAAATATTTTCCCTCTCTCTCTAACACCTTAGTAAGTTATTAGTCATTTCACTTTAAATTACGTATAGTATGCTAACATTACAGTCATCCGGTTTGAAGGGCGTTGTAGATAATGAAATTACTGAGTTGAGACTCAACTTTGCCTATCCATAACAATGTTGGGCTTGTTAGGATGGTATACACTGCATCACATTGCGCTCGTCACCTTGAGACATAAGATGTTTAATTTCGTTACCCCTGTAATTTCACTATCTGTAGCGCCTTTCGAACCGGATCACTGTAATGTTAGCACAGTACTGTTTGGCTGCTGCAATTGGAGCTACGGTGGTACCTACCTAGACGGTATCCGGCAACAGAGACCTACCACCAGTTACGTCTGGTTGGTCTTGTGGCGTACCACAGATTGGTAGCCGCTGGTGTAAACAACCGAATTTACTATGGTCGGCCATTTTTAATTTCGGAACGGCTGAAGGTGAACAGCTTCCCGTCGTTGTTTTCTACAGGATGTTATCAGAACAACTTCTATATTCAATATTTACTTTGTATACATGGTGTCCTCTGTTCTTTGATGGTGTTGAGCGCTTGGTGGTCATATTGACTCTTACGGGTCATCTGATACTGAAATCGTAGACCAGGGTCCATGGCCTGGTAATATATAGAAGGTGTATGTTTCTACTGACAACATATAGTAGGTCCCTATATTCTGGTACTCCTTTATCGTTGGCATCAGGTCTGGGTCTGGGTCACATAGTGTGTGTGTTAGACTGTATGGGTTTGAAAGATCACTGAATTAAGTTCACTTATTGGCTATATGAACCGACGATCTGGTGTACGTCTTAAGGAAACCTTCGATGTGTACAGCATGAGATGGTTGCTTGAGGGGGTGTATGTTCAGCTGTGGACATCAAGAGGATGTCCACTGCTGAACATTTATTGCCTTAAAGGGGTCCTCCTTGACGTATAAAACAATATTCGTCATGACAGTGAGCACGGGTTCTTTCTTAGACCTAAAGACAGATTATAATATCATCATCATCAGCTAGTACACCTCCACTGCTGGACATAGGCCTCCGTCAGATGTAAGGCGGTACCTCTTACACCCCTTTAAATATTTAGCTAAAATATATATATATATAAGCGGTTCCCCGGTCGCTTTGTTGATCGTAATATAGAATTAGACCGCAAATGACTCACCATACCAACCGTCACTATAGCAACCGCATAAATAATACCAAATGAAAATATCTATAGAAGTTAATTAGAAATAAACCGATGAAGGATCTACGAAATTCAATGAATAAATTGGCTATAATCATCTACAGATCATTCCTCGTCGAATGCACAAGTTCTCGTGACGATACTTTCACTAGTTTTTACGTGATATACACTCGCGTGCAACTGAATTAACTCAAGCCGTATATTAGTATAAAAGTTTGATTTTTCGGAAAACGGCTTTTCCGATTTTTTCAAAAATTTTTTTATTCGAAAGACTGATATTTTTTTCATAATACAGCAATTTTCAAACAAATAACGAGAAAACTTTTTTAATAAATACGGTCAAACATGAGCGTTACAGAAATTGCTTGTTGCGGAACCCACGAGTTGCGGGACTGAATCACGTATGAAAGCTCACGTGACCCATATTTCCTATCAGTTACTAGTCAGACGTTGACAGGTACACATCTCTTTTTTATTTTTTTTTTATTTTTTTTTTAGCGTTCCCCCATACGTGTTTTGGGTCAGGGCTTTGTTCTTTCAATCACTTGTCATCATATTGTTTATTTCTGATTTCCTTTTTCTCTCATCTCTCATTCTTCCATCTTTCATTCTCTACTTATCTTGCACACTTCATTTCTCTGTCATTCTACATTCCATTTCCTTCTGTCATCCATCCTCTTGGAATGAAGACGCCTTCTGAAGATGGGGGGGAGCCTGAAAAGAAATCATCCCCTGGAGCATGTTTCTTCTTTCTTCTACTTCTGTTTACTCTTACATTATTACATTTATTTTTATTACTTACTTGCTATTGCCTTACTCGCTATTATTACACTCTATTTACTTATTTATTAATTTACTTTTACTTTTACTTTTTATTTTCTCCCAATACTTTCCCCACCACTCTCCTGCAATATTTCACAAATATTTCGCGACTTTCGTCTTCACCCATCAGAGAAGCGATGGCACCTGCGTCTATTCTCCTACCCATCTCCATTTCACTCTCCGTCCTTTCCCTTCCATACAAGGGACAGGAGGTGAGGATGTGCACCACGGTCTGGTCCACAGCTGGGTCACAAAGGCACGCGGGACTCCCCTTGAGCTTAAACCTGTGAAGGTACTCGGAGAATCCCCCGTGCCCAGTGAACACCTGGACCAAGACCGTGTCGAGATCCAATCGGCGAAGGGTCCGGTAGGCTGACACGACGTCTGGGAAAAAGATCCTCGTTGTCGAAGCCGTTGTACCTTGCACATACCTCCTGTTCCATTCGTCAAGCGTCCTCAGCCTGAGCTGACGCTTGACGAAGGAAACGGGGCAATCCTCGTACTCCGGTCTTCTTTTACTCTTCAGGGCCGCTTCCTTGGCCAGTTGGTCCGCCCTTTCATTTCCCTCCATCCCCACGTGCGCCTTCACCCAAAATAATCTTACATTCATCCCTTTTGCCCGCGCTTTCATAATATTCTCTTTCACACGAAGCGCCAGGGGGTGGAGGGTGTCAGATCTTGCGACAGTTTCAAGGGCGGACCTCGAGTCGCTAAGTACGACGCATGACTGCGCCGACCCGCTGGCCGCGTACCCCGTCGCTTCTGCTAATGCCAGCAGCTCTGCCTGGTACACTGTGCAGGAGTTGCCCAACTTGAGTTTCTTCGTAGCAACCTCTGCGGCGTTCCGCATTACGCTGAACGCCGCACCCACCTTGTCGTCGATGCGGCTGCCGTCGATGTAAATGGCCGAATCGGCAGCCGAGGTGGCAAGTTGGACCTCCTCTGCACTTTCCCCCAAGCAGGAGAACTCCACACCAACCTGTTCAGACGGGTGTGGTAGTCTCAAGTGGCTGACTGGAACCTCCAGCTCTCGGTCACCCAGCACTTCCCGGGAGTGGCCGCGCTTTACCTCAAATAAAGTGGCCGCTTCTTGGACCCGAAGGTCCAGAGGAAGCAGCCCGGCAAGTACTAGGGCCGAGTGCAACGACGCGGTTCGGTGAGTTCGCGCAATTTTCTGCGCGAAGCCACGCTGAACCGCATCGAGCTGCTTTCGGACCAGCAGCTTCTTAGCCACCGGCGCCCATGCACTCGCTGCATACAGAATTATCGGCTCCAACACGGTACACATCTCTTTAAGCTACCAGTATTTGAATCGGAATCCAATGGACGCTACCTCAGAAGTAGCGACCCAAGTTGTAGCTTTGTTGCAAGCGGGCCATAATCAACGGCAAGTCGCTCGTGAACTTAACATGAGTCAATCAGCTGTTTCACGAGTATACAGAAGGTTTCAAAAGACTGGTGGCTTCGTTCGGAGACCACAAACCAACAGACATCGGAGCACATCTGAGATGGACGACCGCTTTATTGTTTCAACTTCGTTGAGAAATCGTCATCTCACGGGTGTTGATGTGCAACAGGAGCTCGGAAGGTTTCGAGGAGTGGCTCTAAGTCATTGGACAATTATAAGATGCCTGAAGAAAGCCAATTTAATTCCAAAGCGGCCAGCCAGAGGCCCGAAACTGACCGCAGCTCACCGTCAAGCCCGACTTCAATTTGCTCGTGAACACCTGCTCACTGACGAGAGCAGAATGTCTCCATGGCAACGACAGAAGAAGCCGAGAATACAGGCGTCCAGGGGGAACGGTTTTCGCAATGCTGTTTAGCTGAAACAGTATCATATGGTGGTGGTTTAGTCACGATGTGGGACGGAATATCATATGAAGGGAAGACCGAGCTTGTTTTCGTGCCTGGTGGCGGTCGGAGAGGGGGTCTCACAGCTCAAAATACGTGGAAGACATTCTCCTCGATTATGTTGTGCGTTATGCAGGATACATAGAAGATCTTGTATTGATGCAGGATAATACTCGGTGCCATACAGCAAGTGTTACTCGCCAGTTTCTTGAAGAGGAGGAAATTGAGACGATGATGTGGCCAGCCCTCAGTCCTGACCTGAACCCCATTGAGCATTTATGGGACGAGCTCAAACGGAGGGTTCGAGCTAAAGATACGGCTCCATCAAGCATCGCCGAGCTCAAAACTGCACTAGAGGAAGAATGGAATATGATACCTCAAGATTTTATCAAAAAAGCAAGGCGAGGCAATACAAAGTATTGATGATTTTAACTTTCTTTACTTTTTATGAGAAATAAATTTTTTTTTTCATTATATTGTCGTTTTAATTTTTCTTAAATTTTTGTGCATTTCTGTCTAAATTTATTTTCATCAATAAATATTCAACCGATTTTTCTCCTTAGTCTCATAAACGAAAAAAAAGAACAAGAAAATCGGATAAGCCATTTTTTGAAAAATCACCCTTTTATACCAATATACGGCTTGAGTCGATTCAGTTGCACGCGAGTGTATACTCCAACTGAACCATATATATATACATATATTTATACACACACATTATATATACACATATATATATATGTATGTAAGGAGGCATGACATCGCTCGAAAGACTGACAGCCGGTGGGGCCACTAAGGTCCTCAAATGGCAACTGCGTATCCGAAGACGTAGTGTTGGCAGACCCTCCATCAGGTGGTTCGACGATATGGTCAAGGTTGCGGTAAGCAGATGGATGTCGAGCAGCGTATGATCGATCGATGTGGCGATCTTTGGGGGAGGTCTATCTCTAGCAGCGGACTTCTGTCGGCTGATAATATTGATGATGATATGAATATATATGGAACATAGATTAAGACCTTAAAAAAAAGCAAATGATGGCATAATGGAAAACATTTAACTAATAATATTGAAATCTTAAATTGTAGGAGTGTCAGGGGCTGATCCCGCGCATCTGCCGTCAACTGTTCTCCCGCATGGCAGCCGGTAAGGAGTCCGGCTCCTCATACCGCACGGAGGTCAGCTATCTGGAGATCTACAACGAGCGGGTCAAGGATTTACTCGGCGGGGACGCGGGCCACTCGCTCAGGGTCCGCGAGCACCCCAAACTGGGGCCTTACGTTCAGGACTTGTCGCGGCACCTGGTCTCCGATTATGATGATATACAGGTATAATAACTTATTTTGTCGCATATTATCACATCAATGCAAAGTTACTACTTTCCCTGATGGTAAATTGCGGAAGACCTTTCGTGTAGGTACCACTGTAGCACCTATTTTGGCCGTTAAACAATGGTGTAGTGCATGTTCCGGTTTAAAGGGCGTTCTAGATTTTGTTTATACAATGAATGTTACAAATAATACATGCGGCCTGCGTAGTGGTAAGTAGTTACTGTAGCCTTTAAAGGCTTGCAGTTCTTTATTGGTAGACTTATCAGGTAAGGTATACCGCCGCTTATCATGATGATCAGTTTGCATGTCACAATAACATCATCAATGTTTGTATTATTATTTGATATTAGCTTTTTTTTAATGTTTCCATCTGCACCTCTGTCAGGAGTGTATGCAGCGTGGCAACCAGCAGCGCACCACTGCCTCTACGCAGATGAACGACGTGTCGTCCCGCTCGCACGCCATCTTCACGCTGACGTTCGTACGCGCCGGGTACACGCGCCACAACAACATGCCCAGCGAGACTCTCTCCAAGGTGCATCTCGTCGATCTAGCCGGCAGGTGAACCGCATTTCCTCACACTTTACGATCTCCTAGTACTTTTTACATGAACTTAACTTAAGGCGCGGAGGAGAAGTGGAGACACCTCGCCCGTTCTATCACACTGCTGCACGGAACTCATCCATCACGTTTATCGATTTAAAGTATCTGGTACGTGATGATATAAATCTAGAAAAACGCCATCTCTACCTGTGGCCTACTGTCCATCGCAGCCTCCTATTTACTTCATCGTATAGTAATATGTCCAGCAGTGGACGTCTATCGGCTGATGATGATGATGACCCGTGTTTTGTAATAACCGCCCTCAATATCTTACGTATCAGGCGGGCTGTATGCCAGTTTGCTACCTCAATACTTTTTGATAAAACGGAATTTCTTCACACGTTATGATTTCCTAGTACTTTTTTTTTTTATTTTAAAAAATCACGACAGCTACACGTCTACACGTTACTACCGTTTCAATACACGAACGCTTTCACTACTGTTTCTATTATAATATATCTATGTTGAATTTATTTGAATACACACCTGAATTATTTTTCATAAGTTATGTTTATAAATATATCTTTTTTCATTCATATGCAGTTTAAGTGTGTGTCAGTTTGTCGCCGATAGCTTATTGGTTTCTTGAGTAACAGTGCCAGCCAATGGAGTGAAGTGGTCACGGAATTATAATAGTCCATATACACTGATACCATTCACGCGATTATTATTGTTTAATTAAATTTCCATAACAATTAGTAATAATTGGAAGATTATATAAGAAAAACAAAATATTCACTGATTTACTTAAATTTCCACAACAAATAATAATAATTACAATTTTAATTAGCAGACACCTTTGCAAAGATATTTTTAACCGCCATTAATAATATCTAGAGCAGCAGTCAATTCTAAATTCTTCATGATGTCAGCGCTGCAAGCCACTGCGACTGTTACAGCTTATCTGATACTGGGCACGTGGACGTGGATCCACAGCCTGTTAGTCAATTCTGTCGACTGCCGGGCTTTTAATAGTTCATTCATAAGTCATGATACATCTGTCTCCTTCTTTCTCTAGACTGTTTGTCTCTCCCCGTCCCCGTTTCACTTGCATCCCCCTGCCCCTTTACCGTGAGACATACAGAAGTGTATGTTCTGTTGGAAGCCATATAGTTACATAGGTTTACGCTATCTTTATATTAACACTTTATTTTAGCTACTTTTTTCAATATCATTCGCCTAGTAAGTAATTCAATATTACAAAAAAATCTTGCCTATGAGAGTTGAATATCTGCCATTCTTCATGTTTATGGCACAATACCGATAGGTCTGGATTGCATAACGAAGTGTTTTTGGTAATTTTGTTGTGTTGCAGCGAGCGGGCAGACGCCACGGGCGCGACTGGCCAGCGGTTGGTGGAGGGCGCGCACATCAACAAGTCGCTGGTCACTCTTGGCTCCGTCATCTCAGCTCTCGCCGAATCCAGTCAGCAGGCAGACAGTAAGTCCAAGCTTTTTTACTTTCCATACACTATTTATTATATGGTTGTGAGACGCGGACTTTTAAAAAGGAATGTTGTTGTCGAATACAAGCATTTGAGTTATAGGGACTCCGTCGAATGCTCGAGTCCTTGAGAGAGCTAACTGCAAACGTAGGCTGATGACAACCATCGTGAAAAGAAAGGTTGCATTTTTGGCATACCTTCAAAGAGGATCCGTTTATGAGTTCCCAAGGTTGATCCTGGAGGACAAAATTCCTGGAAAACGAGCACCTGGAAGACAGCGCAACAAATGGTTTGACGATATTAAGGAGTGTACCGGGTTCAAATATCATCAATTAAAACGAATAACTGAGGATCGAATTGGTTTTCTCAACCTGATCACCAAACTTCAGTTTGAAGAGGGCGCCTAATGATGATGATGATTTATTTATTTGTACATATTGTATACAAATAATACACTAAAAAAATAAAATCTTTCTTCTTAAATAAAAATTTATTTGTTTAAGGTCGTACTCCGAAAAGCAAGAAAAATGTTTTCATCCCGTACCGAGACTCGGTGTTGACGTGGCTGCTAAAGGACTCGCTGGGCGGCAACTCCAAGACCATAATGATCGCAGCTGTAAGCATTTGTACACGGCCACCTAATGTTGTGCATTATTACTGTCTGAACTTTCGACTACAGTTACTGTAATCGTGTAGCAAAATAGTCCAATGGCTATTAAGTATCTGTAACCGGTATTCTGCATAAACCATTTGGTTGTGGCCTTAGATGAGAAGCCATAACTTCTCGAACATAATTGTGTGGTACTCGTCATATGAGTCGCGGGAAGCCACTGGATGCGGGCAACGCGGGCCCGGTGGTCGTGATCTTTGGGGTAGGAATATGTCCAATAGTGGACGTCTATCAGCTGATGAGTTTAATATAATCCTGTGAAAAAGCCAACAAAAAAGCTGTATATAATTAAAAATAATAGCAAGTTGGGGTAAGATGGCATTGAAGTTAGCGTAATTACTGTGTTAAGGAGGCTACATTTTATATCTTTAATTATCAAGCACAATGTGGTGCAGTGTCCACATCCTAACCTGTGTGTGGTTATTCGCAAATAGTATTCTTACTGTACATCTGCCTGGTAGTTTGAAACTTGATTGCGAATATTTTGTAAGGTAACAAAATAATAAACTGTACAGATATCGCCCGCCGACTGCAACTACGGCGAGACGCTGTCGACGCTGCGGTACGCGAACCGCGCCAAGAACATCATCAACAAGCCGACCATTAACGAGGACCCCAACGTCAAGCTCATCCGCGAGCTGCGCGACGAGATCGACAAGCTGCGCGCGCAGATCGCACACAACACGGTAGGTGCACGTGTGCATGCGCTATCACTTACGATCAATAAACAGTATAGTCTGAAATCTTACTACAGTGCGATAGATTACCATCGTAACCCAATATTTTGTCTATATTCAGAGTCGACTAATACCGACTGGAAATATTGCTCCGGTGTTCAGAAATCACGAACAAAACAAGAAATATATAATGGAATCCTTTTATAGAATCCAGTGGAAGCAGAGCCAGCGGTGCTGGCGGCGCTTCAGCGCAAGGAAGCTCAAGAGAAGGTCCTCACAGAGAAGTGGACGGAAAAGTGGCGCGAGACCCAACAAATTCTACAGGAGCAGAAGGCATTGGGTCTCCGGAAGAGCGGCCTCGGCGTCGTCCTGGACTCTGATATGCCTCATCTCGTCGGCATAGATGACAACTTGCTATCCACTGGTGTCACTTTGTATCATTTGAAAGTAAGTTAGGTTTTTACTATCCGAAAAAGATACGAAACACGTCTAGGATATTCGCCTAATTGTTCTGTCTCCTATAGGAAGGTGAAACGGTGATCGGAAGCGAGGAGTTGTCGCCGACGCCGGACATTGTGCTGAGCGGCGCGGGCGTGCTGCCGCTGCACTGTCGCGTCACGCTGCAGGATGGCGTCGCGACTGTGTTGCCGGCGGCGGGCGCACAGTGTTGGCTTAACACCGTTCTGCTGGACGGGCCAGCCAAGCTCAGCCAGGGTCCGTACAACCAAATACTTTACACATTTTTTTTATCTACAATGTTTCCAGGGAGTGACGAGAAACTTTCTTATAATATATTGACTGACGCAGGCTGCATCCTGTTGTTGGGCCGCACGAACATGTTCCGCTACAACGACCCAGCGGAAGCGGCCAAGCTGCGCCGTGAGGGCAGTGCGTCTGTTATGAACCTGTCGCGGCTGTCTCTGCTCTCCTGGTCCACCACCGACCTGGCCGCGAGCACGGAGAACCTGAACACGACGCTCTCGTGAGTGTTCTTTGCTGTGTAATAGTAGAACTCCGCCTTCGCTAATTTCAGATAGAAGGAATAATTATTGTGCATCATTTTCATTGAAGGGACCTCGAGAGCGAAATTAAATGCGAGCGCATCGAAGCGCAGCGGGCGGAGCTCGAGCGGGAGCGGCAACAGTTCCTACTGCAGCAACAGGAGCGACAACGGCGCTGGCACGAGGAGAGGGAACAACTGCTCATCGCGCAGAGGAAGTTGGACGAGGTGAGTGCGGCACGCCATTTTGGAGATTTTTAGCAGATGGCGATGATGAAGATAATAAAAAATGAGATTTATATTAATCATTCAGGAGCGGTCAGCGATGGAGCGCGAGTACGCAGCTGCCTGCCGGCGGCTGTCGGGCGACTGGCGCGCTCTGGAGCGCGGCTGGGCACTACGGCGGCGTGCGCTTCGCTGCCGGCAGCGCGAGCTGGCTGCGCGCGTACAGCGGCACGGCGCCGCCGAGTGTGCTGCGCGTACGCAGGTCGGTTACCAAATATACAACAATCAAACAAACCATTGCAAACAAGGCCAGCGATTTACATTTTCTAGTTATTTATCTTAAAGGTGTATAAACAGCAGGCCCTAACAATCTTAATAACACCTGCCGTTTTTCTTATCACAGCAAATGCAGAATTAGTTGAGGTATTCTAGAACCCAAGATTACGCGTTTGCCTGTCACAGGCCCATTATTGAGAGTCTATGCACCAGTTTGAGATCTTAATAATGCAATGATTGAAATTGTAACAGCTAGAAATCCCATGTACACTTTTTATTAGGTAAGTCAAGTCTATTATCATAGATTACTGTAGATACCAAAAGAACGTAGTTACTTGGGTGTGTCACACGATCTAATACATTGTATGTGTTCGCAATCGCTATGTAGTTGGTGTAAAGTATAATTTATATAGACAGCCGTAGCCTTCTTTTGTGAAACTGTTATGGTTCAGAAGAAAGCTGCTGAGTGGAATCGAGAGCGGATAGATCCGACACCGTCGTGGCACTAACGCGCGGCCTCAAGGCGCATCGGTGAATGGTGTTCACCTACTTTAATAGGGCCTTTGGGGTCGTTGGCAGTTACGGTGGGGGTTCTCATCACTTTAACGACCCTGAGCTGGACGATGGTTGGACGTGGTCTCCGGTCATTGAACTACTTAAGAGGCTGGTAAGGTCTGCATAAAGGAGACCCCAAGACGGGCTGTCCCAGCATAGCGTTAGCGAGGCCGCGGTTGTGTTTCGGACTTAGATCCCGCGACCTCATCAAACGCCAACGTTGACCACCGAGAGGGTGTTAATGGATAAAAATCTTCACATAACTCTGACGTCCTCCCTGGGAAAAAAAAGTATACTTAGAATATGTACACCAGGTTTTTATAGACTCCTCGCTAAAGATATAGAAATTAACACTATGAACTGTTGTGGTAATGCGTAAGTAATTCTGTTTAAGTGTGAAATGATAGGTCACAGATGCAGGAGACCATCTAGATAGGTACGGTATATGCATACTACTTTGTTCCGTTTTGAAGGACGCTGTTCTATCACTGACGTATTGATAGCTAACATCTATCAAAGCGACGTGCGCACCGTTTTGCTGTATAAATACCCTAACTAGCATTACAACGTAACAATGTGTTATTGTGTTTGTTTTGAGTTTTTTTATTTTGTTTCCTTCTCTATTTTTTTTCTTATTATTTAGCTTGCGTATACCAGATCCGCGAACTTTGACTCCGATGAAGCTGCTACGGTTGTAAATGAAACTAGCGGCGCAAACTTCATCATAAAAAACAATTAAATGTTGCAAAAGTGGTGATAACTGATTAGTTTGAATTTCCTTAAGCTTCATATGCCGCCAACGGGTATCCTATGTCGGAACACCGAAGCTAACTCCTCGGTTATGTTACCTAACTATAACTAACGAGCCATTGTCTTACAAAGTCGACCACTACTATTGTATATCGAATGTTAATAGCGAGTTTGTATCGTTCAGCGAGTTAAATGTGAGACTTTAAATTATTAAAAATAAAAAAATATTAATATTAGCAATCTTTATTACCTGAAGGATGTGTTCGTATTGCAGTACCTTTGTTTCACTTTTTTTTATTACACTTGATTTAAGATAATGTTTTCGAAAGATCACTTAAAGGATACTGGAGAGGGCTATGCTCAGAGTTTCTCTGCGCGATGCAATCAGATATGTGTACATCCGCAGAAGAACTAAGGTCACCGACATAGCCCGAAAGATTGCTTGACTTGAGTGGCAATCGGCACATTGCTCGTAGGACCGACAGCCGATGGGTCAGTAAGGTCCTCGAGTGGCGCCCGTGTACTGGTACACGTAGTGTGAGGAGGCCTTCCACAAGATGGACCGACCATCTGGTGGAAGTCGCGGGAACCCACTGGATGCAAGCAATGCGGGACCAATCGACTTGGAGATCTTTGGGGAAGGCCTATGTCCAGTGGACGTCTATCGGATGATGATGATGATGATTTAGAAAGGTATCTCTGTAAACTTTTTGTAGTGTAACTTTACTATAAAATTTTTATATTTAGGCCTATGTCCATCAGTGCACGTCAATCCACTGATGATGATGAATATTATTTTTATAAATTAATTTAAAAAAAATATTTTGCGATAGATTTAATCTAAATAGAATATTACTTATTTGGTAACTGGAGTATAGAAAAAAAACGTGTTATCTAAAACGTAGCTTATCTCATCCAAGATCGGAAGTCCATCAAAATTGGTTAATGATGTGGCGTGAAAACGTAATATTAGTTACGGTTTCACGTATAATTTCTTTTTTTTTTTGTTGAGAGTTTCTCGAACCATAATTCAATAGTGGAGACCGGTGGTAGGTGGCGTAAGTCGATACACATTCACCTGAGTTACAACATGGTTATTACAAAGTTTTCTCAACGATTGAGACATATCCCACTCGGGGCCAGTTTCACCGCGAGGGTTCACCAGCTTCTATACAGTTTTAGTTGTTTAGGCCGATATTAGTTGTCGACATTACTAATACGAGAAGGATACACTATACATAATTCTTCACATCGCGTGTTCCGTTATGAAACTTGGTACAGTGGAACTTCACTAGAAGGTACATGGTGTATTGGTAATTATGTATGAAATGTGTTACAATTAAGTTAAATTTAATAAATAAATAGTTATCAGTACTATGACCCAATCACTTCGATACTTAGATAATCCATAAACAACTTAATTCTAACTTCATCAGTACTATACATATCGGTAGTGATCATGTTTTTTTATATTTACAAAAAAAATTAGGTCCTCAAGATGATCCTGAGGTCTAAAAGCTGTGTATAATATAACAATACTTTTATTTACTATTGGCTGTTTAAACGCTAATAGGTTTTTTTATTATATATTTATTCATATCAAAAGTCTTGATTACAAATTTAACATAAGGTATGACTACGTTAAGGGGAGATCAATTTTATTAAGGCTACTTTGCTCCAATCCCCTAATTTTTTTTTCTGGTAATTCCTCTATTCCTTTGATTATGATTTTTTTTGTGACATTTTAGTTTCTTTGATCATTAGGCGCTCCGGTAATCATTACTTGCAAGATTTTTTTTTATTTATTGTTACTGCTAAATCATTGTCTACTTTCTTAAGGATTGATAAGATATACATATAATACAGCTTATTAAGTTTGGTGGTATTGCTGTTTTTATTTTTTTTTTGTATTATTATTATTGCTATTTATTTTCGGAGCTCTAAATTTTGAATGGTTTGTTTTACAAAATAATTTAGCAATTATATTCGTATTTTTTGGGCACATTTTTATGTTATAATAAAGTATATATGTTTTTTTTAATAATAATAAAAGTTTTGTGAGAAAAAATTTCGAGCTCTGTAATGAAAATTATGTTTGCTTTTTTTTCTTATGTTGCGTAGATAGAAAAAGAGGAGACGCAGATATCCGACCTGCGCGAACAGATCGCTAGCAAGCGAACGAATCTGAACTGTTTTGTGGAGAACAGCGTAAAGGAACTGTTTGGGAGAGGATGTCAACTGGACCAGGTTCGTTGTCGTTTCATTTCGTAACTTTATATAGTAGCTAGTGGTGTAGTTACTGCTTTTAATATGTATTTTGAACTGTTTTTTTTAAATTTTATAGCTTTTTTGTTGCTTTTATGCTATATCATCGAAACTGGTATTTCTTCTTCTTTCGTCATCATCATTATTATCAGCTGATAGCCTTTCACAGCTGGACATAGGCCTCCCCCAAAGACCTCCACACCGATCAGTCTCGCGTTGCTCACATTCAGTCGACCACACCCATTATTACTATATTTATAATGTTATATAATATTGTAGGAGTAATATGTATTTTAATTTCACATTATTTTAAGTGATAATAAAACCGCGTATGGTAAGGTAAAGCGCGCTCGTTCATGGTTGATGCTCTGGGTCAAAAGAGCAGGTCAAAGCTGAGCAGAGCAAAAGCTGTTATGGCGGCAGAATATAAATATGAGGGTATGTTTAAAAAATAAATCATCGCTATTTATTTTTGAAATTGTAATCAATCCATATGAAATGTTTAAATACAAAACTCTAAAAAGTTAGTATAGCAACTTCTTCGTCTTATCGGATGGCTGTTGTCTGTACATCCGCATCAGACAAGATAATACCAGATGTATACAACTAATGCGAGAACTCCTCAAGTTTATTTATATCGTCTCCCCCAGAGCGCCACTCCGAGTCCAGATAGCCCAGCGTCGGAGACGTCTACGGAGAGCCTGATGCACTTACTGCAGCATTGCGAGCCCAACACCGCCTCCACCATCAAGGACACTGTGGACCGACATGTAAGTATAAAGATCATTATTCTCAGTAGGTCCCTGTTACTGTAGACAGGTACCACCGCAACGTCTATTTCTATGTTCTGGCTCGATGAGTGTTGTCACTGGTACAATGGCTGACAATCATTTTATGTCTTAAACCGTCCAGCACAATGTGGTTTAGGTGTACGTTCTGCTCCTCCCGACTCATCGTCGAATATGGATGGTGCACTTCGAAATAGTTTAAACAGATATTATTTTAATAGAAAAAAGAACTGGAGGAACTGGAGCAGGAGCTTCAGAATCGCGTGGCGACGGTGGCGTCTCACCGCGTGAAAGTGGAGCGGCTCCAGGCCTCCCTGGCAACACTGGGGGCACAGCGCCGCGGGCTACAGCGGGCGCTGCGAGGCGCGCGCCCCGCTTCCGCGGATGCTGGTCAGTGTACAAAAAAACCAACATAACAGTTAGTTACATCAGTATGAGGGAGTGTAAGGGGTCCCGCAAAACAAGTCACAGGACAACTCAATCTCACCTGCTCGTGCTGCATCCTGCTAATCAATAAACAAGGTTCTGACTCCCACTAACCCGCATTAGGCCAGCGTGGTGGGAAATGGCCCAAATCGCCTCGTATAAATCCCTACTCAATCGATGTGGGAGTCTTTAGGGGAAGCCTATGTCCTGTAATGAACGTCTATCGGCTGATGATGATGATGATATTCACATCAGTACACTCGCAGACAAACTGATCAAGAGACGTGCAGCTTCAACTACTATACTTTTTAACAAGACAGAAACAAAACATTGAAACTTTTTCTCGACTTCTTACATGATCAAAGAGCGTTTGATTGTATGGACCATAGTCAACAACATCATCATCAGCCGATGGACATCCACTGCTGGATATTGGCAATAATAGATTCAAAGTAATTTTGTTTTTATTTTAAATGAATTACTACAGAACGATGCCACTTCGACGAAGATGTAATTTTTATTAATCTTTTATTTGAATAATTATAAGATTTTAAAGTAAACGCTTTATTTTTTCTCTTAAAATGCTAGAGGGGTTAAAAACCTTTGGGAATACGAAATGACGTCATTGTTTGCTATGGGGCTGATCTTGGCCTATTATCCGGTGTAGAGAACGACAGCGACACTCCGCCGGCGAGCCCGTCGGGCGTGAAGCGCAGCAAGTCGGAGCTGGTGCTGCCGCGCGCTCGCAGCGGATCCCTCGGCACGGATACGTCCGACACCCTTGGCGAGCTTGACCCGCTCACAGCAGCCGAGCGGGAGCTATTCAGGAACAAGAAGCTCAGGTTTGCGAATAACGCCTTTTATATATCAGCGGAAAACACTTGTTTTTTTTTTGGCAGGTTTTTGTATAGGTCAGAGCTTCACGAAACAACTTTCAGTTTTTTTTTGTTTTTGTGGTATCATCATCATCGGCTGATAAACATCGACTGTTGGACACAGGTCTCCCCCAAATATTCCTATAGGGATTTTTACGGATTTTTGCCATTTCTCATCACACTGACCCAATGCGGGTTGGTGGGAGCCAGAGCCTCGTTTGTTGATTAGCAGGGTGCACCACGAACAGGTGAGGTTGGCTTGATCCCGTTAGTTGTGTGGTATTATAGTACTTGGAATTGCCGAAAGGATATCTATCTGCCTCGAACTGAGAAATACACCTCAGAAGTAGTAAAGTTATTATATACAAAAAAACTAACATCTGTTTTCTCGAAGAAGAGAAAATTTTATATTATTTTGGTTTCCACAGCCTCAGCTTAAGCTTGGATCCACTCCCGTCGCCAAACTCGGCACTGCATACAGACGAGACTTTCCACACGGCTACTAGTTCGCCCGAGCAACCTCCTGTGCTTCCCGTCATCCATCCCTCACACACCTCCACTCCAGTCGACGAGCCCTTGCGACCTCGCTTCCGCCTGGGACCAGCACCGCCTGATGACAGTGATGACATGTCCAGCACCGAGGACTACTGCAAGGTGAGCAACGCCATCTCAGCGCCCCTCCAACGGGTTCTCGCCTTGTCGTGGCGGAGGGGCTTAGTAACCGTGGTCCGGTACACGGTGAAGCCAAGTGGAACCCACCCGGCCGGCCCGCGGCGAAGGGCTGGCCGAAGCGGCCGCTCCAGGTTCGAGCACCGGTTGGGGTAACTGGAGCTCACCGGAGCGGCCGGGGGCCGCATCGGCGGCTGTGTGCTGCCCTAGCGGCCGGCTGCAGGGGCGGTTTCATACCGCCCCTCGCAGCCGAATTGGGGTCGCGGAGGGAGTACCCTCTGCGGCCAACCGGTGTCGCACCGGCGATGCGGCGGCGGTGGGGCCGCGGGGGAAGAGGAGTGCCGGTATTGAGATGCGCCGCTCTCCCTATCCTCCGCGGCCGTTGACAGGTAGCGGCGGGCCTAACATCTCTCTACCGCGGGGAGCCGGGAGAGGTTTTCTCCAGTGGCTCCCATGGCCTCTGGGCGACATGTTCGGGGGAACCGGTCGCCCGCACACGCATGAGGTCGAGGAGGGGGCGCGCTGCATGTTCCGGCGCGCCCTGGAAAGGGAGGATTCATCCCTCCCTCCCGAGGTGGGGCTGCGCAAGCGGCCGGCGCCGGCAGGGTCGCGGTTGAGTGCATGCGTTCCCATGACCCTGCCATCACGGCGATGAGGCGGAACATCGTGGGGGTTTTAGTCGGTGCAAGTCCGACATAACTCGTCCTTGCCCCCGCGAGGACTAGTATGCGTAGGCATTTCCCCCACGTAAAAAAAAAAAAAAAAAAACAACGCCATCTCAGCGAGCGAAGATCATTGCGTCCTCACATAAAACCAGACCACTGCTTCAAATGAATTCAGTAGGCAAATATCATCTGTAGATGACCAGGGAGAAATAATAGAAGGAAAGATCTATATGTCTATATGTCCTAATGATTATTGCTGCAATATTTGGATTAATTATTTTTATTCAAGTATTCAGTTTCATAAACTACTTTCTCACGATGTTCATTCAAAAGTAAGAATTATTTTTAAACCTTACGGATATATTTCTTGCAGTCGCGAATCGTTGAAGGGCAGTCTTCCAGCTCGGTGGAGCGGTCGCCCGAGGAGAGGCATCAGAGGACCAAATACCGCAAGAGGGTCACAGGTACATTATCTATATTCTTCACCTTTATCGTATATGTATTACGCGGAAGGTCGAGCTAGCAGTTTGCTAGATAGTGAAACAGGAACCGAGTTTCGCTTCGCCTTAAACCATTCCCTCCTTCATATCCCTTAAAAGTCCATCACAGGTAACCACACAATTTATAAGTTTTTTATTAAGTGTAAACAATGACTATTAAAAAATGTGATTTAAGCAGAAGTTTCTCTTCAAGGTTTTCTACAAATAAACCAAATTTCGATGAGTCGTGTTTTAACCCTTTGGTTTCCACTATTTGGTGCTTAGCTAATATGAACTTTATTGCACAGGGGACAAAGGCGTGCGTCGCCAAGTGACCGAGGCGGAAGCGCTGCGCGCCATGCAGCGGCTCTGCTCGCGCATCGCCACACAGAAGCTGCTCGTTATCTCTTCATTGGAGAACGACTGCTCCAAGGAGGAGTTGAATCGGCAAATTGCTGTAAGTAGCATAGCGTGGCGTATACACATACTCTCCATTTCTAAGGTAATAAAGCGAGCTTCGTCCATATACTCTAGCCGCCAAATGAATAGCTGTAGAAATATGAGGGTGGTTCAACAACAAATCCGGAGTCAAAAAACAGAAGATTATTTCCATAAATCTTTGTCATTTTAGGTACTCCAAGAGCTACAAAAGAAGTACGTCCGTCTGGAAATGGCACTCCAGTACTCGTTCTTTGACAACCAGCCGAGCCGACGTCCGATCATGGTCACTCCGATTCAGGAGACGCCGTCGCTGACGTTGTCTGAGAGCGATATGCACGTCACCACGGAGAATGCGCCGGACCCAGAACAGCCCTTCGATGACCCGCTGCTGCACAGGTACCTTATAGATTTTTTCAATTGAACGTAGGGACGAGACGAGCGGAACCTGATTACCTGATTATTCTGTGATTTCTCTTTTTGAAAGGTGTCTTCTTTGTATGGGAATATATATTTTTTTCTTTTTTTTTAGGTTAAAAGAGACGGAAGCGGAAGCGTCAGATAACGTGTCCACTTCGAATGACGAGTTGCCTTGCGAGCGCGCGTGGTGCGATCCGCTGCGCGCGCGAGATGCGCATGCGGCGGACGCGCAACGCGGACGCGACGACGAGCGTCTCGCCGTACCGGTTCCCATACACGTGAGTTTGCGACTAATATCTACAATACTATTAAATATTGAGGTATGTATTTGCTTTGAAAACGGTTCGAAATATAACAACTCAAAGTGGTAGGGTGCCATTTAGCAGCAAATTTCCTCTTTTTAAAGTATTCAAGTAATCATTGGGTTAGCACAAGCACAAGGAGTGTAAGGTGTCCGGCACAACAACTCACGGGACCCAAGCCAACCTCATCTGCTCGTAGTGCACCCTATGTGGAGATCTTTGGGGAAGACCAATATCATGTAATGGACGTCTATCGGCTGATGATGATGTGTTAGCACTGAGAGACATTTTACTGTGCATGCATGAGACATTGCAGTATTCAAATGAAATATACATAGATATAGGTAAATATCACAGCAGTGTAAATTTTTTCTACCAAACAGTAGTGTGCACTATTAACCGGTTTGAAGGGTGTTGTAGCTAATAAAATTACTAGTGTTGCGAAACGTGACATATTTTGTCTCAAGGCTACGAAGGCTACGTGTTGTGTTGTATAGTTCATCGTCATTTGAAAATGTAATTCTTGTTGTTGCAAAAAAAAACTTCATACATAAATATACTTCCACACACTTTTCACATTCCTCGTCACATCACTTTGTACTTTCGATGTTGCAGGATCACATCGCACCGCCGAGTCTTACTCATCCCATTGACTTCGGTATGTTTCCAATTCTTTATAAATCTTTTTATTATCTCTTAGGGTGATATAATGATGTAAAACTTTAAGTTAAACGCATGAACAGGCATATTGTGTTTACATTTTATATTGATTTTCCTGATTCTCCAGCGGAGGTGGTAAGCATACCCGGGTGGGTGGTACGCGGCGCGGGCGCGGGCACGCACCACGAGTACGAGGTGCGCGTGTGGCTCGGGCCTCACTGCCACTGGCAGCTTCTGCGCCGCTACCGCCGCTTCCGCGACCTCTACCTAGCGATGCGACGGGTCTATGGTCACAAGGTCAGCGCCATCACATGGCTATTATAAATATCGTCACACCAAATCGGATGGGAGTGTGTGTGTTACTTACTAAATATTTTTTTCTTTAACTTAATATACATGATTTATTCAATAATGAGGTTAAATGCACTAACTTTTAAACTTATTGCTGTTGTACTTTAGAGTTGTAAATCATTACACAAACAATTTCTTAGAAAAAATATTATTCAGATAATTGCACTTCTAGTAATATATATAAATAATTAATAAAAGTAAAATATATAAATAATTATATAAATTAAGGGGTCCCGCACAGCAATTCACGGGACCCAAGCCAACCTCATCTGCTCATGGTGCAGCATGCTAATCAACAAATGAGTCTCTGGCTCTGACCAATCCGTATTGGACCAGCGTAGTGGGAATTGGCCCAAATCCTCTCAAATTAACCCCTATAAACGATAGCTCCTGGTGTCCGGCGTTGAGGGCGTAGAACAGATCAATACAGAGAGGAGGTCTATATCTAACAGTGGACGTCTATCGGCTGATGATGAAATAAATTTATATTTAAAAAGTTAACAAATGCAAAAGAATCTTCTGTTTGCCCCATTTCATTCACTAGCTTCAACGTTTCCGTTTTCCATTCTAGGTGGCTGCAATACCGTTCCCGGGGCGCGCGCTGTGGTCGTCGGAGGCGCTCGCCCGCGCGCGCCGCCCGCAACTGGAGTCGTTTCTGCGGCGGCTGCTCACCGCGTGCGCGCAGGACGCTCGCTGCCCGCTGCACGCGGCGCCGTTAACTCGTGACTCGCTCGTTGCCTTCTCGCCGTTCTTCCGAAAGGTACAGCGATCGTTGATTAGCAGGGTGCACCACGAGCAGGTGAGGTTGGTTTGGATCCCGTGAATTGTTGTGCAGGACTCCTTACACCCCGTTCACCGTTATGTGTACTAACTATTATTGGGCTAGGATGCTTTTGAAACAACAATTGAAATTGGGGAGTATTGGATATGACTTTATATAATTTGTTCCTCTTATCGATGGGTAGGGCGTGTTCGAGAGCGGCAAGTGCGGCACGGGATGATCCCGGCCAGAGCTCGCCACCGCGCGCGCGCTTGCACGCTCACTGCTGAGGCTGCTGCGCGCGCTCGCCGCCGCCGCGCTGCTGCTCGCGCGCTGCCTCGCGCTCCTGCTGTTGCTACTCTACCTATGCGCGCCAGCGCGTCAAGCGCGACGCAGGTAGGGCGAGGGGAGGGGCGGGGGCGTGACAAGCGCGAGCTGACGGCGGGGAGAAATACACACTACACTGACACTGAGACGGAGGGTAGAAAGGGTCCATAGAACAACGTAATTTTTACAATCGGAACAAAGTTTCAAAGACAACACAAGTTGTTTCGCTTGACTACAGTATAACGTTTAACAGTAGACTGTGAAATTTATTATGGGGTAAGATAATCTACATAGTGAGACGCATGCACAGAAAGAAAGAGGAAGGCAAACTCACAAAAAATTTAAATACATAAAATCAGTGGATTGGTACGAAAATGAATAAAGATAAATATTAATCAATGCTAATTGTGACTTTATGGGGGATTTACGACACGGCAATCGCATTTATCAACTCGAAGCATTTAATCAATTCACAGTCACTTTATGACTCTGTTATACTCTATGACTCCTCTGTTAAACTTTTTCTTCTCTTTTACTTCCGTAGCATACATATCTTTCTTCCTTTACAATTTTACAGAACACATTTTTTGCCCCGAAGAAATCTATATATTTATTAATGATTATGTTCCTGGAAAACTCTAACTTGTATAATTATAACGGCACTACAGTAATACCTCTAAATGACTTAACATAGCAGGGCAATTGTTTGTATTCATATTGTATATAAGAGAAGTGTCAAGTTCTAGCAGAGGGTATGTTAGAGGGCTGTTTATTATTATAGGAGATTATGGTCAACACATTACATTATACTATTAGAAGACTTGCCATTTCTGTAAACGACAAATAAAATAAAAAACAAAATTTTTTTTCAATGACTTCAAAGTGAGTAATTAGAAGACAAATAGTCTTTCTTTACTGAGAGATTTATATTTCTTAAAACAATGGAATTACGTTAACAAATATGTGTTTTTGATATATATCAAAAACACATATTTGTTAACGTAACTCCAGTTAGTATATACTAACCATCATCAGCCGATATACGTCCACTGCTGGACATAGGCCTGCCCGAAAGATCCCCATATCGATCGGTTCTGCGCTGCCCGCATCGCCCGGAACCAGGGGCCGTCTTTTGAAGGGGTTCTTAAGGGGCTACTAGGGCCAGTTCTCACCACGCTGGCCCAATGCGGGTTGGCGGGAGCCAGAGCCTCGTTTGTTGATTAGGAGGCTGCACCACGAGCAGGTGAAGATAGCTCAGGTCCCGCGAGTTGTTTTGCGGGACCCCTTACACCCCTGTATCCATTCAAGTATAACAATAGTATCAGATATATTCTTCAAAAACATCGCTACTTCAATCCCTTTGGAACATAACATTTTAATTTTTTCCTATATCCAGCAGTAAACGTCTATCGGCTGATAATGATGATGATGATGATGACGATGACGAAACTTGTTTAAACTGAAAAACGGAATTTTTTCAAATGAAATTCTGTTATGTATATAAAGATGATAAATCAAATACAACTTCAAGTGAAAGCTCTTGATATTGAATTTATTTTTAAATCTTGCTTAAAAATATCAACTAAGTTAATTGAATATATGGCACAGGATTTCCTGTGACCAAACGTCACCTATTTATTTGAATATGGAATCATCACTCCTATAATGAGATGTTTGTTGTTTAACTGTGTTTTGTCTTATATTTTATGTTACAAATAAAAATACAATTATATTGGGTTATATTCGCTAGAAATTTAACAATGGCCTCAACTGTACTTTGATTTATTTACTATCTTAAGCAATGTTTGCTTCATGAGATGTTATCTTTGAAATCCATGTATTGGATGTGTCTCCGAAGAGAGAGAGTATCTTTGGTTAAAACAAATGATAATATATTTCAAATACAACATTAACATTTGACTGATCAATGCTGTGAGCAAGTCTTCCTTAGCATTTGTCAATTAAGAGGATATTCCCCTAATCCTGACAAACACTGTGCAATGTTATCAAATATCCTTTGTGTAGTACTTGAGTTTTTTATGGACGTAATGGACTCTTATGCACAGTGGGAAGAGAAAAAAAGTTAGAGCATAGACAAACCTCTTTAGCCGTTTTGAAAAAGTATAAAGAGTGGTTATGTTTATTCAATCCAGTTTATTAATTTTTTCATACACTTATTTTTCTTTCCCTTCTTCTCTTGGGAAAAAATTCAATAAGTTGGAAAAGGTAACATTAATTTTATTATTTTTTTTATTTCTTATTTCCCACTGACCAGATAAAAAGATGTAAAACCTATGTAACTCAATAAATCTTGTGTAAAGCACCCAAAGAATGTAGTGTATTATTCCGCGTGGCGAGCTCTGTGCCTTCTACGATGAAGGAATGTTAATAGGATAAGATATATATATATATAGTGTTTATTAGAAATAATGCCGGGATAAATGCAAAATTTATCGCGAAATTTATGATGAAATCGCCAACGTGACAAATTATTATTGATACTAACAATATTTTTAAGTATTACAAAACATAACGCCATATTATTTATGCATTTGCCGCTAATTTCAGCACATTTTTTTCGATAGCAAATATGTAAACAGTCAACACAACTGTCGATTAGTTTGACGTTTAACAAAAATGTTAATTTACATGTTTAAGTTATTAGGCATTCAAAATGTTTCAAATAATATTTTTAAGTGTTTGTGAACACATTATTTAAAATAAAATCACACCAATTCGTAGGATTTATTTATAGTTTTAATGATGAAATAGAGATTAGTGTCTTAGTGATATTCATGGCCTACGCTAATAAACCATTATAAAAATATATTGTCGTAAAATGTATCGTGTGTCTGTACTTAAAGAAATTAATACTACTAATTCTTCGTAATACAACAATACTGTTGTGTCAATCAATTACAAATATGATAAAAAAGCCATCTAAAAGAAGAAACAGTGTTTACAAGAAGTAACATTTGACAATAAATAAAACATCCGTTGCCACAGTGTGTAAAGATTGTTTAATTATATTAAACACGGCCAATAATGAATTATAAGTCTCTAATTTCATACTTTTATGTAATAACAAACTCTTGTAACTATTGGAATTAATCGATGTCTATTTATTATTAAAAAAAGATATATTGTCTATGAAATGATTATTCATACTGAATGTCATTAGTGTCGACGTAAACATTGAAAGTTTTAAATATATCCGTAACGGCTGTTCTATAGTGTATATGGTAGTGGATTGCATCTAGATAGACTTGGTGAGTAGATAGGTATTCCAATTTCTTTACAGGGCACTAATTTTTAATCTAGTAACGATAAGACGCCGACAAGGTAACCTGAACACGGTTTCGGGCTCGACGATTAATAAATATATTTTCTTATTAAACAATAACGCAGCGCTGACGCGTGAGGCTGCTTAGTGCAAATATGTCGGGGTAATATATATTTATATCTCGTGTGATACATTTCAATATTCCATAGTTTCTTTTTTCTACTTAGCGAATAGTTGTAGTTAAGTATTTATATTTTAGTACAAATTCCCGATATTAACTCTGAATACTTTAAATTGTTTTGTTATAAACGGTCAAATGAATTTGTTGTTTCTAAAAGTTTGCATGAAATTTGTCATTTCATTAATATTTTGTTTCTTATTGTTTTTTTATTTTTATAAGTGTTTGTTGGCAGAGGAAAAGGGGTACATTGTATTTGTGTGGAAATAATAAAGCTTGTTATTAATAAATTATTAATATATAAATATATTTTTTTTTAATTAAACAAACGGCAACATATATTGTGAAAACCAAATTAATAAATAGCTTTAAGTAAATATAATACAGTTTGATTGATAATGTCAACATTATCATCAATTGATTTTAAAACATTTTATTGTAATTTAAAGGTCTAATAATAATTTAATTAATGGCCTTTCTAAAAGAATACAATTAATATAGTCTTTATTTGATAGCATTCCGTTTGTGACTAGTTTTTGGATATTTGATTATCAAATTATTCATAATATAACAAAAGTTAGTATAACAAACTCATTTTCTTTTTTTTTTAAATATATATTATTGTACATATGTATTGCATTCATTGCATTCTTGTGATTGGCTTTATATAAAAATCACACTCCTTAATTTAAGCAGTGTTTTATAATCTTATCGCCTTTCATTGTTTGGAAAGAAATTAATCGCTTGCTTTATTATCAATTGTGACATTAAAAACATTCTCAATTGTCTGATAACTTATATTCTTATAACTTAACATGTATAATGAGTTTTTATACTATTTGTGCGAAGGCTTGCTCTCAATTCCTGTTGAATTAACTGAAATATATATTCATAAAGATATAAAAGTAATAAAGTTATAATATAATACAAATTAATATATAATGTACATGTTAAAAGATTTAAGCATAAAAATATATGAAGTAAATTCTCTTTTCTAATTAAAAATTAAAAAATTTCATTTTATATTATTTCCAGCTCATTCTTTATATGTGCTGTGGACATACATAGAGATATTGGCCTATTAAGGGGACAATATAAAACACTAACTCCTACAAATGGAGCAAGTAATTGAATAAAACATTGCCAGTTACACTATATTTGATAAAAAGAAGTAAAGATGTAACTGTTAGTTGTATTTTAGTAACATTGAATACCATTGAGCTTCATTCTACATTTTTTGCCTTAAGAAGGAAAAATTTTCTTCTAGCAAATGATATGGATAAGAAATAATTTTTGAACTTCCTATATAAAGTAAAAAGTTTAAAAATTAATATAACTTTCCTGAGTATTTTTATCAATTCTTCATAACATTGAAATATTAATTTCTGTGGATGTACAATTTTAAGTATTTAATCAAATTTGTCTACGATAGTATTTGATGTGGACTCGGCTCGTCTATGAAAGAATCATTTAGTGGAACTTTTATCGAATACAAATAAATTAGTTTCAAGTTATGTATGATGCAAGATATGTACATATGTGTATATATATATATTTTATATATTTCATTTCCAGTTGAGAGTGAGCCAATATATTTTCAAGACTTGTTAAGTATAGAAATATTTTTAATATTAGCTTAAACATGCGGAGAGGTACTCTACAGAATGTTATCCAGCGTGAACGGACAGAATAATTAATTTTTATTAAGGAGAACAATAAAAGTGGAATGTTTTGCAAAAACTGTGTTTTTATTTACAATGGAATCATACTACATACCTCTATATTCAAGTATTTTCTTAAATTTATATAGCTAATGGATCAAATGTCTCCATGGACTGTTCTTTACATAATTAAATATGAATATATTGTATAACAATGTAGCGTTTCTTAGGATAATACACACTGCAGACACTTCAGAGAAATTAAAATTTCATACACTTGTTTTGTGTTTTCCCTCTTTTTTTGGATAATTTAATAAGTTTAAAATGCATACTTCAATTTAATTTTTTTTTGTTTTCCTGACCTGTTAAAGTTGTGAAATCTATGTAAGTTTTAATGGATCTTGTGTAAAGCACCCAAAGAATGTAGTGTATTATTCCTTAGGGTAATATATACTCAGCAGTACATACTGTATCGAGGCACATATTGCTGGAACAGTACTGTTTTTGTGCTACACTAAGGTTATTTGATTTTACTCAATAAATAATTAAACACATCATTTCTGTCAAACAAACGCATCAAAGTCGAAGTTGGCGAAGCAGGAGAACTCGTTGGCGAGGTTGCGCCTGTGGCGCGGCTCGAACAGACACAACTTCAGACTCATCAAACTTTCAACATGCTCTTGCATCACTGTACCCGTGCAAACAACAATCTTATCCTTTGCTAGGATTCCGACAGTCTGCGCTGTCTTTGTGATGCATTCTACTGAGAGGAATGGCGGGTCGGCGACGACCATGTCGAAAGTTCCCTGCATGTCCATATCAAAGTTATCAGGACGGTTGAAATCATAGAAGACAAAGTCAGGTGCATACACTTCAAACCTCCTGTCGTACTCAAACAAGGTTACTGAAATAAATACATTATCATTACTGCAATATGAAGCACAGATAGCTCTGTTTGTAATGAATAAAAAAAAATTATCTATGAAGCAATCAGATGAGTACAATGTTCACCTGATGGTAAGTAATACACCTGTCCATAATGTGGAGAGGTATAAACTGCACAACATTGTGCTTGTCATTTTGAGACATAAGATGTTAAGTCTTGTTACTGGAACGCAGTTCACATAATACTGTTTGTAGGCTGCAGTAGGCACTGTGAAAGTCTCTAGCAACAGAAACCTGCTACCAGTAATCTAATTTCTTAAATTTTACTCCTATATCAATTTAAAAGTAAACTCACCTGTAGCTCTGTCTTTAACAAGACGTCTGAGAGGTACAAAAAGTGTGGGACAGGAGATAAGTGCCACTTTACCACCGTCGGGTAAGTTTCTATCGATTACACAAATGATTGATTGTACAGTCTCATCATCATACCAGAACTGAGATAATTGCTGAAATCAACACAAATTAATGGTCCATTATAATTAAAAACTTGCCTTGATTTCTTTTCAGAATATTTTTTAACAAAATGTCCCTTAAGCAAATTGAACAAATTTCCACAGGCATTGTTTATAATTTTAACAGATTCAAGAATATGATTAGAAAAATTTAACTCGAACTCAAAAGCTCTTTATTACACTGTACAATTATTTATTGTTTATAATAATTAATTAATATAAATGTAAACTTTTACCCAATTTTCAGGAAAAATTATTTTCTCATTCAATTTTTTTTCAGCTTCCAATTTGCTGAATATTTGTTGTCTCTTCTCCTGCTCCTCATAGAACTCTTGCAAAGCTGCAAATGTCTCCGCAGAGAGAGTAGGGACATCATCATCCATTATTATTAATAATTTCTAATATTTAAATAACATCTCAGTCACAAAATATGCAAATTTCTGGTATTTCTTTTGAGCTGTAAGAAATTAATCTCATTTAAAGTGACAATTTTTTAAAAAAGTAAGTGAATTAGAAATATACTCAAATTTTAAATGTTTCTTGGGTTTAAATGCACCTCAGTGCAATACTTTCCTAAATAGGTTGTATTTACTGCAGAAATATTTTTTTATTTCTCCTCCATAACATACTATTGATCAAAAACACAATCAAATATAGAAATAAAAATATATTTTAATTAGTATTTTACAAAATGTAGATTTATTAAGGCGGAAAACATTGTAGATATAAATGTTATAGTTATTGCCTGAAATCTTAATTGTAACCAAACGTTCTTGATTATTTTCTATAAAGATGTTGTGTTAACCTTTCTCGCTATTTTTTTATTATACGAAAATTATTACTTAAAGGTCTATTATGTCCTTAAAATATAGTATTCTCAAACAAACCCAACATCGTTCATGACAGTTAAAAATGGGTTAGTTCGATGGGAACACCATGGGAGGAGTTATGCGGTTGCTATTTTGAAGATTAAAAATGTACTTACTGTGCTCAGCGCAGTAAACTGGTAATAAAAAGACACCTTTATGTGGTGAGTTTCTTATAAATTAATTTTATAGATTTATATTTTGTTTTACTTATTTTATTTAAATAAATGTTAATTTTTGACAATTTGTTTCTGACATTTCTACATATGAGTGCAAATTGTTTTTTTTTAATGTGCTATTGCCTTAACACGGGTCTGAGTATTTTAGTCATTAATTTATTATGATTGTTGATAACTTCTTATATATTACTAATAATTTTTTTTATATAAAATAGATACGTAATACTGTACAAAAATATTTTTAACTTATGACATAATTACTACATAAAAAGGCCTTAACTTTTGCTACATCTTCTAAGTTAATGAATTCTACCCGAAGTGTAAATTAGTTAATTTACTTACACTTTTTAACTAAAAATCTTTCAATTCTTTCAGAATGTTGAAATGGATTTTAAAAGTCTCCAAGTAATAACTTTACACCAGCATCCGGAATATTTACAAGCTTGTTGTGAAATGATTAACGAAGAATGGCCTCGCAGTAAAACAGCAAGAATGATGTCTTTACAGGCTTCTTGTGACTCATTACCAACCAGCTTAATTCTTGTTACTGAAGATAAAACATTATTAGGACATTGTAAATTATCTAAAATTCCAAGTAAACCTAATAGTTGTTTTATAGAAACTGTAGTAATATCAAAATGTATGCGCGGAAAAAAACTTGGTACCTTTTTGATGAATAAAGTCGAGGAATATTGCAAGAATATTTTGCATTTAGATATGGTGCATTTATCTACAAAGGGACAAGAAAACTTTTATTCTAAATTAGGTTATGTAGTTTGTCAACCAATATCTATCTACGGGATCTATACGCCTAAGTACGCATCGATAAACGTAAATAAACAAAACGGAGTTCCTGTATTACAAGTCAATATTAGTAATGAAAACCCGATTAGTCCACCACCACCTCCACCCCCACCGATGCCAATTACCGATAGCACGAGCATAAACCATTCTTTAAAGAGCATCAAGACTTTTATGTACAAATATTTAAAATAGGATAATTAAAAATTTTAAAATAAGTAGCAGCAACATTTTGTTTCCTGTCTTTTCTAATTAAAATTTTTTTTTATTAATTATTAAGTTATTTGTACTTATAGATGCCATCATTAAGTATATACAATTTGAAGTTTTTTTTTAGCATAATATATATTTTAAATAACCAAATAACACTTGGTTAGAGTGGCATACACTTTCTTGACTCCAATTTAAGATAAGTCCTCGAGTTCCAGCACTGGGAAAATTAAAGGGGTATTTGTGTAACATACAGTTTATGTACATATGTTTTATGTATTTGATTTGCAAATAATAAAAGATTAAAAAAGTTTTCGTTTTGTATTTAATTTTAAAACTTCGCTTTGTCTATGTACTCCTTAGCGCGTTGTCGTATGCTCTCGACTTGCTCTCGGTCACCTATTCTCTCCTCGGCCTCTATCCACTTCTTATACAGCACTTTCATCTTTCGCGCAGGTAGCTTCTGTGACGTCATACGCTCCATCACTTGTCTGGAAAATAAATTCACATGGATCTATGTGAAGACGTGATCGTTTAGTTTGTGAAACGGTCGCACGTTCTATTCGCCTGGGACTTTTGGCGAAGGAAAATATTTTGAGAAAATCGGCATGTACAAAGAATGACAGCTTTCGAAGACATGTGACTTCCACTAATTTGCACTTGGCCAGCATCCTAAATTAATGACTCTACTCTCTCCTTGTGACAGAATGCTCTGGTCCCGTTAGTGGACAAAGTGGGCTGAACAATTATTAATCATAACAATATGTAAAATACAACAATAATATTGTATAGAGCACACTATAAACAGACTCACTATTCATAATGGGAGATCGAGAGAGAGTCCCAGTAGTGGGAATATTAATTAAAACATTGGTATTCGCTACTCTCATCTCGGTGTGCGGTAAAATGATTAATAAATAATCTCAGAAAAAGAGCAATAACTTACTCTATGATATTGCTGTCCTCAACTCATCATTATCACCTGTTTGGAGAGGCTTCTGTTCAACATTGGATGTTAAAATGCTGCAATGATGATAATCACCTGACGCGTTCCACGTCGCCAGTCTTGAGCAGCGCGTCGACGTACACCGAGCAGACGTCGACGCGCTGCGGGTACACCGCCAGCACCTGCTCGAACAGCGCCTCGGCCCGCTCGCCGCTGCCCTGGGCGCGCTCCAGCTGAGCGAACCCCACCAGCAACGACACGTCTGCGCGACAATAGGAGTTGTATACAACGAAACGACGCGACGAACTGTTCAAGTAAATGGATGATCATTTGGTAAGAGCTTATACATTTTTCTAAATGTTTCTTTTAATATTATTTAGCCTCTTGTTCTTCACAGGGATCTTTACACAGCTGCATCGCAAGTCAAATTGTCATCATAAACAACTTGTAATAAATATACTGTAGGTCTTGTTACTGCAGTAATTTCAATAATCTTAGCATCGAACACACAAACACAGTCATAGTTTTATCATCACCATCAACCGATAGACGTCTACTGCTGGACAGAGGCCTCTCCAAAGATCTTCACATCGATCGGTCTCGAGTTGCTCGCATCCACTAGGTTCCCACGACTCTCACCAGATCTCCGGTGCACCTTGTGGGAGGCCTCCCAATATTACGTCTACTGGTACGCGGGCACCACTCGAGGATCTTACTGCCCCATCGGTCGTCGATCCATCAAGCAGTGTGCCCTGCCAACTGCCACTTAAGTCTAGCAATCTTTTAAGCTATTTCGGTCACCTTAATTCTTCTGCAGATCTCCACATATCTGATTGGATCGTGCTGGAAAACTCCGAGCATAGCCTTCTCCATTGCCCTTTGGGTGACTTTGAGCCTTTTATAAAGCCGACAATAACTGTCGTCAGAGTTCACATATGGATGTGTGTAAATATTAATTTTTATTACACATCAAGTTCCTTGTTTGTCTTTTTTTATTTCGCAAAGCTATGCGTCGAGCAGGATGTGTACCTTAAGTACGTGACACATGGTGCTATATAAAATGACATAGACAGCACCACATTGCGCTCGTCGCCTTGAGACGTAAGATGTTAAGCCTCATTAGCCTAGAAATTTCACTAGCCAAAGCGTCCTTCTAACTGGAGCACAACAATGTTTGCACACTACTATTTTGCTGCCGGTACAGGAGCTGCGGTGGTACCTATTCAGATGGTCTCCTGCGGCAGAGACCAACCAGCATTGTTATTTAATATACACTTGGAATTTATAATGAATTTTTTGAACTCACGCTCTTTTTTGTCTAACGCCTGGATGCCCTTCTGCATCACCTGCCTCGCTTTATCCAACAGGCCCGCGCTGTAGCAGGCGCGGCCGCACGCCCCGTACATCTCTTGCTGCCGGCGATACTTCCTCAGCATCAGATCCACCAGGGCGTGCAGCTCCTGCGTTTTACCCGTCTCCACATAGATATCCAACAGCTTTGAGTGCACTTGATACTTGTCGTTCATCTGAAGCGCCTCATCTAAGGTACTCTGCTGCGATTCCTGCGAATTATAATCAGTTATACACATCGCCGCATTGAGCTCGTCGCCCTCAGACGGAAGACGGTAAAATCTCATTACACTAGTAATTTTACTATTTGCAGCGCCCTTCAAATCGGATCATGGTTATTTATATATAATATGACTATAAACAAAGTCGTGCGTGCATATTAGTCTTGAAATTATAACGACGTAGCGCTATAAACGCTATGACGGGTCTGATTGGATATTTTACCTTGGTGCCGAAACGGTGCTCGAAGTTGAGCATGGCCAGCCACACGTTGAGCTTTTCCTGCTCCTCGCGGAAGGAGATGGTCTTCAGCGCACGCCGACCGACCGCGCGCGCACGCTCGATCTCCGTCGCCTGGATCAAAAAAGAAAATTACATATTTAAATCTATGAAGTCCTGTTGAAACTTGTTTGCTTTTATCATGTGTTCAAGGATTTGATCCTCACTGAGCTTCTGATGGTGGAAGATATCGAGAGGAATCCTACATCACCTGGTGTCAAATATCTATTCATAAAAAGGAGGTGCTGGAACGTTTAAGACGTTTTGCACAACGCATGATATTACTTGATACCGTACAACATGATCTTACAAATTTCTACAGCTACAGCACCCTTCAAACAGGAGCCGAGTAATATTTGCACATTACACTACACTACTTGATGGAAATATAAAGAGATTTACTAGTAGATAGATAGCATTAAATAATAATTGGACTCTGTGTTTTAGTGATGGTTAGAGACTTAGTGTACCTGGAGGTGGAACGCCATGTAGGCGATCCACAGCTGGCTGGAATTGGGGCTGGCGAGCAGCGCGCGCTCGAAGTGGTCGGCGGAGCGCGGGGCCGCCGCGGCCTCCTCCGCCTGCCTCTCTATCCGCCTGATCCTCTCCTCTTCCTCGCGCGCCTTCGCCACCTTTTCCGCAGCTGTCAGCTTCTTCCGCTTCTTCTTCGGCTTCTCCCCCTCCTTAAAGGTGTTAAGCGTTCATTATTACATCAAATATTGTTTGTTTATTTTTTTTTTTAAATAAAATCCGCAAATAATAATTTTTTAGTTATAATATTAATAATGTACCTCCTCTTCGCTGCTGCTGGACTCCTGCTGTGCGTCCGGCTGTGCAGACGCCGGCGCTGACCAGAACTCTTTTGCACTCGGCACCTCTAACACCGTCTCCAAACTCATAACTTCATCACCTTTACTACTGTCCACTGCCTTTGGCCTGTCTTCCTTGACATTCGATTTCTTTTTAATCTCAATATCCTTTTTCTTCTTTTCTTTGCTGTTTTTCCTGTTTCTTGTCTCGCCAAGTCCGAACTCTTTCAACTTCTGCTGCGCCGCTTTAAAGGCCTCGAACAGTCTAATTATGGCCAGTTGCACGGTCTGCTTATCCATATGCATTGCAGTGTGGAACTTCTTGTTTTTAGCAGTTAAACCTTTATCCTCTATAGAGTTTATTTTCCCTTCTATCCTCATCAGGCGCAGGTTTTTCGCTTGGATGGAATTCGTTATGGAGGCGATGCGTCTTTTACACAATTTAAGTGTCGTGCAGTCTGATAGATCCACGAGCCCTTTATCTTGAGGTTTAAGCATGCTGTCACAGTCTTCGTAGAAGTCCATTTCTATGGCATCACTCTCTTCCGTCTTTTCTTCCGCCGATATGTCCTGTGACTTCCTCTTCTTCTTTTTACTATTCACTTCAGCTCCTTGTTTATCACTATGTGAATCTGTTTTTGTTATTTCTTCATTGCTTTTTATATTATCTTCTCCTTCTGCATCTTCTTTCATTGCTTTCATTTTATTTCTTTTCTTCTTTTCTTTATTATTTTGGTTATGCGGTTCGGTTTCGGAATTTGTGTCCTTTAGTTTCTTTTCGGGTACAGGCGCGTCATCAGCCAACTGCCTTTTGGGTGCTTTTCTCTTCTCTTTCTGAAACTTTGAATGTTTCACTATTATAAGTAACTACTACATGCTGTACATTAACCAGCGCTGTTCCACTCACCAATTGTTCAGGTGTCACAGCCAATAAGCTTCCATTCATCTTTTTATTTTCCACGTCCACTCTAATTACTGTGCAGTTTACCTAGGGTAAGAAAATTAAAAAAAAATCTGGATTATTAAAAAAAGTAAATCAATACTTAATTGTAAAATGTACTAAAAATGAATAAACACTATTTGGAAGTATCTTCTTTATATGGAAAATTGTTCGACAGCTGAACTGGTTTTCTTTAATATAAGACTACTTATTACTTGACATTAAGTAGAGACGTCATCAAGTCTTTTCTTTTTGAACAATCACCTGATGGTAAGTGATACGCCTATAACAACGTAACGGTAGTTAGGATGGCATACACAGCACCACATTGCGCTTGTCGCCTCGGGACATAAGATGTTGAGTTTCTTTACACCAGTACATTGCAGCTACAACGCCCTTCAAACCGGAACACAGTAATTTTTGTCGGCTGCAATAGGCGCTGCGGTGGTATCCTAGCTAGACTGTCTCCGGCAACTTACCACCGTAAAATAATGTGAACTAAAATTAATAAAGTCTAATTGATACAATGACTGAGATGATGGTAAGTGTTTGAGCTGATCTTCGTATTTATACCACTGCATGACCAGTGTACTTACAATTTGTCCGAGGTGGAAGTGCGTGGCGAGGCTGGAGGGCGGCGGCTGCGCGGCCTGCGCCATTCCCACGTAGCATATCACATTGTTGAAGAACGACACCAGCAGGTAGTCGCGAATGCACTGGCAAACAAAGCTATTTCTGGTAACACTGCGGTACCTTTCCTATCAAACAGCTTAGTGCTTTACCACCATCCCACTTGGTGGTAAGTGGCGATGTTGTTAGCAGTGGTGAAAGCACACATGACTAATAACAGCTTACTGACTCCCCCTTGAAGATGCATTCCGACAGGTACTGTATTGTTTATTCAAAGACCCGTGAGCCAGACCTTTCATAATCATCATCAGCCCATAGACGTGCACTGCTAGACATTGACCTCCCGCGAAGATTATTACATCCATCATGTAGAGATTCATTTGGGAGGCATTTGGGCTATTGCCTACCACGCTGGCCCAATGCGGGTTGGCGGGAGCTAGAGCCTCGTTTATTGATCAGCAGGGTGCACCACGAACAGGTGAGGTTGGTTTGAGTCCCGTGAGTTATTGTGTGGGCCCCTCTACACGCCCAGCGGGACGTTAATTAGGATGATATATACTGAACCACATTACCTTCGCCACCTCAGACCTAAGATGTTGTGGTCACCCCAGCAATTACACTTGCTACAGAGCCCTTCAAACCGGTATACAGTAATGTTAGCACACTGCTGTTTGTCGACCGCAATAAGAGCGACGGTATTCCTGGACACCTAGACTGTATCCAACAATAGAGTTCTACCACCAGCAATACCACATATAGGCAAGAAGTTGTTACATCATCAGCAGATAGACATGCACTGCTGGACATAGGCCTCCACCAAAGATCTCCACAGAGTTCATTGAGAATATTTGGGCTTTAGTCCACCACGCTGGCCCAATTCAGGTTAGTGGGTGGTCAGAGCTTCTGTTATTCAGCAGGGTGCACCACGTGCAGATGAGGTTCACTTGGATTCCTTAAGATTCTGGTCAGAACCCCAGTTTACATCAAACAAATATTATAAAATCCTCACTTGTATAACACCGGTGTACATCTTGCCCACCACTGCTTCCTCGTAACTCTGGAGTATCTCAAGGTCGGGGAACAGTAGGCTCGGCTTCAGCGTCAATAGAAACATTTTCTCCGTGTTCAAAGCTAACACGCGCGCCTTCACGTGCTGCCCCACCTGTGGGAGACGCAGCCCTACATATCAGAAAAATAGATTCATAGTAAATTTGTCATTAACAAATGAGTGAATTTTTTTTAAAGCGGCCAAACTAGTAAGTTTGGCGGATCGATTTAAGTTCTCTCAGCATACCTAGGACATGTCCAAAATGCTGAATACAGTTTTTCACAGATAGCAACAATGGGAAAAGCAGCCGGAAAGAGATTGGTCGCAGAAACAAAGCGCGGCTGGACAACATCGAGGAGTGTACCAAGATCAAGAGTGCCGCGCAGCTGATCCACTTAGCGCGCAATAGGAATGGATTCGTAGAGCTGGTGTCCAATCTTCATTTAGTTGGAGCGGCATAATAAGAAGAATTAGGATTTACATAGCACCACATTACACTTGTCAGTTACTGATGGTATGTCTATGCTGCTGGAACAGACTGGGTAGGTACCACTGCAACGACAGACAGTAATTTTCAAACATTACATCCGGTCTGACGGGTGCTGCAGCTAGTGAAATTAGTGGGGTGGGGAGACTTAAAATCTTCCTTGTCTTAACGAGCGCAATGTGGTGCATTGAACATCATCCTAACTAGCAGGGTAGGAGTTTCACTTATATTCAGGTGAACATCCAGCTCGTCCCGTCGCATCGTAGAATAGAAAGTAAAATCTTACTGAATATTACTACTAGAATACTATTCTCTTACCTTGAACTTTTTTGTCAACTGCGAAGTACTTGCTTTCTTAGGGTCCACATAGACTCCAGTATCTGATACATGTGTCTGCGGGACTAAACCTGTAATCATATCCTCAACTAAGCAGCATCGTTATTATGTATACAAAGTGATATCACCACCAAACCGCTTTAGGCCAGCATGGTGGGATATGGCTGAAATCCCCATGAACCCCTACAAACTTTGAGGTCTATAGAGAAGGCTTATGTTCAGCAGTGGATGTCTTTCGGCTGATGATGATGATGATGATGATAATATATCTGAGTCTTGTTGAAACTACTGTGTTCAAGACAAGTCCATGAGAGCACATGGAGTGTTGTATAAACATCCTAGTTGTCGCCGCGTTCTTATGGTAAGATATATTACTTACCATCAGGTGATTGTCTTGTTCACATCACATATTTAAAAAATATCAGATGGTGGAAGTGGCAGAGATCTTTTGCTCCTTTAAAAGTAACAGAGGAGGTTTCACTTTTATTATTTTTTTTTTAATTTACAACCAGACACAGGTCGAAATCCCTCTATATGAATCCCTACCCATTGTGGCGATCTTTGGGGGAGGCTTAAGTCCAACAGTAAACAACAGTAAACTGATGATGATGATGAAGAACCAGACACATACCCATCAGTCTGCCAACAGCGAGCACCAGTTTGCCTTCAGCCACTATCTTCACTGTGGCGGGCACGATGTCTCCCACGGCCAAGTCCGACATCGTGAATATCTTCTCCGACAGGACGGAGGGTTCATCACTTAAGGAATATATGTAGTCCGACATATTGTACCACATCACGCGGACTGTGTGAGTGCTGCCTGTTAATCATGACATTTTAGAGGTGGTAGAACTCGGAGCATGGGACGGTGCAAACATTACTGTGATCCAGTTTGAATGATGCTGTAATCGGCGAAATGATTGGAGTAACGAAACTGAACATCTTACGTCTCAAAGCTATGACACCGTGTAAACATCCTAAACAGTGCCATGTTATGAGCTGGCGAATCACTTATCACCAGGTTAACGCCTCAGTCATTTAAGCGTTTTGTAGACCACTGAAAATCAGGACTGTCATCGACGACTGCGATACTACTCGAGGGGTTCCTTTCTCTTCTCATCATCACCAAAGGTTTCAATTGGAATAAATATTGTTATATAGATTTTCACTTTGTATTAAATATCTGGGTAGAGTTGATACACATTGTAAGCATTAAAAAAAAAGCTAAAGAAACTGGTGGATGAAGACAGCGCATGACCGATTCCTGTGGAAATCTTTGACCGAGACCTATGTCCAGCAATGGGTGTCTATCGGCTGGTGGTGAAGGTAAAGGGTTAAAAAACAGTTGTTTTTAAAATTGGTAAAAGTTATTAGATACTTTAGGACAAAGTATTGAACCACATTTTAATTTAGTCCAGGCCTATAATGGATTTATCCCGTAAAAGTCATCACGCCTTGTCGTGCTGACAGGACTTAGTAGTCGTGGCATTGTCACCGACGCTGAAGGTAACCTATCCAGCCGGCAGAGGTGAAGATTCAGACGAGCTCACCTCTGTCATGTGCCAGTGGGCTGGGGGGGGTAGAGTTGCACTGCCTGTCCCAACCGTGGTGGCGTCATGAAGAGTGTCGGTATGGCGATTCGCGACTCCTCTCTCCTACCACCTACCCTTAGCGATTAAGTGTGCCTCAAAAAAAAAAACTTGTAATGGATTAACTCACCTATGGGATAAGACTTAGCGACTACGTCTTCATCTGTGAGATCCTCGTCTACTTGGATTCTGCGCAGACTCATCAAACCAGTACTATCCTTGCCCAATTTGAAAACTATCGATCTGCCCATAATTTTTATCACCTGAAATAATAAAATATATATATTTTTAAGGCTGCCATTACAATTATGCTTATTTACTATTAGTTGTAATAAAACGAAATATATAGTAGTGTTGGTAATAGTAGTGTTGCTGGAAGTCCTCCACCAGTTGACTTGTCGATCTGGCCGTCACCAGCAGTCACTAAATCTTTGGTCCATATTCAACATTGACATCTATCAACTAAATTGTTCCGTATTGTATATTGTAACAATGATTTAAAAAACAAATAAAAATTTTCAGTAGATAGAATTTTTTTTAATCATAGCCAGCTAACTCTTTAGGGTGACCGACATAGCCCAAAAGATTGCTGGACTTAAGTGGCAGTGGGCAGGGCACATTGCTCGAAGGACCGACGGCCGATGGGGCAGTAAAGTCCTCGAGTGGCGCTCGCGTACCGGTAGACGTGGTGTTGGGAGGCCTCCCACAAGGTGGACTGAGGATATGGTGAGAGTCGCGGGATCCGACTGGATGCGAGCAACGCGTGACTGATCGATGTGGAGATGTTTGTGGGAGGTCTATATGCAGCAGTGGACATCTATCGGCTGATGATGAACCTTTTAATTGTCACTACGAACAAAAAAAAAGCTGATCAAAATTCCGTTCAACCGTATTGAATCCACATTAAACTACACCTTCGCTGTGAATTTCCTAAACAGTAGTTAAAAATACTAATAACCATTTTCTATTCCGATTTCCAATAACAATTTTTAAGTCTTCGTCTAACTACGTATCATAGCTTAGATAATAGAATACCTGCGCCTCTTCAATAATCTCCCCTTCCTGAAACCTCTGCTCGGACCGGAGGTCTGGATATGTGGCAGAAAAGATGTTCTTCATGGTGAAGAATGGTGTGTTCCTTGGCGGAATAACGTAGAGCACTCGCGCACGGATCTGTTAGACATTGGGGAAGGCCTATATCCAGTGGTGGATAGACAGAGGCTGATAATGATGATGATGGCGAGAATAGCTATTAAAGAGCAAGCAATATTAACTGGCACTTATGCTTAGGCGATGTGATACATAATGTAAAGATAGAAGAGAAATTAAACAGTGGTCTCCCTGATCATTACAGTTTGCATCAATGTGATATGCTACTTGTTTGCTAATGTTACTTGTTTTCTTTAACTGTGCATATGAAGCCCACCATTAACTTCTACAGACTTAGAAGCCATCAACTCCCACAGACCTATAAGGTTTTACAAATGTCCACTTTGTAGTAGTAGTGTGACTGTAACAACTTATGTAAGCAACCCCTGTTCTATAAGGATCAACTACACTGACCTTCTGTCCAAGGTTTGGCCGCTTGCCCTTGACCTTGTCAGCCTGTTGCCGTTGTACGTAAGCCATGGTGCCATCAAACACACGGCCTTCGATGCCATTACCTAGGGACTAAAAGTAAAATGTTTTTGAAATTTAACTTCTTTCAGCGGGTGTAAATTGCTGTTAATGAAATAAAAAAGTGTATAATTTGCAATTATTATTAAGCGTTGCATTTGTAACATATTCTAAACTCTTTGTTGCAATGCCCCCCGTATTTTTAAACCCTGTGTTATCCCATGGAAAATGTTGTTGATTGTATATTTACCTATATCCTTTCATCATAACTTTATTTTGTGTGTATAATATGCAATTGTTTGTTTTCCCAATAAATAAAAATTAAGTGTAACCAAAGGAGAAAAAATTAGATAAAACTAGTTTCTATAGAAACAGTTTTCCTCTCGTTGTGTTATAGTTGGCAGCATGTTCACAAGTATACCATCTTATGTGGGCCTGTGCAGGGGCTTTCCATACCATGAAGACTATCTCCATTCTGTACAATACACACTAAATATACTTGAAATATGCGAAGAAACATTCAAATCTATAATACAATGTTTAACTCTTCTTTCTCTCTATATATATAGTTCTATCCTTCACCAATTAATAGTTTTGATCAATTGCTATCTCTCTTTCTCTCTTCATTACAAATTCTCCACAATATAAAGATTCTCTGCAATGTGTGTGAATCAATAATCATTTATTTTCATCAGAGCAATAAGGATGAGAAAAAACCTCTAAGAAGTGAGATATATATGATGTGATGAGAAAAATCCGAATTTAGGATAAAACTATACCGTAATGGTGATACAATTATTGCAATTGTTCAGGACATTATAGAAATCTCATTTCTTCTCTGCGGCCAAACAGTGGTGTACACACTTTACTAGTACTGCTATTTATTATACTTAAGTTATATTAAGATGTTATGTACTGTATATATGATAAGACACATGAGTAAGCACTGTGTGTTGTGAGCAGCTACGCAGCTGTGTTCTAAAGTGACATTACGTGAATATATTATGACATACCCACTTAGTTGATATTATTTGTCTACTATTCATAATTATTATCGCAAATTAGACAATTCTTGTGATATTACTGCCCCTACTACCACAATCATTCAGTTATCATCATCATCAATACTTCACATAATCCAAAACAGGTAAACCACATTGAGCAGCTTTTTTACTTATGCTGGCTTCTACTTCTGCATATACCTATGTACTAACTTGTTATATAGGTAAATATTTTTCATTGTACCTTATTGACAGTAAATTCCACAGCTGTACCAGGTATCAGTGTGGAGGTTGACCGCCTCTGTACAGCTTTTTGCAACGCCTCCAGTTCGTTACTGAGGGTAAGCACACAGTTGTTGCTCTCCATCACTACAGATTTCACACAACACCAAGTCAGAACACCCGTGTCTGGAAATGCAAATAAAATAATGGGGTAAAATATTCCATGGCACTTGCAAATATTATTTTCTACTTGAAATTACAATGTAGATCAGAAATAAAAAGCAATCTCAGTTCTGGGTAACAAAATTTCTAGAGTCTTATGAAGATTCTAAATTTTCTGCCACTAACTTAAATTCTACAAATAACTATATAACTCTTTTACTATCTTACCCAATTGTAATTCAGGGTTAACAGCAGCCTTAGGAAGAAAGGCTCTGGTATTGTTTATCCCAACATCCATTACATAGCCATGGTCCTCCACTGAAGAAACAGATGCTTGTAGCAAAGCTCCTAAAATTAAGTATTTCGTATAACAATAAACATGACTTCAAAGTTATATATACATATTACAGGCCTCTGTAAGGAATGCTTCTTAGCTGTGTATGCAGAGGTTCAGCCAGTTCCTTCAAAAGGCCATTGCCCCTTATAAATACAGGACTCTAATCTTCACAGACAATACCTTTGTGTAATTCAGAATGGGGTCGTCCAGCATTAACATGTTGTGGCATCATTGACAACATCAATTTATTGTTATTGTTCTCTAGCACACTGACTGCTACATACTGTCCCGGACGGAACATCTCATGCAGATCGAGGACTTTGTCTATCTGAAATTAGACTTATTTATACATATATTTTGCTATGGTTGTTGGTGGTCTGCTTTTTTTTATAAACATAATTATTTACATTTTTACTTCATGCATTAAATAGTTAATACAGTGATGTTACATATTTAAAAATTACTGTTTTTTCTCATTTGTTAATAAATAATATGATCAAATATATGCAAAAGCACATTATTAGTATAACTATTACCTCATAATTGACTACTTAAGACAAATATATCAATCAGTTATAATTACAGCAAAGATAGTATCCTCTCCCCTATAATACACAATTTAGGTAACAACATAGTGAAATAAGAGAGTATTAATATTATTAAAAAAAATGTAAATCATACATAAAAACAAACCTGATCATTAACATATGCCTCCAATAACTTGTTATAAGATTCACTGATATGGCATGCCATCACAATGCCTGTAAGTCGGCACGGTAGAGATATGTAAATTTTGGTGTCTTGGACTTTTTGTATTCTACTTAACAAAACCTGTCCTTCCTTTACTATCTATAAATACACAATTAAAAATACACTTTTAAGAAAGTTACATGTGTAATTGGTAACTTTAGAAAGAAGCAGGCACATTTCGTGAAAAACATTTTTTTTTATTATTAAGTTGATTCAAACATTTACCTAAAAACATGTTCATTCTAATCAAAATAAAAAGCAAATTTTTATGTCTCATTTCATCACTCAATCGAATAAAAATAGAGACTATCAATTAAAATCAATATCTTTAATATTACTGACAGATATCTAAAGCTTATGTATATATTTAAGGATAATTGTTTTACCTTGTAAGTAAGGTAGGTTCCACAGGTTTTAAAAGATTGGTCATCTTCAGTGAGAATTTCGTCCGACAAATAGCCATCATCTTCCTCTGCCTTCTTTTTAGGTTTTATTTTCTTTCTTTCACCTTTCTCAGCTGCACCTAAAAACTATTTGAGAATTAATTAGTTTTGTTATTTATAATAAATATTATTATGTAAAAAGGGTATAAACTTTACATTGCCGCTTTGTTTGAAATATGTAACTGATGGTTTCTTTCCACCACGAGGAAAATATTCTTCGACATCACCCATGTTATATTTTTACAGTAATTATAGTGTTATTTAAAATCACAAAATAACAGAAAAATTAAGCATGACAATTTTAGGTTATAAAGTCGTTTAAATACTGCTGTCAACTGTAATGTCAACGAAAACAAGCATAAAATAATAGGGAATTTAAAAAAAAATCTTATTGTTCATAAAAATAATAAATGAGACATATTTTTACATTTTTATTGTTACTTGAAGCGGCTTGATAGATTAAAATAAATAAAAATAACATGAAACAAAACTTATTTGTGTTGAAAGTAAAATTATATCAAAGTAATATAATAATAAAAAAAAATAATTATAAAATTCATTTATATTTTTTATTCGTGAAAAAAAAAACATTTTTAGTTTAATTTGAAATAGAATGAAAATATCTCCTAATTTTTTTTGCATTTTGTTGATTCAATATTTTCTCTGCAATCAGCACTAAACATTATAAAACCACCACGAAAAATTTTTGCTGCGTACTGTCATTTTATACGTCATCTCTTTTCATTTACAGCATTAGCCGTATGAATGAAGAGTAAAGTTTAAGTAGAAATTGTTTTTAATTTTGTCGTATTATAAGTATACATATAATGATATATCATAAGTTATGTTACATTACGTGCGTTACCCAAAGGATCGAGTCGGCAGTTAATAATTATAGTAATAGTTTAATTATATTGAATGAAACAACAGTGCTATGTTCTAAAAACTTTTTATAACCTTTCTACAGAGAAAATCACATCAGTAATTCCCTAAATCTTCTATTCTTCGAGTATATTCCAGTACGTAATCGGCGAGTCTAACATAATTGATACCGTAATAGGAAATAATCTATCATTACATTTGAAGTGATTTCTTTTTTTATTTAATTTTCTTGACAGAACGTAAACGATATTATTGCTTCATTAATTATAATAATGATTATTATTTCACAGCAATGAAGAAAATCGTGATCTTTGGATCAACAGGCACGACCGGCCTCAGTGCAGTAGAAGCAGCTTTAAAAAAAGGTGAGATATTATTTTTCTGTTATAATAGGCCATATCTACTTTGTATAATTAACTAATTTACAACAGGACTTATTCGATAAATTAATGTAGAATGTTTAATCTAAGTCATTAAATACAAATGTTCAGATAAAATAGAGAATTTTAACTTTGCAAAAATTTGATTTTATTAATGTTTAAAAAGTATGTTCGACACAAAATACGAGCCTTCATCCAGTTTCATTAAAATAAAACGTAAAAATGGTTTATAAATCCTTTTTAACATGAAATATCCTAAAAATTGTAGAGAAATAAGTTATGACTTTACTGTGTAATTCCTTACACATCGCTATCATAGTTAAAGAGGTGGACTAATGATTGGAACGGAAAAATTGTCGCTTATCTCGATACCGGTCCCAGAAGTTTAAGAGAGGACGGTGGCGTAGTCAACTGCCGACAAGTTAATAAACTGGTAATGACCGTAATTTTCAATGACGAGATCAATTAATAATGAAAATGTCTAATGTGAAGTGTTGATTGAGAATGACGCGTGCTCTTTTTTTTATTGAATTGAGCGACGAGAGGAGCGAGATATTCACCTGATGATGAGTAATGCCTGCCCACAGAAACGTGGGGCTAGTTGGGATAGTATACACAGCACCACCTTGCGCTGGTCGCTTTGATATTTTAATTTCCTTTAGAGCAGTAATTTCACTAGCCGCAACGCCCTTCAAACCGAAACACAGTAACGTTTGCATACTACTGTTTGGCGGCAAAAATAGGCCCTGCGGTGGTATCCACTCAGACGGCAACAGAGACCTACCATCAGCAATCGCGCCAGTAAAGCTCGCCAAGAGTACTCTTGTTCTCATATAACGCCAGTTGGAATACGGCGATGATCTAATTACAGATATGAGGCTGAGACCTAGTCAGGCGGTGGATAAACTACCACAAATTTCACATTTAATACCGGAATCGAATAGGGAACCTATGTTTCTCTTCAGCCACAGCACGACAGTCATTAGGTATGTAGTATAGTCGGGCTAGTAAGAATAGGACTAAGGTAAGCCCTGCCTGTCGTACAAGGCGACTAAAAGGGTCTAGGAGTTTCGCGGGCCTTGAGGGTGTCGGCCCTTACCGCTCAACAAGCGAACCTGCGTGGGACAGCGTATGGCTCAGCGATGGTGCCTAAGACGGTTAGGCTTCTGTTAAGAGACGTGTACGAGGGGCACCGGTGTGTTCTATAAGAGATCCCGGAGCCTCTCCTAATGCACTGATGCAGAGCACCGAGTGGGTTGTAGTGAGTAAAGATCTCACATAACTCTGAATTCCTCCCAAAAGCAGGGTATCTTTCGAAGATTTTAAAACAGTTCCGTATTTATAATAAACATTATGTGCTGATATGTAATAGGAGATACACGGTGAGGAATCATGCTTCTGTCCCCTACTTTGATGAATCAGCACTGTTTCCTTAGTGTGATGTTTCCTGTTCAAAATCGGGTTGCAGATCACTACAATGATCTAATAACATATATGTCATCGCTATAATTTAGTTATCTTTTTAACAGTCTATATACTTTATTGAAAACGATAATATTAGTTGTTATAAAAAAAAATTATTCGTCGAAGCGACGAGACGAGTGAGATATTCACCTGATGGTGAGTAATGCATGCCCATAGGAACGTGGCGCTACTTGGGGTAGTATATATAGCACCACATTGCGCTGGTCGCTTTGAGATGTTAAGCCTTTTTACCGCAGTGATTTCACTAGCCACGACGCCCTTTAAACCGGAACACAGTGCTGTTTGTCGGCTGCAATAGGCGCTGTGTGGTATCTGGACGGTCTCCGATAACAGGCACCTACCACCAGAGGATGTAATATATAACAATCGTAATATTTTAATATATTCTACAATACACTTTTAATCATGATCCGATCCTCGCGATAGTACTTTCTTGAACATCCTTTCTCAAGGATATTTATCATATTAGAATTAGGATACAGAATTACTGGTGGTAGGTCTTTGTTGTGGGAGACAAATAGTAATGTGCTAACATTACTGTGTTCCGGCTTGAAGGGCGCTGTAGCTAGTGTAATTACTGGGCTAACGAGACTGTCCATCTTATGTCTCAAGGTGACGGCTCAATGTGGTGCTGTGTACACCACCCCAATTAGCGCCACTTTCCTATGGGCAGGCAATACTCACCATCAGGTGAATATCTCGCTCGTCTCGTCGTTTAATGGTATAAAAAAAAAGAACTAATATGGTCTTCCATGGGGTGTAAAGGTCCCCGCACAACAACTCACAGGACTCAAGCCAACCTCACTCGCTCGTGCTGCACCCTGCTAAACAACAGACGAGACTCTGGATCTCACCCATATGAATTCCTACACGATCGGGTGAGAATATATGGTGGTGTCCTATGTCCAGCAGTGGACGTCTATGTACTGACGATCATGGTCTTCCTTTAAAGGATGTTCTGTTGCACTGTTTCGACTGCTCATCTATCATCACACTGGGAAATATTAAGTAACAACTGAAGACATTAAGTGTAACAATTTGTCACTTGTTGAGCGGAAGCTTTCAATTTGAAGTGATAACTGGTGCTTATTTACTGTAGACACCCAAAGGGCAATGGAAAGGGCTATGCTTGGAGTTTCTCAGCGCGATCCAATCGGATATATGGAGATCCGTAAAAAAACTAAGGTCATCGACATGGTCCAAAAGATTACTAGACTTGGCAGAGGAAGGGTACAGTGCTGGAAGGACCGACGGCCGATGGAGCAGTAAGGTCCTCGAGTGGCGCCCGTGTTGGGAGACCTTCCAAAAGGTAGACCGACGATCTGGTGAGAGTCGCGGGAACACACTGGATGCGAGCAACGCGACACAGATCGATGTGGAGATCTTGGAGGGAAGCCTATGTGCAGCAGTGGATGTCTATCGGCTTATATGATGATGATGATGATGATTACTTTTGCCAAGTATAGGTCAGCTAAGAACGAATTTTACAGAATTCCTCCTCGGCATAAAGAGCTGCGGGGTAAGGGTGTAGGGGGCTGGGGAGCAGCTAGTAAATAATATATTAAGTATTACCAGTATAGTGATGTTACTCGATTTATCAATACACAAACAAATTTACAATAGTGATGTAAACGTTGGGTTACAAAGTCTTTTTGTCCTTATTAAAATAAACTACAACACTGTATTAAAACAAAGGACTTCTATTGAACCGTTGGACGTCCACTGTTGGACATGCGGGACCTCTGGGCTCCGAGGAGTACAAGCGCAAAGAAAGCGGAACAGACTTCGATGCAATCCCACTCGGTTTTTCGAACTCGGTCTATTGGTATAAGAAGAATTAACTGGTGGTAGGTTTCCGTTGCCGGAGACCGTTTTGGTAGGTACCACCGCAGAACGTCCCCTCTTATATGAGTGGATGGAGAGGCGGCACGGGTCACTGACCTTCCGACTGATGCAGATACTAGTCATGGGTGTTTTGGTAAATACCTATGCAACACCTAGTATAGCCGGAAGAGAGTTGACAACCGAGTGTCATCATTCTGGATGTGAGGATACCGCGCAGCGTACTTTGGAATATTGCTCAACATGACATGCCCAGCGCTTAGGCCTCGTCGCTGTTGTGGGAGATGACCTCTCACTTCTTGGCTATATCAAAGCCATGGTCAGTTATGAGAGATTGTGCGATGCTGGGGTAGCCTGCGCGGAAGGAGGTAATGCTGCAGATAAGCAGCGAGAAATAAACACCCATCTCTTAATCCGCAGGCAGAGACCGGGGCGTGGAGGGAGGATGCTTTGCGACTTTCAACCTCTTAAAGGAGGCTACGGTTTGCGGATTCGAGGTTAATCCCTAACCAAATATGAAAGGCTTAGAGGTGGTGCTTGCGGTCATTCCGCCTAATACTTAAAGGTGGTGTAGAGCTGTAGCTCCGCACCGAGACGTGGTCTCACTGAGTTCTCTCGTTGTCGGAATCATAGTTGCGTTAAAGTGTTCCCGTGGTTTCGCCCAATGAGCTGAGAGAGAATCCGTGGGGTTTTAGTTGCTAAGAGTCCCACGTAGCTCTTGTTGCCGCGAAAGCAGAAGGGTTCCCAAAGCAGGATTTCCTGACAAAAAAAGAAAAAATAAAGTTCCACCGCAGCACCTATTTCTATCGCCAGACTGGTGGTGTGCAAATATGTGTTCCGGTTTGAATGAAAGGCGCTGTTTTTTGTTTTTTTTTTTTAACGTGGGGGAAATGCCTGCGCATACCCGTCCTCGCGGGGACAAGGACAGGTTATGTCGGACTTGCATCGACTAAAACCCTCACAATGTTCTTCGTCGCCTGATTGCAGGGTTACGGGAACGCTTTCGCACCATTCGCTACCCCGCCGGCGCTGACCGCTTGCGCAGCTCCACCTCGGGAGTGAGGGATTAACCCTCACTTTCCAAGGCGCGCTGGTACAATCAGGTCGCCTCCTCATCGGCCTCCTGCGGTCATGCGGGCGACGAGTTCCCCCTAACCCGTTGCCCAGAGAATTTTTAAGCCATAGGAGAAAACCTCTCCTGGCCCGCCGTTACGCATAAACGGCCGCGGAGGATAGGGAGAACGGAGCATCGCAATATCGACACTCCTCTTCCCCCGCGGCCCCATCGCCGCCGCATCGCCGGTGCGACACCAGTTAGTTGCAGAGGGTACTCCCTCCGCGACTCCAACCCGACTGCAGAGGGCAGTATGAAACCGCCCCTGCAGCCTGGACGCAAAAGGGCAGCATAATGCCGCCCCTACAGTCTTCGGCTGCTCCGGTGAGCTCCAGTTATCCAACCGGTGCTCGAACCTAGAGCGGCCGCTTCCGCCGGCCCTTCGCCGCGGGCTGGCCGCATGAGTTCCACTTCGCTTAACCGTGTGTCGGTCGACGGTTACTAAGCCCCTCCGCCACGGCAAGGCGGGAACCCATTGGGGGAGTGGAGGGCGCTGTAGCCAGTGCGATTACAGGGGTAATGAGACTCGACATCTTATGTGTCAGGCGACGAGCGCAATGTGGTGTTGTGTGACATCTTAACCAGCCACATTGTTGTGGGCGGGACGTATCACTTAATATCAGGTGATCGTCCCGCTCGCCTGCTTGCTTTGTTAAATAATAATAAGTCATTTGGTGGCCGTGGTGATTTTGAACGATTTACATACATAATTGATTTTCTTTAATTTAAATCACTGACGCCATTTATATTGCGTAACTATGTATATGTTTACAAAGTTAATTGTTTCGAGATAACAAAAAAGTACTATGCTGTATAAATTTGAGGATATTGTCGCGGATTGGTTTGGATTTGATCTGATTAAATGATGTACCGAGAAAAAAAAACATTTACTCCTGACAATCATTATCAGCTATCACCTAGATGTAGGCCTTCCCCAATGTCTTCCACCAAATGCGACTTCTCAGCTTCTCCCATCAACCCACTTCCGACCGCCCTGATGATGTCGTCGGTCCATCTGCAGGGAAGGCGTCTTACACTTCTGCGATCTGTACGCGGCCTCCACTCCAAGACTTTTCTCCCCCATCAGCCGTCACTGATACGACAGATCTGGTCGGCCCACTGCTACTTCAGCTTGCAGATTTTGAGAGCTACGTCAATAACTTTAGTGCTCCGTCGAATTTCTTCGTTCCGGATTTCGTTCCTTAGAGAAATGCCAAGCATGGCTCTCTCCATCGAGTCCTCCTAATCCGATTCCTGACAAGAGTCAAGAGAATTTTATTTAATTTAATTAAGCGACGAGACGAGCGGGATGATCACCTGATACTATGTGATACGCTTGCTCACGACAACGTGGTGCTAGTAAGGATAGTATACACAGCACCACATGGCGCTCGTCGCATTCAGATATAAGATGTTGAGTCCCGTTACACCAGTAATTTCTATTAGCTACAGCGCTGTCCAAACCGGAACACAGTAATGTTTACGTCTAGGCGGTCTCCTGCAAGAGAGACCTACCACCAGTATAGAATGAACTCTTTATAAGTTACATATCACCACTATGGTGGTGTGTGGCTCGCATCGCCCTCGCACTTTAATTGCGATGTCGTCTCAAAGGTACTCCTTCCTCAAAGTTCGAGAATCAATCATCCGCTCGCCGACGGTTTCTATACACCCACCAGCTGTTCCCCACCCGCTTTGCTGGCTGTAATACCTCCACAGCTCTGGGAGAGGAATTTTGTAAAATTCGTTCATCGTCATCATCATCAACCAACAGATGTACATCGCTGAACATGGGCTTATTCTATAAATCTCCACATCGATCGCGTCCCGCTGCCCGCATCCAGCCGCTTCCGGCGACCTTCACCAGATCGTCGGTCCTCCACAGCCACCATGGCTTTCGGTACCGCCAGACACTATATATATATATATGTATGTATTTAGAATGACTATAATTTTTTTTAATACCATCAGTTAAAACGAATAGCTGAGGATAGAATTGGTTTTCTCAATCTGATCGCCAAACTTCTGTTTGAAGAGGGCACCTGATGATGATAAATGATGATCAAAATTGAGATGAACTGTGGATGGGATTGGAATCAACAGTATAAACCTTTACTTTATTATTGTTGTGTTAAATGTTTACTATATATTTATGTATTTTATTTATAACATACAAAATGTAATCTTCATTTATAAGCACTTAAACTAAAAGCCTGCTGAAGGTCACCACGACGAGGAAATGCCGTCAGAGGCGTTACGAGGATGCAGTGATGTATTCTTTCACTCCTTCATTGAATTACGAATTTTAGAAAATTTTACTTTATACTGTGTGTTAGGAGATCGTCCACTGATACACTGTATACACAAAAAATATACATATCATCATCATAGTCATCATCAGTCGGGAGACGTCCACTGCTGGACATAAGCCTATAATTTATATATATATATATATATATATACATGGGGTGTGGAGATCCCACACAACTCACGGGACCCAAGCAAACTTCACCTGCTCGTGGTGCACCCTGCTAACCAACAAACGAGGCTCTGGCTCCCACCAATCCGTTATGGGCCAGCGCAGTGGAAAATGGGCCTAGTGCATGCCTGACTATGCAGGCAGCGCAGGACCGATTGATGTGGGGTTACGTGAGGCGTATGTCCAGCAGTGGACGTCTATCTTCTGATGATAATGATGATATATTTTTTTTGAAATCAAGTCCTCTGCCATAGTCAGAGCCTATTTTATCTATACACATTCATTCTAGTTCTCGCTTGTGCACCTCTCGCACATTCATTCTGCATACGTTCTATCATGCATTCATCATCATTTATTCTATTACTACGGGTGCAGTGCCCGATCTAACTAAATGACTAACTAATCGTTGATTGTGTCTTATTCTACGTTTTACAGGTGTAACAACCAACTGCATCTTCAACTTACCTTATTTACAAATCATCCTACTTATACTATCGACTTTATTTACAAGAAAATTATTATTCTAACTTAATCCTATCTTATACTAACAACTTTATTTACAAGGTCAAGTTATTATTACAAACACAAAATGAATTGAGAAATATATTATTATTTATCTATGCTTATGCTTATGCTTGTTATATGTATATATTTACTTCGACCTCTTTCTACCTGCGTATGAATGTATTACAAGTATTTGTTATTTTTGCACCTACCTACATCTCTTGCCTCCCAAGGGTTGACTGGCAAAGAATGCTATTACAGCATCAAGTCGACCTTGTCGTCAGCTGATAGACGTCCACTGCTGGACACAGGCCTCCCTCGAGGATTTCCACATCGAGCGGGTTGGGGTTTAATGGGCAGATTTGAGCCATTTCCCACCCGGTCGGCCCAATGCGGTTTGGTGGGAGCCAGATGGAACAAAATTGAATATGCACTGTGTCTTTCGCGCAAGGTTTACTTATCAAGAAATGCTAAAGTATTTGGAGGCCTGGTTTGCAGGTCTGGTTTATAAAGATGCACCGGAACGTCCTGGCGTCGAGTCCTGCAAGTTCGGCCTATGCATATCCTATAGTACTATATTCGATCGCGATGATATATATAAATATATTGTATGAGGTGAAATGGAATTGGGAAACGAGCCACACCAGCACATTATTATTCAACGTCTCGGGACATACATGTCTCGTTACTCAATTCTACTAGCTACAGCGCCTTTCAAACCGGAACACGGTAATGCCCAATGGTGGTCGCCAGCAATAAGAACTGCGGTGGTATTCAGACGATCTTCGACAATAAAGACCTATCACTAGTATATGAACCTTCAATTATAATATGAATCATCATAATCATGAGCCGATACACTTTCGCTGCTGGACATAGGCCTCCCACAAAGATGATCACATACGGTCAGCGTGGCCTCCGGTATCGCTGGGCACTAGTGGCTGTCGTTTGTAGACGTTCATATGGGGGGATTTGGGCCATTTCCCACCACTTTCTCCCATTGTGGGTTGGTGGGAGTCAGAGGCTCGTTCGTTGACAAGTAGGGAGCACCACGAGCAGGAGAGGTTGGCTTAGGGCCCGAGCATTGTTGCGCGGGACCCCTTATTATAATATGAATACTACATAAATATTCAATCAATAATTGTTCATGACCAGGTCTTGAAGTGCGCGCGTTTCTTCGCGACCCGTCGAAGCTGCCCGAGGGTCTCCAAAAGAAAGTGCAGATATTCCAGGGAGATGTACTGGAGCCGGACTCTGTCGCGAACGCAGTGGATGGTGTGGACGGCGTGGTAGTGACCCTCGGCACGCGCAACAGCCTCGAGCCCACCTCGGACCTGTCCGAAGGCATGAAGAACATCTTAGAAGCGATGAGGGCGAAGAACGTCAAAAACGTGACCGTCTGCCTGTCCGCGTTCCTGTTCTACGAGCCGGACAAGCTGCCGCCGAAGTTCATACCGCTGACGGATGACCACAGGAGGATGTACGAGGCTCTGAAGGCTACTTCACTGAACTGGGTGGCGGTTTACCCCCCGCACATTTCCGGTTAGTTTATTTATAAGAAAATCAACGTTTTACAGAAAAACAACTTTACTAGTGGTAAGTCTCTGTTGCTGGAGACCGTCTAGGTAAGAACCACGAGGTGCAAGCATTATCTAGTTCCGGTTTGCAGGGCGCTGCAGCTAATATTATTACTGGGGTAACGACACTTAACATTCTACGTTTACAGCGACCAGCGCGATGCGGTGCAGTGTACATCATCCTAGCTAGCGTCACGTTGTTATGGGCAGGCGTATCACTTACAATCAAGTGAATGTACCACTCGTCTCGTCGCCTAGTTTAATTAAAAAAAAATCCGAACTTATAAAGGCAGACATAAAAATTTTTAAGTACATTTCATATCTTATCTAGTTTTTAACGAGACTCGCTCTAAATATTTACAAAGTATTTGTGTGCGTGTGTGAGAGAGATAGAGAGAGAGAGAGAGAGAGAGAGAGAGAGAGAGATAGAGAGATAGAATAAATACACTGATTCCATAATCTGTCTATGGAATGACCCATTACACTTATATATCTATTTTTCTAGAAAAACTATTTCCTATAAAGCTCTATGGTAACAAAAACAATAACACAAAATAAACTATTTATTGGTACTCTTATTTCCACCCTCAATAGTGTGCAAACATTACTGTGATCCGGTTTGAAGGGCGTTGCAGCTAGTGAGTTTATTAGAGTAACGAGGCTTAACATCTTGTTTGAAAGCGACGACAATAATTGTAGTGTACATCATCCAAACTATCGGCTGATTGTTATGGGCAGGTATCACTTACAATCAAGTGAATGTCGTCGTATCCGTCACTCGGCCGCGAACACATTTAAGTGAGACACAATATTGGTGTTACGGTGTAATTTGATTATTTATAGTCTTAACAATCACCGGAACCGGATGCCGGGTGGTAATAATGTTTGATAAACTGTACGTTGAAACGTATCGGTGTCAGATGGTTTCGGAGGAAACGGTGATAAGACTTGCTGGAGACTGCCTAGGTATTCGTGCGGGACGTTCACCTGATGGTAAGTAATACGCCCGCTCTTACAACGTGGCGTTCGCATGGCTTACAGAGCAGCATATTGCACTCATCGGCTGGGACATTAATGTTGAGTCTCGTTACCTCAGTAACTACACTAGCTACAGCGCCTTTCAAACCGGAATACAGTACTGTTTATCGGCTGCAATGGGCGCTGCTGTGGTACTTACCTATGCGGTCTCCGGCACCAGAGACCTACCACCATTAATTATATATCTGTCTTTCTTTCTCTTCTGTCATCATCCCATACGGTGGTGGGATCAGCTTTAAGTTACTCCACTTCGCTCTATCCTCAACATCATCGTCAGTCACTTGGCACTCATGCATGTCTCTTTACCATTTTTTTTTCCAACTTGTTATGGGTCTGGCTGTGGTGGGTCTTCGATTTGCACTTTGATCATGACTGTTTATTATCTATTACTGATCCCGAATTACACGTTCTCTCTCTCTCTCTGTGTATTTGTGTTATGATAAAGCTTCAGCGAACAGGAACCAGGAACGGCAGTGTTTCCGTCAGGAACCTCAGCTTCACATCTTCACCACACAAGCATTAATCGTAAGGTTTCTATTGCCGTAGCATTAGAATAACTTATCAACCCACCACCACCAAATGTATCCTCGGAATTCATTCCTCCTCCATTATCCCCGCCGTGTTATAAGTTAATTAGCCATTGTAATCAGTGGTGATGTCATTTGGACGGACCTTGAACCTTTGACCGCACCGGCCTGTTCAAGTAAGCCGCTGATTGTGGAATAGTTAATTTGTATAAGGTTAGGTTGGTCAAAACCTTACCAGTTAAGAATTGGTTGAATAAAAAAAAAATTACATAATAGTATATTTAGATTTTCAATAGCACTGAGATCTGTTTCACTTGAATATTATCATCATCATCATCAAGCGATAGACGTTCATTGCTGGACATAGATCTCACCAGCTCGTGGTACACCCTGCTAATCAACAAACGAGAGACCGGCTCCCACCAACGCGCATTGGGTCAGCGTGGTGGGAAGTGGCCCAAATCACCCCATATAAAACCCAACAAACGACGGCGTCGGTGCCCGGCGATGTGGGCTGCACGGGACCAATTGATGTGGGAATATTTGCGGGTAGCCCTATGTCCAGCGGTGGACGTCTATCGGCTGATAGTGGTGCTGGTGTAATCATATTTGATGTGGTATCCAAAGAAGGGTGTGTGTAAAGAATGAATGTGACTACGACGAGGACATGCGACACAGACCGTTATCTACAGAGTAGAACAAACACCGATGATAGACAAAGAAGTATCTGATGCAGCAGGGACAACCCAAAAAGCCTGATTTATTTCAAAGCCAGCGAAACGAGAATAAAGATCATAGGAAGTAATAACGATAAAGTATATACGGGCCGACGACCTGGTGAGAGTCGCGAGAAGCCGCTGGATGCGAGCAACGCTGGACCGATCTATGTGGAAATCGTTGGGAGAGGCCTGTGGACGTCTATCATGATGATGATGATGTTGATATAAATGTGTGTGAGCTGCTGCAAAGATACTATTTCGGCGCGGCAGTCGAAGGGTTAATAAAACATTTCAATTATGACTACACCCATCCCCCTCCCCGCTCTCAGCCCTGCAACTTCACAGCTACATCAAAAATGATATCTCGTTTATCTTAAGCTCTACCTATTGTCAATCTATACTTCGCAATACATTTTCTATCTCTCTCTAGCACTATAGTAAGTTATTAATCATACCGATCGAGGATCGATTGCCGATGTGTCGATGATGGGCTATTTTTGAGGCTGGATTATGATGATTATAAAATAGTGGATTATCAATTATCAATAAATATCAGTTCACTTAAATGATTTATTTATAATTTGTAAGATCATCATAATCATCAGCCGATAGACGTCCACTGCTGAACATAGGCCTTTCCCAAACATTCTCCACCTTTGGAGGGGTTCATTTGGGAATATTGACCATTTCCCACCACGCTAGCTCAGTGTGGGTTGGTGGAAGCCAGAGCCTCGTTTGTTGATGAGCCGGGTGCACCACGAGCAGTTGAGGTAGGGTTGGGTCCCGTGAGTTGTTGTGCGGGACCCCTTGCACCTCAATTTGTAGGAAACAATTTATATTCCAGCGTGCCCCTTAATAATAACAATGTGAGTAAACATGCTGAGAGCAGTTGCGACTCACGGGAACACTATACTTTACTGCTTCCTCATAATTTCTTGTGTAAAAAATATGATATGAAGATATCATCCACTCCCTTCCACCTCCTTACAATATCTTCACTATCTTTTTAGCAAAAGTGTTTCGCTGAAATTAATTGAAGAAGGAATAATTTAAAATAAGAACAGCAGTTTTCTCTATTGCCATTCCCAATATACTCAGCTGGTCAAACTGTAAGCCCACTCTCAGCTGTAGTAGATATAAATAGACCAAAACTAAATGACAAATAATAAGAATAACGCTCCTAATTAAATTGTTTTATAAAATGGGCAAACATCATTACACTATACAGCCACGTGTGGTTTTGGTGATAAATAAATGTGGTTTCTTTCCCAGATGAACCCGGTCGCGAAATGATTATACAGTTGAATCAGAAGACACCAGGCAGATCCATCAGTAAATGGGACCTCGGCGCTCTCATGATTGACGCCCTGTCCGATCCAAAGTATTACAGAAACATTGTCAGCGTGTGCAACGTACCGACGCAATAAACGTTTTTAAAATATTATATGTAACAAATAAAACGGCGGATGGTAATCATGGCCCAGCAAGTTCCTTTACACTGTTTTTTAATGATTTAATAAATAAAAAAAAAATGCGAATCTAAATAAATGTAGCTTCCATTTGAGGCTATAATTTTTAAAATTATATTGGAATGTAATTAAAATTTATATTTGGCTCGAAACAGAAGACATCTCTATTTATTAAAAATAAAAGGTGAGTGCGCGCGCCAAAGAAAAAGTCATTCTGCCAAAATTGACAGTCGGTAGAAAAAATATAAAATCTGTGAATAAAGAATTTAATAATTTATAAAAGCATAAACATGTAATAATATAACGTTAAAGACATTAAATTGTTATATAACACGCGAAGTGATCATTTTAACGTATTAATGATATGCAAACACAAAAACAATTTGTATGTATTGTCGTAAAGCCGACGCTTAAATATACGTTGTCAATAGGTAATGTTTTTTAAGCTTTATTTAGTCATTTTAGAATTTCCAGTACACGGGCAACACTGACATTCAGAGTTTAGAGTTTTACATATTTAAAGGTTTTTTTTTTTGGTTATGGTAAATCGTATTACTAATTTTATACAAAATAAAAATGTTATACAAATGCAATTCTTTTATTTTGTTCTTAATAAACTTCCTGTTGGAAAATATTTTTACGTATATTAAAATTAATTAACCTGGGGACATTCAGCATCCGCATTATCTTCCGCTTAACACTGAGCCAGTGTGCGGTGTAGTTGGAGTTCCGTCTGATGCTGCTCAGGGTAAGGTTGCGTTTTGAGTGGAGAATCGAACTGGTTAAGTTCGGGCAGGGCGTTCTGATGTAAGTCGCCTGGCTCTCCATTGTACTGACGCTACCCCTTAGAGAACTGTCGGATGTGCTCGGGTATACATCAGAGCTGCTGACGACAGAAGGCGGACTGTAGGGGTACATCACATGAGCCATTTTGGAATGAATCTTGAAAGAACAGGGACACGATTCGACAGTACACGATGATAAACATTTAATACTTGAATGTGCTTCCTTATGTAAACAGTCCGTTGAAGCAATCGACGGCATGGACTTCGCGTCGTACAATGTGATCGCGTTTACCACACATATGTTTGGCGACGGTAAGTCGCATGTGGTGGTAGATTTAGGTTCAAAGGAAATCGAATCGTCTCTGCTCGAAGCGAACGCACTTGCCCTGTCAAACAAACTGATGGTCGCCCACGATTTGCCGGAGCTGACAGGGGAAATGGTTAAACTTAGATCGTCGGTGATGAATCCCCTTGAAGTCTGATGAGACGAGCTCTCGCCTAAGCTCTTGCCAGTTCCTGAAGGGTTCGCGGCGTGTAGCGTATTGTTTTCCATTAAAACTTTTCACACATTAGGCGGTGTGTATTTTGGACATCATGACCACAGGGTAAGCGTCAACGGCGACGTCCAACAACCATCGCAAGTTTTGAATGGCGTCGACGAAAGTGAACAGGTAATCCAGCGGATTCATTGTAAATAACGTATGCAATAGTTTGTTGCATTCGCTTCTATGTATTCCTCCCGCTACTTATTACGGATGCATGTTTCAATTTTATTGCATTAAATTTCTTTTGTGTCCATTTACGATTTTTTTGGTTTTGTATTATTTTTTTTTATATTTTCTCCCTTGCCATTGTGACGCTTTCAATTCGTTATTTTTTTTAATTCACTTGTTTCAATTTATCTAACCAAAAAGGTTTTATTTATAAAAAATAACGAGTAAAGTGTAAAAAAATTACGAAAATATTCTATTTCAATTTTTATGACAATAAACGGGATAATTAAAAATGTTTTTTTTTGCATTAATTTCATTGTTTTTTAAGAAATAAAAATAATAAGGCAGACTTAAATGGTACACGGAGCTGAGCTAGTCCTTAACATTGAGGTCCTACTCTGTGCGATTACACTATACCATACAAAACGCCAAGTCCTGGAATCCAGTAATGCTTATGCAATAGCATTGGTATACATACTGGTATTTGAAGCTAGTAATAACTAATATAATAATGACCAGATATAGAAAATATTACTCGCTTTTTTCAACTTTTATCATACAAAAGATTGTTGGTAGCTGTCATTCAAAGATAATCATATTAACACTATTTGACACAATATAAGAGATATGTTATATCTTATCCATTTCAATGGTGCTTGGGAAAAGAAATGTGGTGGTTTATCATAAAAAACAATAAAAGAAATCATATTAATTTTAATTTATTATTTATACACATATCAGTCAACTGTACAATAATATACAAATACTAATTTAAATTTGTGTAAATAAGAATAATCTTAATAATTTTTATATCTGCCAACACCAGTGGTTTTTTGTAGGTATAAAAGGAAAATAGTAATGATCGATAATAATAATTTGAATTTAGAATTTATCGACTTTTCCTATAATTAATATCAATTAGAATCTAAGATTTATCTTAGAGTCAAATAAATGAAAAATCAAAAGGCAATTTCCATGCACTCTTTCTTAAAGTGCCTCTCCAACTAGTGAAGGTTGGCGATCAGCGTGGTCCAGTCCTTTCTGTCTCTGGTTCGGCGGAGCAATTGGGACGCCCCAGATATGCCAGTCCATTCCCTGATATTCATCAACTATAATTTTTTCCTTCTCGTCACTTTTCGTTCCATGATTCCATGCACTACTTTGTGGAAAGTTTGTTGTTCAAGTTTCCTAACCAATATGACTTGAGAGCATTCAAGAAAAGAGTCGACCTCTTTAAGGTCTGCAATTTAACAGCAACACTGGGGGTTTCAACAGAACTCATATTCCTTATAAAAAAAAAATACCTGCAGAGAAGTGTCAAATATAAAACTTTTTTTATATTTTTATAGACTATTGATTAAATATCCCATCTGGTAGTAAATGGCCATGAACTTTTCGATGGTGAAGCACATGAGTTTATAACAAGTCTATTGATTCTTCTCTTAACGATTTACCAACTAGACAGAACTGGTAAATGAATAATATCTGAACTGATTTATTCATATTTTTAGATCCAAAACGGTGCAAGTATTTGGAATTTATTTTGTTATGTATAGTATACAATTACACTTAGGTAAATGTAAAATTACTCAGACATAAGTGCTAGAGATGACATCTAGATTCTGTATATTCTTATCAAGTATTAATTGGACTCTCATATATGCCAGGTTGAACATGTAATAAAATTTAAACTAATTCTCAAATTCTTGTTTGATATTGTCCTTGTTATTCTTCTTCAACATATCAATATCTAAGAAAATCTTGCCAAGTTCCCCTGTCCTGAATGCTTTAATCATCATCCTAGCTGATTCCAAAATATCGGGGACATCTCGTGTGCTATTATCATAGTCTCGTACTCTCCTTATCCGATTATATTTTGCAGCACCTGTTATTAATACCTGTAAAATAGAAAATTTGATTTTAACCTTTTTCTATACTTTTATTACTTGAAATTGACATATATAAAATAGATTTACTGTAAGTGCTCTCTCTAATAGGCACCCCAATTGAAGAGACCTCTTTTTAAATAATAAAGTATTTACCTTTTGTATATCATCACAAGGTTCCATCAGCCCCATGTAATCAACATATTTAAATTTGGAATGACTGTTGAGCCAATAAAGTAGATAATCTGCTATGATCTCCTCACCAACTAGGTGGTCTTGCAGGGATGCACATAGTGCTAACTTTAGTCCCATCTCTATATCTGTTACTGATGGCTCCAGAATACCTGAAATTATAGGCCTAAAATAAATATAAATAGCACTAGAGCACACATTTTAATTATTTTCTCTGTAGTTAATAAATATAGTTAATATATATAACTTGTTTATAAATTTATTCTAGTAGAGGGTGTATTGCAGTTAAATTATTTGGTAAAATGCAATGCTGTGCTTACCTGGTGTATCAAACATAAAAATTTTTGGATCATCGTTAATTCTCATCTTCGTCATGAGGCTGCGTGTGACTCCTGCAACTGCGCCCACTGGCAGCGCGTGTCGTATCCTCATGTTTTTAGACCTTAACATGTTTATCAACGAAGATTTACCCACATTTGGAACACCAATGATCATAACATTGTACTCCAACTCTTCGCTTCTGTTGTATCTGTTGGAGCTTTTTATTAAGTCCACCATGAGTGGCTTGAGAGTTTTCAGACCGCGACAATTCTGGTCTTTACTGTTCGTAAATATGATATTTTGTAAGTTTTGTTCAGATTTCAATTGACCTACAATTTTTGGAAGTAAATTGGATACAGTCAGATCCCTCTTATTAAGGACAAGGATATGGGGCTTCACGCCGGTTATTGTATCCGTAAATAGAGGATTTCGTCCGGTAAAAGGTATCCTAGCATCGTGTACCTCGATTACACAGTCTACCATAGTTAGTTTTCTTTGCATTTGCTTCAAGCCCTTGTTCATGTGGCCAGGGAACCAACGAAGCAAATCTTTCCTAACATACGGGCATTTTGTACGAAAATTATACGCGACTGCATCGAATCTTACAGCCATAATGGTTTTTTTTACTATTATTATTTTGTAGGTTATAAATCTCAATAGGAATATGTTATTTGAAAATTAACATTGTTCGATATAAATTAATGAACTTAATAGTAAAGCTTCATATTATTTGTTGAACATAAATAAATAATTGATTTATAATAATACAATTCTAAGCGACATTATTATGACTTTATTTTTTTTTATCCATAAAATTTCGTAGGCAAAGGTATTAATACCATACGACACCAATAAGCAAATAATAAATCGACTAAATAATATTAAGACTTCTTCAACAGTTTATTACTAAATCTTTTTGCATATTATATTACTTATAAATTTTTATTTAGTTACTACAGGATAAGAATAAAATAAATAATATCATAATGTCGGCCAATAAATCAATAAAACCTCCATTATTGAATTTTTGTTTTTAGCTGATATTGATGACAATTATGACAATATAATTTTAATTGTGCTAGTTATTTTATTAGGATACTGTGTTTATATTTTATTATTAAAAATGTCACAAACATTTCTATTGGAGCCGGACATAATAGCGGCAGCCGAAAACATAATGCCAGATTTGAACAATGATCTGATACGTGCAAAAAACTTTATGAAACAACAAAGTGCAGCTACTGGAGATAGTTTGTAAGTTAACCCGTTCACTGTTTTAAAGGGATTGAAGGATCTCTTACGAGACTGTCGACTAACGCGGCGTCAAAAATCATAGTCTCTCCCTTTGTGCTCCCGCACGTAATCTCTTATTTCTATGTATCTATTGGAGACAAATATACATACATGATTCCCGTTTTGAACTTAATTTAATAGTTAAATAAAAAAAATGGAGATCGCAGAGCACCTTACCACACTGAGTTGCGATAAAAGATAGTCACATGTACATGCGAACCGACCTACAGATATAGTAATTCACCAAAAGTTCATAAAACGTTTTTTTTAAGGAATTGTTATGGTCCCATACGCACTGTGGTTAAGCACGGTTACGAAGTCTAATAGGTCTACCACGCACTGACTGTAACTTCTCTGAAAATTGCCTTGCAGCTAACGTATAAAAAAAATCATTAAAACATACGTTATTACCTTATTCTATTTTAACTTATACATTATTACCTTAAGGGATATTTTAGTGCATATTTTTGTTCTTTCCTTTTTACGAGTTTTAAATTACTGTCTCTTTCAGATACGATCATCTCGTTGATTTGGTGCATAAAATCTTGGCTCACAAGCCTCCGGATGTTGTTGATAACTTCGAGCAATTTTCGTGGGAGGTGAAGGAGGAGAAGCTGAAACCTAATTTCGATCTTCTAAATGACGTGTATTTATCGCCTCCACAGCTGGAAGTTATGAGAAATATGGATGACATGTTTAGGGTGTGATTCGGCGTACATTTCGTAATAATAATTTAGTAACGAATTTCTCGCACCGTGCTATAATATTTGTTATTAATATTTTAATATGCCTTCAAAGCTTTGAGGTAACATGTTATTAATTACACGTATTTATCAATAAGTAAATTAAAAATACATTTAGTCTTCAGAATGTTTATGTACCGTACTGACAAAATTTTGATTACTATCACTTCAACGAATTATTCTCCATTAATTAATATGCTTTATAACAAAATTTAGCTAGTGGCAAGTAAGGCGCAGAAGATGGACGACATGGGAGAGGAGGAGCAAGAGTTGGACTTGGAAGAAGAATCAATTAAGCCCAGGATTTCTGATGTTATTGACCACAATTATTATTTCAGACAAGTAAGACAGTCATTTATTAACTTAAACGTGTATGTTGCCTCGAACTAAGTCTTCTTTGATAGTTCGAAAGAAAATTATCTAGATCTGTTGGTATTAGATATTTTTGATTCGTACTTCACTATATGAACAGTTGTAGGAATGAAATAATTTGTTGGCCTTAGTTTATATGTTTGGAAATAACGGAGTCGTCTTCAAGGGATGAATTGGCAACGTTTAGGCTCCTTCTTTTTCTTAGTTTTTAAGCTCTGTTCAATCGCCAGACCGTGTATTAAAGACTTTTCGTACAATTAGAAATTGAGTTTTGTTAACAAACTTAATTTTATGATGTGATCATCATAGCTTCGATTGTAGGGTGGTTACGGGCTGCCGGAGAGGGAGTGCTATGCTCTTTACATCGCCCTTAACATGTTGTCGATCAAGGAGCCCGTCGCGACTGTCAGGTTTAGATTCTTTTGTTTTAAATTCGTTATATATTTTTAGGATCAGACAGCAGATTTAAAATGTTTAAATTTAAATATTTAAGCATAAGGAATTGATGGAGTCCATGGCTAGTGGTGTGGTTGGTGGTTGTAGATTCGAATTTAATATTCGATTATTATCGCGATGAAACACCCAGGAAAAGCAAAAATACTGCCAATGCTAGGGGTTGGTTGTATTTAATAGTAATTTTAATAAGTCTGCAGCATTACTACCTTCTTGTCCAGTTTGATGTTTTATGTGCTGTACTAATTAAAATTTTAGATTCTTCGGAAAAATTTTTGGAACTAGTGCTAATTACTATGTGGCGGAAACTGACCTCACGATCGAAGAGTTGGACAGAAGAATTAGGGTTCGAATGATTAATATTTGTTTTAATTAATTTTGAAGCCGTCATTAACGATGAAAAAGGTCCGTTTGTTTGTTTCAACAAAATTTCATGCATTTCATATTCATTGATTATCATTCAGTACGGTTGGTTTTGTTTAATATCAATATAAGGCAAAAAAATTGAGAGATCATGAGAACTGATGGTTAGATTTGTAAAGCTAGAATTACTAATAATTCTAGTCATTAATTAGAATAATATTCATAGAATCTTGAAAAGTTTCTGAGACGTTTAATCCGATACTTTTGTAATTAAATCAAATATTCCTATTAATTGGGTTTTTAGTGTTGTGGTTGACGAGGAAAGAGAATTTACTGAATCTGTTTTATTTTACTAGGAGTTTGATATGAAAGACATGCCTGGAGAGGGTGAGGGACTCGGAGAAGAGCCGGCAGCAGAGGCAGAGGAGCGCAAAGAGATTCGTACGTCCGACAGCAGTTTTTCGCAAGATTGATTTTCTGGATCTTCTGAATCTTATCATCAATAAAAGGCTTATTTGTTTTAAAGAACCAGAGTTTGTCTCAATTTATTGTAACGGTACCCTTATGTTGTTATTATACTTTACTCAACTTAGTTTCTGCTAGTTTTTACACTCAACTTTATTGATTGCTTTAGTGGGTGAGGGCGAGGGAGTTGAACTGAAGCCGAAGGAACCGGTGCCTCCGAAGCTGCCACCTTTGCCGGAGTCTACGTGGATGCCGAGCCCACCGATACCCGTTGAAAGGCCAGGGCAAGGTGTAAACAAGAAGGTGATATAAATAGTGAATATTTAAATTAATAAATGATATTTTGCTTTCTCTTGAATCGATATTAGTTTGCTATTCCAAATAACATAGATTTGATAAAAATGATAAATCAGAACCCCTTGAAATATTAATGCGCTAGTTAGGATCTTCACACAGCACTTCCTTGAGTTCATCGGTTTGACGTATTAGATTGCTCCATCTCTTTACTCCAGAAAATTTATTAACTACAGCGCTTTTCGAACCGGAATCCATTGACGTCGGTAGACTACAAGTGGCGGTAGATTTAGACGCAGTTATCTTCACTGGTTTCCTACTAAGAAAAAACTTTTTTCAGTATCGGGAGAAGAGCGGAAAGGCTTTTTATTTCTAAGCAAAAGAACAGATTAATTTGCGTCGTTGGAATTGGTGAATAATGAAAATGGCGGGAAGACAACAGCCCTTAGGTGATTTTGGTATTACACTCGGCAGGTGTACTGGGTGTGCACGACGCTGGGGTCGCCGTGGGTGTGCCTGCCGGACACCACGCCTCAGCACATCAACGTGGTGCGGCTGACCGTGCGCGCCATGACCGGCGACCTGGATGCGGAGGTGATGTAACGAATATAATAAATTAGATACATGCAAGGCTAACTTAAACGAGCCTATTGACCTGGTGGTAAGTGATACATTTCTTAAGCACAAAAAATATTTGCTGAACGTCCACCATATATTCTCCTCTTCACTATTAGTTTTCCGTCTTATATGTTCCAATGGTGCAGCGTTTTCTGTCCCGGGGCCACAAAGCCAATGGAGTTTATACTAAAGTACGTTCTTGTTTGGAAACCGCCTAGTTAGTTACTGTTCCTTCATTATCATTCTGTATCCTTTTCAGGCCGTAGATCCGGGTCCGCGAGTCCAATATCAGATAAGCTGTAAAAGTCGCATGGCTTGCAGCGCTGACATCGTCAGGAATTTAGTTATTCTGTATCCACAATAAACATGTATTCTGGTTATGATACAGAGAACTAGAGGACTAGTAGGATTATCAGCTGCTGTACACTATATCTAATGAAGCCAAAATTACTGAGTAATAATAGGCCGTCTCGTTAATTAACTTGAGCAATAAGTAACTTATGCTGTATGGAACACATCGTTCAGAAGGCACTTGTGTGACCTTGCTTTTATTTTAATCAAATTGGTATATAACCATGATCTCACTTGCTGTTAAGTGGTGAAGTGATCTGCGTATGTAAACCTTGCACGTGCCCTTCTTGTCTGTTTTATGTAGGGGAAACGTCTTCGCATACCTAACCCTCACGATGTTCTATCTTCGTCGCTTTAGCGGGGCCACGGGAACGTTTTTACACACTTCCGCGTCCTCGACAGCGCTGGCTGCACCGCGCAACTCCATCTCGAGGGGAGAATCCTTCTCCCCTCCACTTTCCACCTCTGGAAGGGAACGCTGAAACATACAGTGCCTTTCTCTCGCTCGCTTACCTGGGTAACGAATCTCCTGGATTCCGTCACCCATTGGTTTTTCTTTTGAAGAAACTCATGTCATAATTGCACGGGAGGATTGGCGCCGTCGAGCTTTACTGCTCTGCTTTTATTAATAAAACGGAGGAGGTGATCAACTTTGTTTGCACGCTGTGGCCATTTGAAAAGATAGCAACTCGATTCGGTGGTGCAGATACAATTGTTCCCGCCGTTCGAGGGTACGGAGCGGCACTACCTGCGAGCACAGATTGGGCGCATCGCCGCTGCCACCTCCGTATCGCCGCAGGGATTCTACACCTTCGGCTCCGGGGAGGAGGAGGAGGATATTGACATGGAGGAGGCCGGAGGTGAGCTTACGAATTTACAAATCTATGATTTATTATCATTATTCATACAATCTAAAGCACAGATCTCATAGCAGTTGCTTTCTTCCTGTATATTCTTCTTTGTTCCTGAACTAAATTCTAAGTATGTTTAGTTATTTTTTTTTACTTTGAGCAATACTTATACAGGGTGAAAGTTAACAGGTATAAAAGATCTGGAGGGGCTAAAGTATAGCTCATATTTTATGTATCTATGTATGGATTACTCCATCCGAAAACTTTGCTTCTGAAGTTATTCATTTTTTTTAAGTAGACGCCGCGCCGGCTCTTATGTTTTCGTTTTAGATACTGAGTTCAGAGTAAAAGTATAAAATAACAATTAATTTAAATTTTGGTCAAACTAACGGCTACGGCTCCTGATATAAGCACGAAGCCTTTTTCTTTAGTCAGATCGAATGACTGCCCTCTGAACTGTTCTCTTATTTTGTCAGCAGCGACGATGATGCGTGACTTTAAATCTTCTAACGAGTTAATTGGTGTTGTGTACACTAAAGATTTCATGTGATCCTATAAGTAATAATCGCAAGGTGTTAAATCAGAACACTTTGCAGGCCACGGTGAGAGTTCGCCTCGGCCAATCCATCGCTGAGGGAGACAAAAATGGGCGGGTCTATAACAAAATGGTCAACGAAACCTTCTTGCCCTTCAGTATCGTAGATGCGTGGCCTACCCACGTCATGTCGCCTCTGTTGAACGCTGCCAGTTTCCCTGAGGCGTTGGTACGCCGCACCAAAGACTCTATGCCTTGGTAGGTGACGATTTGGAAAACGTAGCTGATATTCTCGTCGTGCTTGTAAAGAATTTCCATCATTAAGTCCATAACAATAGAAATGTCAGCGTATTCTTCATTACCGTAATCTGCCATTGAAATTAAATTTATTTGGTATGGAAAAGAAAAACTATTCAGTATTAAGAAGCCAACGATAATGTACGTCCGCCCACAAATGTAGTTAAATGTTAACAGTCGTACTCACTCGTTACCTACAAATGACAATGCATATGTATTATTTGGAACTCAATATCTAAAACGACAACATGACAACGTGTTACAACAAAAACAAAACGGCCAAACTAAGGGCCGGCGCGGCGTCTACTTTTATGAGTCTCTACAGTTTGATATTTCATGGTATTCGATTTTATTACAAATGTTTTTTTTTCTAATTTTTAGAAACTTTATGTACTTTTTATACCTTGTCGGATTGGTATTGAAGTCAGGTATTTATGTGCTTTATACGTATTTTTTATAAACAAAATTTTATTTTAAAATTAAGTAAAAATGTAAGTATGACGCTTTATTTTTTACTGTTACAACTTTATTAATTTAATTGAATAAAACAATGATTAAACAATAATTATTACATTAAAATTTGTGTAGAAATAAGTAAGAAATTTCATCGAACATCGAATGTTTTCCTAGAAAATCGGGAATTTTCGAAAAATATGTAAAAAATGAATAACTCCAGAGCCATTGTTTTTGGATGGGATATTCCATACATAGAGAGATAGGATACGACCTATACTTTAGCCCCTCCAGATCTTTTACATCTATTACCTTTCACCATGTATAAATATTTTATTTCTTGACTTCTAGAAAATAACTTTCAAAATTCCTTTGTTACATTCCAAAGAATATGAAGACGTATCATAGCAACTGTATCATGGAATAGTATTTGTAGTAATGTTTTATTCTTCTTTTCGTGTATGAAGACATGAACTTCAATCTTAACCCGTTCTATCACGGGCACACCATCAAAGATTTAGTGGACCCGACGCTCGGCTATTGGGTGCATCACGGACGGCACATCCTACCGCAGGGGAGGACCATTTGGTGGAACCCTTACGCTGATATGCAAGTAAGCTTTAACACCTGACCTCAACTTTACATGGTGTTACAATGAGATCGTGGATGAAGAAGCGTGTTCTTGATCAGAATACTCTAGTTTTCATATGTTAGCATCCTTATCACAGCGATGCTGTCATAGCAGCATATTTAAAACATGAATGGTAATTGGGAATCGAATCTGGAACTGCTGCGTTACAATGCGACTGTTAGCCAATGCGCTACAGAGGAGTATTTCTTACTGAACACATCGATGTAGGATGTGAGAGAGAGGAATGGAGGAAAGAAAATGTGAAAGAACGCCAAAGATAGAATTAAGACGCATATTAAAATATTTTCTTCATTAACGAGTCTCCTCCATTGACTACGTTGCCTCGTTGTGCAGGAGGAGGGCGAGGAGGAAGAGGACGAGAACATACCGGTCGCGGTGCCGGAGACGGGCCCAGCTCTGTTCGCACCCGTGTCCGGCGACGCGACGGTGGGCAGCGCGGCCGCGTGGACGCCGCACGTGAGCACCAAGCTCGCCAGCAGCCGTGCCGTCGCCATGCTGAGGAGCAACCTCTGGCCCGGCGCCGTAGCGTACGCTACAGACGGGAAGTAAGGCCTGAAGCACAACGCAACAATTTAGGTAGTAGGGCTCTGTTACTGGAAACTGTCTAGGCACCACCGCCTCTCCTATTCCTATCGTCAAACAGTAACATGCAAACATTACTGTGTTGAAATTTCAAAGGGGTTAAAAGCTAGTAAAAATACTGGACTGACGAGACTTTATCTTGTTTTATAGTCATGAACAAAATGTGGTGGTTTCTAAATCCTCACCAGCTCGCATGTGAATGTCTCGTTAGTATTGGTAGATCTCTATTTACTCTATGAAGCGACGACATTAGTTGGAAATTCACCTAATAGAGAGCAATAAGCCCGTCGCATTGTGACATAAGATAACTCGCGTCACAACAGTATATTACTAGCTAGAGCGCCCTTCAAACCGGAACACATTAATGTTTGTCGCTTACATTCATACAATCCCTAAGTTTCTGACGCTAGGCAGTAATGTATAAATTATAGTATTAATATTTACACTGCAGTTTACTACATCCTGTAGTAGTTTGTATCCTGTGGTGGCAGTTAAGTAATAAAAAAAAAAGATTTCAGTAGTAACCTTTAAAAAAAAGCCAGTGTACTTCTTATTAGACGTGCGTTATAACAGGACAAACATAATATATGTTATTACTGTTACGCAATAATAACAGGTACCAATTTCTGTTATTAAATAACAAGTGTTATATTTTTGCAATTTGTATTTTTCGGGTTATAATACTAGGTGCATCTCGTTTTAGCAACGGTATATACAATGGGTGTGAGCGAGATAAATTAATCAACGAAATAACAGATAACACGAACTAATTAAGGAGTGACGTTTTGAAGATAATTGTCTTCTCGTAAGATTACAATTTCTATTTTTTGGGTTATAATACTAGGTGCTTCTAGTTTTAACAACAGTGTGCTAAATGGGTGTGAGTGAGATAGATTAATCAACCAAATAACAGTTAACACGAAAGGATTGCAAAATCAAAGTTTGTATTAGTACTGTAATTTATATTCACTGTTTTAAAGATTTGATACGTTAATTGGAAATTTTAATTGTAATCATTAATTTTTATTTTACTTCTTGATAATTTAAAGTAACTGTTTATTTATGTCGAACAGTGTAATTTAATCAGGGCTCAATAGTCGTGGTTTTGCCGACCATAGTAAAGAGTAGAAGAATTTGTATGACCGGTCTGAAGAGTAAGCATGGCTCACGAGACCTCACTAGGTGGTCCCACCGAGCCTGTATAAGAAGATTAAGATTTGTATAAGTAGAAACCTTCAGCCAGCTCTCAGCGAAAGTGCAGTTGAAATGGAATAGTTTCGGTATTGCGATATGCTATTTTAATTACTCTCCAGGACCAAAAATATTGTGTTCGTTAGCATTAATAAACAATCCATGCTTTTCTATGTACGATATGTAATATTTTAATACAAAGTCAGTTACTCAATCATAAGATGTAAACATAACAAAGCGCCATAATATATCACTGTTGTATAGTTACTCTTCGAGACCCGGTGGAGATAAATGTTATCACGAGCCGAGCCTAACACGATCAGCAGTAAATCAATAGTACGTTGCTAAAGTCGGGTTATATTACTATTATATTAACAAACATTACAATGCAAATTGTTATATATATATTATGCCGTGTTATCGAATTAATCATGATATAAGATATATTGAATCTACCATTGGACTGTAGCTAACGAAAACTGAGAGCCAAGAACATTTTTTGTTTAAAGCGACGGGAAGTAACACAAAATCGATACAGCTATACAGCATTATAGTTATCAACAATAAGAAAAAAGCGAGTATTTATTATTATTGCATACAGATAAGTTTGAAAGTAGTGCTTTTATAAATCTCAGCGGCCTTTTTTTTTATCTTGCAATCAGTCAGCTAGACTATGAGCAGATGTGTTGAGAGCTATTAGCCGGTCAGAGCAAAATCTCCATCGAGACTGCTCCACTCTGTCAACCGTGTCTATCAAGACTTAGGATTTGTCGCCTTTTAAGCTATTTATTACGTCCGGTGTGGTTAGTTGCGTGACGAGCTTATTAGGATGCATTTCTAGCCTTTTTCTGTATTTCATACTCCAGGTCTTGATCTCCTCTTTAACAGTGGTGATTTTGAGGTGCTCATGAATCTCCGATGCTTTTATAAAGCACGGACATTTGGATATTTGTTTCAAGATTTAATTTTGTACCCTCTGTATGATATTTATGTTGGAGTCACACGCCGAACCCCATAGTTGAATCCCGTATGTCCAAATTGGTTTCAAGAGCATTTCGTAGATGAGTAGCTTATTATCTACTGACAGCTTGGAATTTCTGCCAAGCAGCCAGTAGAGTCCTCTGTATTTCAGGTTGATTTCTTCTCTCTTCTTCTGTATGTGTTGTTTCCATACGAGTCTCCTATCAAGGTGTATTCCCAAGTATTTTACGCAGTTTTCTTGCGGGAGTTGTTGATTGCACAGAGTTACTGGCGGACAGTCTCCTCTACGGAGAGTGAAGGTTACATGAACAGATTTTGTCACACTAGTTTTTATTCTCCACTTTGAGAGCCAGGTTTCAATTTCTTATAATCCAGTCTGTAGGAAGTCTGAAGCTTCGATTGGGCTATTACTACACGCCAGTACAGTGGTATCGTCTGCGAATGTTGCTAATGTAACGTGTTCGCTTTGTGGTAAATCACATGTATAAATGGTATATAAGACTGGGCCCAGGACAGACCCTTGCGGTACACCAGCTTTGATTAAGTGAAATGGCGATGTACACTCTTCTTCTCTTATTTGAAATATTCTTTCTGTTAGATAAGATTTTATGATGGGGAAGAATGTACAGGGTAGAAGAGTTTTTACTTTATACAAAAGATTTTTGTGCCATACTCTATCAAACGCCTGCTGCACGTCTAGGAAGGCAGAGGAGCAGTACTCCTTTCTCTCTAGTGCCTTCCTTATTATAGAGCAGATTCTATGGACTTGTTCCACAGTGCCATGCTACTGGCTAAAACCAAACTGGTGGTCCGGGATTATGGCTCTTTGATGAATCACCTCCAATAATCTGTGCAGTATGACTGACTCAAAGAGTTTTGACGTTACGGTTAGTAGACTAATCGGCCTGTATGAGCTAAGTTCGTTCACTGGCTTCCCTGCTTTAGGTATCATAATTACTTGTGAAACTCTCCACAGAGATGGAAAGTGTCCAGTTCTTATTATGCCATTAAATAAGATGGTTAAAAAAACTATGGCTTTTTTGGGAAGTTCCTTCAAGACTTTTTTGTCTATTAAATCAAACCCGGGAGCCTTTTTGTCCCCCAAATTTGAGATTGTTGCCACGACTTCTTTCGTAGTTGTAGGCCTAATCGGCAAATCGAGCTGCAAGTCTTGACTTAGGACCGAATCTATGAAGAAATCATCAGTGTCTGGGTCAGCTCCATTAGGCGTGAATACTTCTGCTAAGTGAACAGCGAAGGCGTCAGCTTTTTCTTGTCTTGTACTTGCCCAAGTGATATTCTGCAACCGTAACGGCGGTTTGGGATCTATAGGCCTATTATAGTTCCTACAAGCTCGCCATAGAGAGTAGTTAGAAGCATTTGTTGCAGTTAAGGCATCTAGATAATATTCCATAGTTTTGTCCCTTGCATTTTTTATGGCAAGTTTAAGATCCTTGACTGCTTTGTTAAGAGCTCTTTTATCTACTGAAAGCCTGCTAGTGTGCCATACTCTTGGCAGTCTTCTTTTGTTCAGAATCTGTTCTTTTATTTCAAACGATATCTTATTTTGCCGTGGCCTGGGATTCAAGTGCTCTGAAGAGGTTTTCCAGCAGGCAGCTTGAACTGTTGTGCTGAAATGCTTTGTGTCTTCTTCGATATCCTCTTATGTTTTAAGTGCTATTTTTAGGCTTAGCTCTGTATCACCTATTTCCCGGAAGCTATCCCAGTCTGTGTATTTGTTGTACAATGTTTGCGAACTTCTTTCTTAAGAATAGTGTTGCTCACTGTCAATATTACAGGAACATGGTTAGATGAGCTATCGAGGCATGACTCAACATTGAAGAAAAGTCGAGACAGTTATGTTGTGATGAAGAAGTCTAGAACGTCTGGCAGTCTGTTCTGGTTTGTGGGCCAGTGTGTTGGTTCCGGAGTTGAGACAGTAGTCAAGAACTTCTATCTACACTTTTCTTCAGCTCCCTTCCACCTGTAGTTATTAATCTAGAGCCCCAGTACGAATGCTTCGCACTCCAGTCACCCCCAGCAATAAATCTATATCCCAAGCTTATAAAGTAGTCAGGAAACTGTGCTTCACTTATTTTATGTTTCGGGGGACAATAAATTGATGATATATTAGTCTCCATTTCTGTCACTGACTGCTACTGTGGTGGCCCGTGTATTGTTCAGTACAGTAGTTTGGTAACACATGGTGTCTAACAGAGGCTTTAATTATCACTGCTGTCCCGCCGTGAGCTGTACCGTCTGGATGATTTGTGGAATAGATCTTATATCCTTTAATTCTTATCGAGCTACTGGTCGTCATATGTGTCTCTGAAATTAGGAGAATGTCTAGACTATGTAGACGGATCGAGATTTCCACTTCATCGATGTTGGGTGTCAAGTCATTGATGTTCCATGTAGCTATTTTTAGTGCAGTCATTTTGTTAACTTAGAGACTAGTACTGCAATGAGTTCAAGTAATGTACTCATTTGCTGTAATACAGTAACAATCTTTTGGGATTGTTGTATAAACATTTGTTCTATGACTATAAGAGCCTGGTTGATGGATTGTATTATTTTGATGTACCTTAGATCTGACTGTATCGGCATATGATTTGTGCTCATGTGCTTTCTTCTGCTCCTACAGCGGTTCATTTTCCTCTTTATTCTGATTTGCAGATGTTTTATTATCAGTTTCTTCCTTATTTTTTTGAGGTTTATACTCAAATTGCTTATGTTTACGTGGTAAGTGTTGCGAGGTTTTCCTTGATAGGATTTCTTTGTATACCTCACAGCCTTTATAATTTTCTGGGTGGGGTCCTAAACACAACGCACGTAAAGCAGGTATATTGCGATCCACTTTTGTGCATTCCAAAGTTTTGTGCGGTCCAGCACACTTGACACAGCGATATGGTTTCATACAATAGTTTTTAGTATGACCATATTGCTGACATCTTTGACATTGCACTACAGTGGATCTTTTTCTGGGTTCTTCAATAGTAACGGCTTGATGATATATAAATCTAATATCCCTAGAAGCTCTATTATTAGGACCTTGAAGCAAATTTATAAAACAGGTAGAAGTGGGTCTTTGTCAGGACCAAATTTGGCATTAATAATCTCGCCTACTACTGTGTTGCCACTCTCTTCAATAGCCTCTGATAGCAGTGGTAGGAGTAGTGTGGTGGAGATTTCTTATAACGATCCTATAGCATTTTTGGTCTTTTCTATTAAAGGTGTATCCTATTAGTCCATGTTCTCGTATAACAGTTATTACCTTCTTGTATATCTCCAGGTCCACTGATAAGACTTTAAGTTGGTTTCTGCTAATAATCTTATAAGAGAAATTAGATTTATCTGTTGCGGTTTCTAGGAGTTCAGTGAGCTTATGAACAGCCTCAATTCCGTACAAGTTTATAGGGGGGAGGTTTATTAGTTTTCTTGTCTTTCGCCCTATATTCCGGCTGATCTATCGGAAGTCCGCTAAAGCTATTTGTCGTTTTTATTAATTCGGGAGAAGGTGTGGAGGATAATTTTCTTTTTTTTGTTTGGCGTAACATGGGAACTCTTTGCCAGTCTGGTGGTTTTGATATGTGGGAGCACTGGGTGACTATTTCTAAATCTGCATTTCAGCATCCAGCTGAAAGGAGCTTTCTTTGGTTTTGGTGTTTGGTATGTTGCTCATAGACATACTCTTGGCCTTGGTAAATAATCCTGGGTGAAAGGCCTGAGTTCAGCGGCCTAAATCAAAAATCAATCAATTAAAAATCGTAGGCCTCCCCAAAGGTTCCCACGTTAATCGGGTATGTGGGAGGATTTGGGCCATTTCCCAACACTATGGCCCAATGCGGTTTGGTGGGAGCCAGAGCCTCGTTTTTTGATTAGCAGGGTGCACCACGAGCAGATGAGCTTTTTTTTGTTTAACGTGGGGGAAATGCCTGCGCAAACCTGACTTTGCGGGGGCAAGGACAGGTTATATCGGGCTTGCACCGACTAAAACCCCCAAAATATTCCTCCTCGTCGCTTTAAGGAGGGATCATGGGAACCCTTTCGTAGACATCCGCGATCCCGCCAGCGCTGGCCGCATGGCGCAGACCCACCTCGGGAGCGAGGGAAGAAATCTCCCTTTCCACATCTGTGGGGGCACGCCGGAACACACCGCGCTCCCTCCTCGGCCTCTTACAGTTGTGCGGGCAACGGATTCCTCCGAACCCGTCACCCAAAGGCCATTGAAGCCAAAAGAGAAAACCTCCCCGACTCCTTGCGGAGGATCCGATCTTGGGCCCACCGCGACCCGTTATACGGCCGCGGAAGATAGGGAAAGCGGCGCATCGCAATACCGACACTCTTCTTCCCCCGCGGTCCCACCGCCGCCGTATCGGCGGTACGACACCGCTTAGTCGCAGAGGGTACTCCCTCCGCGTTAAGAATTCGCTTGTCAAAGAGAATTTCTTCTTATGAAATGAGTTACTATAACTTTGGTTTGTTACAAATAAACACTAGGTGTCTAGTGTTAGCTTATGACAATATTATACAAAAGACAAAGACAAGATAGTTGTTTCATTTTTATTGGCTGTTCTGTTATTTCAAGCTATGTTACTGTTAGTGACCGGCTGTTAGCGAATACTGAAAATGTTGATTGTTGATAGTGATTGAATAACTTCAGTGTGGTGAATTATAAATGATATTTATTAACAGATATAACGACATCGCAAGAACAACTGTTATCTGTTATCTTCGAATACTTGTGATTTATATGTTATAATAAATACGCCTCACTCCTACTTCTTGTTACTGCAGGTTGTACTGTAAATTCGCAGGAGGTCGGAGTGCCTCTACGTTGGGTGGGGATTAAAGCAGCTGATACCCAACTTCTCACCACTGCAGCTGCCGCGTCCCCAGCTGGAGTACTTCGTCGGTCCCGAGGTCATGGAGATGGCGGACCCAACCTTCGCAGATGAGGAGGTCATCCTTTTATTTTTACTTTCAAATACTGACTTAACTGGTGGTATGTCTCTGTTGCTAGAGACCGTATAGCTTACTACCGTAGCTCCTATTGCAGCCGAAAGTCAACATTTATAGTACTCCGGTTTGAAGGATGCTGTAACTAGAGAAATTATTAGCGACGAGCACAATGTTCCGTATATCATCCGAATTCATTTATCATGTCGTTAGGCGTACCGCATTGCTCATTTGCCGCCGCCACCACCTCAAGAGTATGGCGGGGAGGGAGAGCTATTAGGAGAGGAAGAGGAAGACGAGGACTGAACTCCGTCACCAAGATATACTGTCACTTTAACACAAATATTTGTTATTGTTGCATAGGTGATGTAGTTTATTTTCATTGTAAATTATTAAATAAAGATATTTATTTATTGACAAGCTTTTTATTTCTACTTATTACTGATATAGGAAGTTGCTGCTGCAGCGTCCATTAGGCCGCCATCAAATTTGCCGCAAAGTGCCCCACGGTGGCAGCGCGTTTGCAGTGCTACTTTGTAAACGTATGTAAATAAACAACGCGCAGTGGCAGCGCTACTTTGCAAACCTATGTAAATAAACAACGCGCGGTGTCAGCGCTACTTTGTAAACCTATTTAAATAAACAACACGCAGTGGCAGCGCATCTGCAGCGCTACTTTGTAAACCTATTTAAATAAACAACGCGCGGTGGCAGCGCGTCTACAGTGATACTTTGTAAACCTATTTAATTAAACAACGCGCGGTGGCAGCGCATCTACAGTGATACTTTGTAAACCTATTTAATTAAACAACGCGCGGTGGCAGCGCGTCTACAGTGATACTTTGTAAACCTATTTAATTAAACAACGCGCGGTGGCAGCGCGTCTACAGTGATACTTTGTAAACCTATTTAATTAAACAACGCGCGGTGGCAGCGCATCTGCAGTGCTACTTTGTAAATTTATGTAAATAAACAACGCGCAGTGGCAGCGCTACTTTGTAAACCTATGTAAATAAACAACGCGCGGTGGCAGCGCGTCTACAGTGATATTTTGTAAATTTATGTAAATAAACAACGCGCAGTGGCAGCGCTACTTTGCAAACCTATGTAAATAAACAACGCGCGGTGGCAGCGCATCTGCAGTGCTACTTTGTAAACCTATTTAATTAAACAACGCGCGGTGGCAGCGCGTCTACAGTGATACTTTGTAAATTTGTGTAAATAAACAACGCGCAGTGGCAGCGCTACTTTGCAAACCTATGTAAATAAACAACGCGCGGTGGCAGCGCATCTGCAGCGTTACTTTGTAAACCTATTTAAATAAACAACGCGCGGTGGCAGCGCGTCTACAGTGATACTTTGTAAATTTATGTAAATAAACAACGCGCAGTGGCAGCGCATCTGCAGCGCTACTTTGTAAACATATGTAAATAAACAACGCTCGGTGGCAGCGCGTCTGCAGTGCTACTTTGTAAACCTATTTAATTAAACAACGCGCGGTGGCAGCGCATCTGCAGCGCTACTTTGTAAACATATTTAAATAAACAACGCGCAGTGGCAGCGCTACTTTGTAAATTTATGTAAATAAACAACGCGCAGTGGCAGCGCTACTTTGTAAACCTATGTAAATAAACAACGCGCGGTGTCAGCGCTACTTTGTAAACCTATTTAAATAAACAACGCGCCATGGCAGCGCGTTTACAGTGATACTTTGTAAATTTATGTAAATAAACAACGCACGGTGACAGCGCGTCTGTAGTGGTACTTTGTAAACCTATTTAAATAAACAACGCGCGGTGGCAGCGCGTCTGTAGTGGTACGTTGTAAACCTATTTAAATAAACAACGCGCGGTGGCAGCGCATCTTTGTAAACATATGTAAATAAACAACGCTCGGTGGCAGCGCGTCTGCAGTGCTACTTTGTAAACCTATGTAAATAAACAACGCGCGGTGGCAGCGCTACTTTGTAAACCTATTTAAATAAACAACGCGCGGTGGCAGCGCGTCTGCAGCGCTACTTTGTAAATTTATGTAAATAAACAACGCGCGGTGGCAGCGCGTCTGTAGTGCTATTTTGTAAATTTATTTAAATAAACAACGCGCGGTGGTAGTGCGACGGCCATACACATCACACCACCGGCCATGCATATGACATATTGATGATAACAAATTCTAACCTGGGAGATTTCCCGTTACACATGCACTCAGTTAGGCCGGACCTAATCAAATATAAATTGTTTACTACCGGATGTTTGAAGAATTAATTTTACTTATGTACGTTTATAGCGCGAACACGTTATTTGAATTCATCAATAGAGAAGGAAACGGATATTTGTAAAGTATTTATGTATCCAACGACTTACAAAAAATGTAAAATGTCTTGCAATTGGCTTATCACTCCATCATAAGATGGGACAGAAAATTTTCTAAGATGTAGCAATTTTTAATAAAAATTTTATCTGTGCACATGTTGTAGTTCTTCTCTCAACATACATATACACATATAGTGCTTTATGTATATTTAAATAAATAAATAAAAAAATTACAACAACAATGACTTGTTTTTTTTTTATATAGGAAAATAAATAATGCCCTTTTAGGTAACAGTTTATATTAAAAAATATCATTTCGCTTAAATTTTTAAATGAACACCGTTGCAGTGCTGCTGCGTGGAGGTTGAAGAAAAAGGTGTTGCTGCGTTACTGGTGTTATTGGGTTTCATCAACATAGTAACTTGCTTCTGTTTCTTTCCTCCATTTTAATGTACTTTTAAATTTCTTGGAAGGATTTGATCCGAAGCAACATCGTCACGGCGTTGGTTCGAGCAGGCGCTCACTTCCTGTGCTTGTGCAGCTGCGGCGCGGAGAGCTTCACCTTGCCGGGGAAGTTCCGCGCGACGTTCTCCTCCTTAACCGCCTTGAGTAGGTCGCGCTCGCGCTGCGAACCGGCGCGCTCGCGCAGGAACACCTGCACCGCCGTCTTAGCCGCTTTACCACGCCTACTTGTGCCTGGCGTCAACTTCACTTTGTACCTGACAAGGATAAGGATGCATCATCATCAACCGATGGTCGCTCGTTGAACATTGAACCTTTACTAAAGATATTTTATAAAGCCTTATTGCTATCAGCGGTTGTATCCGCTCATCAGGTTACCAATTTTTGTCTAGGCTTAAAGCTACTAACTTATAGTTGAGAAGCGCGGAGTACGGTGCCACCACCGGCACCGCGAACAGTAGCTCGTCTTCTGTTTGCGGACACCCGGTCAGCTGGTTCAGCAGTTCCACGTCTGTATCAGCGGCGGGCTGCTCCGACTGGAAGTAAACATTCAAGAGCTTTAAAATTGTAGAAAACAATGCTTGTGGTTGCGAAGGTTGCCGGTTCGATACCGGGTCAGGTACAGATGGTTAGTAGATAGGTTTTTTTTTCGGATCAGCCGAACTTAACAGATTCAAACTTTGTCATTGAAACCATGTTATCACCTCAGGTTCTGGCTCTTCCTCGGACTCCGCCTCCAAGATGAGCGGCGTGGGCTGCGGTATCTTGGGTGCACGCGGGCCTGCCTTCCCCTTTGAGCCCTTTGCCGCCGCTTTCTTCTGCGCCTTCTTAGATTCCTTCGCTGCATTCGAGGACTGTAAAGTGGAAACAGAACATGCTGAATCCGCACTAAGCTTAAGCTTCTGGTAAAGGAAAACATGTTTCAAGAATAATAGTTTTCGTTATCACGTGACACCCGTCAGCTCGCGCCTGGCCCATGTTGTGAATATATTGCTTAGATTCTTTTTGTGTGAGAGAAAGCTTCGACTCCCAGCAGTGGGGTTACCAGCAGTGGTGATGTTAAATGTGATGTAGTCAACGACACAACGTAAATCGACTGAGGACTTATTGTCTGTGTATTTTTTTTATTTTGTGATAAACTAGTGAATCTCATAGTGAGACCAGTATGACTCCAGTCATCTGTAATTCGCTTCACCTGAAGCATCTGCTTCATCAATTCGCGATCCTCTTCATCCTGGTCCTTGTACTTTTTCATCTTCTTCAACTTCCATCTCTGGCCCCTCTTTAATGTCTCCTTCTGCTTTTCCTGTTTCGTCTGCTCCTCCACTCCCTTTTCTTTCTTCTGCGGCTTTTTGGAGCGTTTCGGTAGCGCGGGGAAGCTCAGTCTGTCTTCACCTGTAAAGTTTCCACAATGTAAATGGTGTGCTCGAAGGTTTTCATCATCAATAGTGCTTTTTCACACTAGGTCTCTCTTCCGCAAGTAGAACGTAAATTAACTACTTAGCGCCTTATTGTTATGGACAAGTAAATTATGACTTCCTGAATGTTCTGAAGCTTTAATAGTATAAGAATACATGCTTATTCCTTCTTAAATAGGTCCAGGTTCAGAAGTGGTTAGGATGGCATCAGATTTACAATATAGGAGTAGTATTTAACCAGACGGATACAAATAATCTTATCAGCTAGTCCACGACACGTGGTCCAGGAATCGAACCAGGGTTAACGTAACAATGGAAACCAAAAGGTTTTCATCTGTGCTAGTTATATGGATATTAGAAAATACTGGTAGCCAATGAACGGCAACTTACTCAAATCAGACACCTCTGATATGGTCCTGGTCTTCGACTCGGTGTACACGCGGCCTGTGTCGTGATCGATCTGCAGGCAATCAAGCAAAATGAGAACTAACTACAATAAATATGTACTCATCATCATCACCAGCTGATAGACGTACACTGCTGGACATTGGCCTCCTCCAAAGTACTTCACATACAACCAGCATGACTACAGGTACCGCTGGGCCCTAGGGACTGTCGTATGTAGGGGTTCATATAAGGTGATTTGAGCTATTTCCCACCATGCTGGCCCAATGCGCTTTGGCGGAAGCCAGAGCCTCGTTTGTTGATTAGCAGCAGTTCACCACGAGCAGGCGAGGTTGGCTTGGGTCCCGTGATCTGTTGTGCGAGAACCTTTACATCCGAACATATACTCATATATATGCTTATATGTTATAAAATAGTAATGTCTGTTTTAAATATAAAAATAATGGCTTTTCACGTAAAAAAACAACAACAACAAATGTTTGTTTCACTCGGCAACAAACAGCATTGCGGTATAAAACCATTAAACCTGATTTTCACCAGAATTAGCAGCGATTGAATATCTTCAAGATTTCATTGGATGCGAGTCCAAAAACTGTCCCATTACCCCTCTTCCTCATTCGTTCCTAGTGAGAACAGGTATGCGGAGGCAATTTCAAAAATGCACAAACGATACCTTACTTCTTGGGCGAAGTCAGGGTTGTGTGAGATTCTTACTCACTAAAACCCCTTCGGTAGTCTGCATCAGTGCATTCGGAGAGGGTCCGGGATATCTTACAGAACGCACCGGTGCCCCTCTAAACTTTGTGTTACACGTCTGTGAGGAGGAGCCCAACCCTCCTAGGCACCATCGCTGAGCCATACGCTATCCCACGCTTCTTCGCTTGTTGAGCGATAAGTGCCCCACCCTCAAAGCTGGCGAAACTCTTAGACCCTTTTAGTAGCCTTTTTTTGTTTACCTTAGCCACACGTCGTTTAGTTAACTTTTACTACCCACATTTACCACAGATTTAACCACTTAACACCAGGTAAGGATGGTGATGAAGCGAAAATCTATTTGATTTGAAAAAAAAATCTGTAAACAAATATTACCATGTCTGTGTTCAATAAAAAAATCGCATACCTTAACGTGAGTATGCAGTACACCAGTTTCTGGGTCATCATCATCGTCATCATCACTTTGTTCATCTTTAAGCTCCGTCTTACTTCCGGGACGTTTTATTTCTATTTCCTCTCCATTAGATGATTTTTCCTCCTCAACTTGAGAAGTTTCTACAGTCTCCTCAATAAGTGTATCCTCCGCATCTATCTCTTCCGGTCCGTCTTCTATTTTGATCTGCGCCGTCTCCTCTGCGATTGTCTCCAGGTTATCATCTGCGTCTTGTTTGAACCCTTCATTATCGGACGGTTCATCTGAATGATATATATATTTTTTTATAATAGTTTAACACCTGTCTTCAATTTCAAATCAAATTAATATGTACCATCATCAGACACAGCGATTTCCTCGTCCTGCTCCTGCACGGAGGTGACATCGGATGCGCTCTCGTCCGCCGCGATGTACTTCCGCTCGCCGCGGTGCCGCTCTATGCAGCTGTCTTCCAGCTGAAAAGCAGACTGATAGAAAACACAGAGTCCAAGCCAAGGACCATTTATTCGGACATAATACTACCTGTCAGAGGTATTACCAGATCGGCCCCGGAATCTTCTAGAAAAGAAGAGACTTCTATATGAAGATCACACCTTATTCTCTGCTTGCGGTAGTTCATGGGTGATGGTAATCACTCACCATCATGCACTCAGGGACCTCCTAACAAGAATGACTTACAATATATTTCTTTAATAAAATCACAGACCCGGAATAAGAAGCTGAAACCAAACTGCAACTGATCGGGCAGCAGGTAGTTCTTCTTGCCGCGAATCATGAAGGAACCGGTGGTGAGAAACTCGCCGGTGGGTGCCGACTTGGAGACCTGGTGCGCGTGCACCCACCACGCGCGGGTCAACACCCGCGCTTCCCACGCCACACTGTAATAGATACAACCACTGCTACATCCATCTGTCTTTTAAAGGAGTTAACGACACTTGTGCTAAATTACACATAGCGTTAACTTCTAGAAGATGGTGTAGGATGTGCACCCTAAACACCCAGAGGCACTTATGCACAGTATGGCTAATAAACATAGAAATGCTGGAGGTTGTTTGAGAGGTTAGGATCAAGAGCATCATCAAAAGCCTTATCATCATCTTCACTCGACGTTGCTCTGGAAAAGGACAAAAGACACTCTACGCTATTTCAGACCTGTCCCTTTGGAGTAGGTGTGAATACCTGTATCCGACCGCTGCCTGGCCTGCCTCGGCAAGGGTCCTCGGCGGCGGCTCCCCGCGTCCCGCCGCCTTCACCACGACGGACGCGGCACCGCTGAGCTCCGCGTGCACGTACACGTCTCCTGCGCGCAGGTGCCGCTTCACCAGCAGTTCGTTTTGCTGCTGGTCGCGGCCGGCTATCACCTAACCTCCGACCGGATAAACAAGATAAAACAAATGAGGGAGTTCGGTAATAGATCGGCTGCCGGAGACCATTTTTTTACGTATATGGTCAAATACTGGTGTGCAAATATTACAGTGATCCATCTAGAAGGATATGACGCCATGTGTAAATGTTCCATGTTTAGCCGATGAACACACCGAGGCTGGTGAAAATTGTAAGATAATTCTTGTTATGAAGATAAAATTTCCTTACCAAGAAGTTATCAGAAGATATGAACCAGTAGAACTTCTCAAACCAGTACGTCTTCCTGACTTTACTAATACTGCTGATCATCTGAACTTCCTTCAGCGTCTGCTTGGTCTTCCTCTCCGCACTCTTCAACGCCTTGCCCGCCGACTCGATAGTCTTCTGCTGTTTCTTGGCTGCATTGCGTTTCTGATCGTAATATCTACAACATTTTATAAAAATTCACTATTGACTGCTTATGAACAAGTATAGAAATAAAAAAGAACTTGTTGGTCCAAAACAAAAAAAAAATTGACATATAAATCAGCTCTCATTGATTCGTTCTTGAAAAATATCTACATGGAATTTCTTACCTTCTGGCATTAGCAAATGCCGTCAATGACAGATCAATGTCAACCGTCATCGGTTTCAGGCGTTCGTCATCATCATCTTCATTTTCATCATCTTGCTCATCTTCTTCGAATGGGTCGGACAGCAGCAGTGTGATGTGGTTGGTGTTGAGTTTGAGTTGCTTTATCGCAGAGGCTATGGGATCATTGTTATCCTGTGCAGTCTTTACAAGAAGCTTTATTTCATCCCAGGACATCTGGTGGTAGTGATAAATAATAATGTTCGTAAACTAATAAAAAGAGATATATCTCTATGAAAGTGGGATCGCAGATGATAAAAGAGCTCATTCAGAATTATCTGGTCACTATTTTATTGAATAAGATTTGTTATTAGAAAGATAAAAAAAAAATTGAATTAAATCAACATTGATATATTTTTTATGTAATTAATCGACGAGACGAATGGCACGTTTGCCTGATGGTAAGTGATACCCGCGTGATATGCCCATAACAACGTGAAGTTAGTTAAAATAGTATGCACTGCATCACATTGCCCTCGTCGCCAGAGACATGAGATGTTGAGTTTTATTACCCCAGTAATTAAACTAGCTACAACGCCCATCAAACCGGAACACAGTAATGTTTGCATACCACTGTTCACCGGTTGCAATAGGCGCTGCGGTGGTACCTACCTAGACGGTCTCCGGCAACAGGGACCTGCCACCAGTACAAACTGATAAAAACAAATATTTATTACATTTTAAACAAAAAATTATTATCTCCTAACCTGATTGGCCAACGCGGTCTGTATGGCCAACCGAGCCTGCTCCACCAATGGTTCATTTCTAGAGATCAACTCGGCGGCCTTCTTGTCTTCAAGCTGGACCTTCTCCAATTCTGTCACTCTCTTGTCGTGGTCTTTGCGTACGTTCTGCAGCTTCTTCATGGCCTCTCTCTCCATATGTACCGTCTGAAAGATATACGGTTAATTTTCTTTTGGTTCCTCTTAAACCCTATGTAATACAAGAACCCCATTACTCTCAGTAGCATAGAGGAATTTATCGGACAATGTCTAGGAGGAAATGAAATAGTTGGTGCACTATGTACTCCCTGTGATTCTAAGTTAACCACTAACAGGTGTGAATAGTGAAATGGTAGTTTATCTTCTAGCTTATCTTTGACTAATCAGTATGAGGTATATACTCTGTTTCTGTTCAAGTTTCTTGGCTTCAAAATCAAATTTCAGGTAGGAACAATGTGGTTATGGTTACTAATGACTCAAAAAGTGTTACATCTTAAAAATAGGTGAAATCGCAGTTAAGCATTAAGTTAAATAAATTAGAACGAAACAAGCACAACAAAAGCGAGAAAAGTAAAAAAAATACTTTTAAGTCAATCTTCTGTCCTTCTAAAGCAGAGAAAAACTCGTCAACCGCTGCATCAAATGTATCCATTTCAGCGTAAGGCTGCTCTTTATATTGTGCAAACAGCTTGGGATGAAACTCCTGGTTAGTTAATAGAAATTGGGACTGATCATCTGCAACTGGACGCTCCTCTTTCCTTTGTATTATATAACCCTGCATATAATTATCATGTATTATTACACATTATATAACAATAATAAAAAAAATCTGGAACTATGTTAGCGCCATATATCACGTCAATTGTGAATGTAAATGATCAAGGAATCTATTCATCATCATCATTAGCCGATAGAAGTCCACTGCTGGACATAGGCAGCATATACATAAACAGGTAGAAAATTTCATTTAACTAATTTATACATGGTACTATAGCTGCTCCTATTCCTGTCTCCAAACAGCAGTGTGGAAACATTACAGTATTCTGGTTTGAAAGGCCAGTAGTATGCTGTAGCTAGTGAAATCACTACGGTAATGAGGCAACATATTTCTCATGCCACCAAGCTCACTATGGTGCTGTGTATTTCATCTTAAATATCACTTGACATCAGGTGTACGTCTTGTTCATTTCATTGTTACATTGTATAAAAAAAAACAATGATTTGTGACAGATTCCAAAAATCCATAGTTCTCTATTTTATTCTACCTTTCCAATTTCAATCTTCGCTTCATCTAACATCCTCTCTGCCTGTTTAAGAGCAGCCACAAGTTTGTCAATGTCTCTATCAACAAGAAACCCTTGCTCTTTGTTGACTTTCAAGTTTCCTGCAAGACCATTCTGCAAGAGCACATGGTCTATAACTGCTGCACCAAATTCTGAAAAAAAAATTGTTCCAGAAATTAAAGATTTTTGATATATCCAAGAGCAATGGTCTATATTTTTTATTTACAATATTTCACCAATTTCACATGGTTTAAAGTAAGGGGTTTCATACAACAATTCATGGGATGCAAGCCATCTCACCTGTTTGTGATGTACCCAACTTATTAAGAAACAAGGCTCTGGCTCCCACCAACTCATATTAGGCCAGCAACCCGCATTGGACCAGTGTGGTGGGAAATGGCCCAAATCCGCCCATATATACCCCTACATACTACGGCTGCTAGTGCCTAGCAGTACCAGAGACCATGCTGACTGATTGTAGAGATTTTTGAGAGAGGCCTATGTCCAGCAGTGAACTTCTATCGGCTGATGAAGTCATGGATAATGAAACATCTAAAATACTCTAGTTTTTCAATAACAGTATTGCTATGGTTCTGCTGTAAATGTATTGTAAGACGTGAATACCCTGCACTATCATAAACTTCATTGTCACTAAAGATTAGGTTGAATTGAGGTTAAGTTTTAGCTTATCAGAGAATATATACATTTTCAAATCATTTGCTTACCAACATTTGGATTGAGAACCTTTTTCAAGTTATCACCAGCTTTACTTTTCACAAAGATTTTCTTCAGAGTATCCTCATTGGGAGCTGAATAATCTGTCTTTGCTCTATCCATTGGATATTTCTCTTTAACAGCAAATCTGGAAAACAAATAAGAAATGTAATCATCAGATAAATGTTGCATCAGATATGTCCTGAAATTCAATTAACGAGGACTACAACAATATGCTAAAATGATTATTTCAATTAATATAAAAAAGTAATATATTATACCTAATTTTGTCTCCCTCTACATGTGGCCTCAGTACATTTAAAATTGTCCACTCATAGTCTGTAAGAACTATGTTACCACGATCATACAATTCCAATATTACATGGTAGGCAGCTTCTCCCATACCAAATTGGAGTTCCACTATACGGTCAACACCGAGTTGACTTATTTTCTCTAAGCGCTTATTCTTAAGATGTTTTCGCAGCTGAAAAATAAGAGAAAACTTTTCAGTATTGTAATAAATCTAACCACTTATCTTAATAGCCACAATTTATCTTAAATTTTAGGTATGGAAATTTATCAAGATTTCCATGAGACTAACTTGAGATATACTGTAATAAAAAAAAATTGTATTGAACTTTTATGATGTTACCTTAAAATACTTTTGTGGTTCATTAAAAAAAAATAAATGTGGGAAAATGTTTTACTACAAATTTAGTTAATATGATCAACTGTCAAAATTTATAATTGTAGCAGTTATTTATTATATTATAGAAACCATAAAAAAGAAGACATCATTAGTGTCTGAGACATATTATATTTAAAAAAAATGTATGTAAACAATATTAAGTAAATGTCTATCATAATTTTTGACTTTGTAGTAAATAAAGAAAAACATCAAACCTTCATTGTGAAACCAGAAGGGGCAACATTTTTAGGCCAATCAAACTGTGTGGTATGAAATCTGTTGCCTGATTCCAAGAGTAAAACAACTTTCTCCTCTGTACGCTGAAGACGTATAACATAGGTTTTGTTGTCAATATCATAAACTTGGTTGACACGCATGCCAACCAATCTAAAAAAAAATATATAAAAAACATAATTACACAAATTTCAATATACTATTGACTAAAATACTACCTTAAGAAAATTATTTGCCCTATGATCCAAATTATATGACTACTTAATCTTATCTACAATAATTTTAACTATTTTGTATACTTTTCATAAATCTTGAAGAGAATATGTAGTGCACAATTTGTCAATGTGTGATTATCTATTTCAAAGATTTTAATAAATACACTTTCACTGTTTCTTGTATCATGTATGTATACCACAAATATTAATTTAATGTATAAACAGATTCATGCAACTAATGTAAAAAAAAAGAATCTAAGTGTTAGCATTTCTATTAGTTACAAATTATTGATAACCGAGAAAGAAATAGTTGCTTAGATTACGTGTTCAAAAATTAAATTATAATGCTACCACTAAATGTTTTTGAATTTATACAAATTTTCACATTATTTACAGTTATTACGTTTTTAGAAAAAAAAAAAACATTTATAAAAGAACTTTTATAATATAAAGGTTTTAATTTTTAATACCTTTGTAATTCTGTTATCATGCATATTATATCGTAAGTGTTGAATCTGGTCTTCATCTTTTAATAAATGTTATTTTCGTAAAAAAAACTAACACATTTCATCAATAACAAAAGTTACAATGCAAACAAAGTATTGCTAGAATAAAAATAATATTATGTATGAAATAGTACAAATATTTTTTCTTTTGTACTACTTATTCTGTTACCCTATTTTGGAATAATTGTAACAAATAATGTGACCTTTTTCAGTCAATTAAGGTTTCAATAGTGTTAAAACTGCGAATGTCATAATTTTTTTTAATATTGAGTTTAACAGCTTGAAATTTGTCCATACGGCCTATTTTTCATAGTAATGTTACAGAGATCCGATATGTTTTGACAATTTGTCTTCAGTTCTGAAACTAGCTACCGTTCACAAATAAATTATGAATATATTGTATTTATTTGTGAAAAATAAAGATTTTAAATGTTTACATTGAATTCTTAAAACAAAACAATATAAAAATATTTTTTTAACATCATTATATAATCTATCGGAAATCAAAATATTTACAAACTTTAAACATTGTATCTGTCATCCTAAAAAAGTAAGGTTATGTTTGAATAACAGAAACAAATTTAATTATTTTTACTTTTATGAACTAAGTTCTAAGATTATTAATAATGGATATTGATGCGAATAATCTGAAAGAATTTAAACTTAAACCAATGAAATGTGAACTTAATTTTTTAAGCAAGTCCGACGGTTCTGCTATATTATCACAAGGTATTTACCTGTTCCTAATTCTGAAAACGTAATTAAAAATAGTCAAAAAATTAATCTCACTAAAATTTATTAATTCAGGGGACACGGTAACATTAGTAAGTGTGAATGGCCCATTGGATATAAAAATGCAAAGCCAGAGTATTGAGAAATCAACCTTAGAGGTATTATTTTACACAAAAGGTGGCAAACCTTCAGTACAGGACAGGTAATTAATTTTTATAAGAGCCCACGATCAACTTCGATAACTCCAAGCATTAAATACCTAATGTTGATTACATAGAAATGTATATGTATTCTTAATATGAATTAATTTGTTTCAGGTATAAAGAAAGCATTATCAAACAAACATGTGAGACAGCTGTTTTAGGAAGTTTATATCCTCGTACTGGTATTACAATCACTGTGCAAGAACTAGAAGATTATGGAGGAGTGAGAAATTTTTATACTATTATGAAGCAGAGTTTATTTCTGATGTGAAAGAGCAATGTGTAATATCATTACGTTCCAGTGAAATAACTATTTGTTTAATATCTCATTACTACTTATATTAGTCATGTTTTGGTCAACAGATAGAAGGTACACACCAATGAGAACCTCATAGTCAGGGACAAGCTGGTTGTTAAAGACCATGTGAACTTTCTATCAGTATATCAATAATAATTGATTATATTATAGTCTACTACTATTACCCGCCAAGTTTTGTCAAATAAAAAAATATTTTTTATTTATTTGGTGTAATCATCCGTCCAAATGGCGCAAGACAGAAATGTCTGGAAAGAAATGGTGGCCAGGGCAACGCACCATAGTCACGTCCCTCAGTCATGAGGTTACGACAGAGAAGAAGAAGAATATGGTATCTTCGGGTTTGGCAATTACCTTTGTGATCTGGTGGTAGAGGCGTCAATATACACTACTGTATTTGATTACCATCAGGCAGGCTGTATACATGTTTACCACCTTAGTAATATAAAAAATATTAGTTATTCTGGAAGCTTTTAAGAAGGAAGAAGTGTTACAATAAAATTGAAATAATTTATTTTGTTCTGATCCTTGTCATATCTTTCAAATATTCCAGCTTGTATCATGTGCTTTGAATTGCACATGCTTAGCACTGCTCAACTCAGGGCTGGCAATGCGTCATGTATTCGCGGCAGTCTCTTGCGCCTTAGACAAGCTGGGTAACATTGTGCTTGAGCCGACGCAAGAGCAAGTGGTAAACGCCCGCGCCCTACTCAGCTTTGTATTCGAGAGCCGGAAGAATGACCTGGTTTCAGGTGAGTTTGTAATGTATAAATAAAATAGCCTTTGTTTACACTTTCCATGCAATTTTGTTTACAGAATTATTTAAGTTAAATCTAATATCGCGGACTTGTGACGAAGGCCTCCTCTAACTCGCGTGGTGATTTCGGATGCTTCCTACCCTTTTCCAGCACAGAACCAGGGTTTTTATCAACTATTCTTCCTATCGTGTGACTTCTCTTTCTTCCTTGACCTATCGTTCTTGTAATGTAGTTTGATAATAATAATATTCAATGTAATAGTTATGTATAGTTAGCAAAAATACAGTGATGTGTGTTTTACTATACAAAGAAAACTTTGGTTTTTGTCATTGTTTCACTAATTTACGTTCTCGTCACAAATTTAGTGTTAACAATCATAATCATCATCAGCCGATAGATGTCCACTGCACGTGTCTCCTCCAAAGATCTCCACATCGATAGGTCCCACGTTGCTCGCATCCAGTGGGTTCCCGCGATTCTCACCAGATCGTCGGACCACCAGTGTTAACAATAAGGAATATGTATTATAGTTACACTGATACTGAAACATCAAAAATTTACAATAGTACTCCTGTATTGATCAGATATTTATCTTAGTATAGTGTATGATTTATGGTCATTGTCTAATACTTAACAAACCACCCTTTCAGGTTTCTCCGAAGGTAGTTACAGTGAGGTGGCGTACAAGGAAGCGATGGAGAGATGCCGAGCTGCAAGTAGCCTCGTCTTCAAGTTCTACAGGGACATCGTGACACAATATTCTAATGTCATATGAATAAAGTATTTTCTTTGGAAGTGTTTTTTCATTACCTTTTAGTAATGTATATTTAATTAAACAAGGGACCTATGTCCAGCAGTGGACGTCTATCGGTTGAAATGATGATGATGAATGTATATTTGTCTGTTGCGGTTTATTTTGAAATTACGCACACCTCTGTACTATCTTCGTCTTTGTTACTACAATACAGCCTGCAATAGTTAATATACGAGTATAATTGTTTTAGTACTTTGTATGTTTATTTAATGTTTTATAATATATTTGTGGACGCCTGTAAGTAAGAAATAGTAACGAAACGTAATTTTAAAGGTTTATTATGGCTACATTATTCAAAGCCATCTGTCAAGTCCTTTATACATGCAGCCTGTGAATAATATATACACAGCAGGCTCCCAATGCTTTACGCATCCAATATAACAATAGCTTTAGGATTTTGATGGGTCCGCCTCGGCACTGCAGCGCATCAGGAATGTTCGCCCAAGCACACACAAATGATTTCTTTGCAATTCTCCGCAAAAAGACTACCTCGATGCTCTGCCGGGTCCGAGTTAATCCTAATCGAATTCCTAAAATGATTGCTGGACGGTACGATTCATCTCTTTTAGACCATTGTGTGCGAAGGTGTATGTCTAAGGCACAATTAGTTAGTAAAAGAAAATTATGAAATTACCCTACGAACTATCCTGTTACTAACTCACTAACACTAGGCCCCAGAGACCGAAACAAAGTTTGTTTATTATTATTATTTGCGTTGATATTAATACGGCCATTCAATAATATAAAAATAATGCGCTTATCATTTTGCATTGGCGGTTTGATTTTGTTTATACACATACACATATATCATGCCTCGTTCCCAATGAGGTAGGCAGAGACCCACTTGCTACGATCCTGGCACACCTCTATCGTTTCCTCCACTTTCATGCGCGTCTTCATGCATGCTCGTCAGTTGCGAGTACTCTTGACCCGGCCTTTCTTAAAGACATCTTCGATTTGATCGAAACATGTCCGCCTAGATCGACCTGCACGGATTTGTCCAATCATTATTACTTTGTATACCTCATTCGTTAATCATCTTTCATCCATTCTTTCTACATGGCCGAACCATCTAAGCATCCCTTTCTCTGTCTTTGTCACTACATCTTCAACCACGCCGCACCGCTCCCTCATCACACTGCTCCTCGCTTTGTCCATTATTCAGTCGTTTAATGATTTTAATAGTCTTTCTATATTTATTTTGCTAAATTGATTGCTCGACTTTTTTTCTTCTATTGTATTATAGTAAGATTGCATAAATTTAGTTTTAACAGTTGGCATCAGATAGTAGGTCCTTTTAAAATAATTTTGTCTTTTATATGTTAACTTTCATCGCGTATCTTTTCTCGTTGCATCTTTTATGTATTATATTATAATATCTTTTTACTTACAAACTCTTGGTTTCAATTTCATGTGATAGTAAGCAATAATGAAACCGTGGATGGTGAAGCTTGTTCCGCGAAATACTCTAACTCTCATATGTTGAAATCTAGAACACAGTAATACTGTTATAGCGGCATATTCAGAATATGAGAGTAGACACTAACAAAGCGACTTTGAAAAAACTGTACTACTAACAAAACTCTATAACACGTGGATGGGGATGCCAACCAGAGACTACCGAGTTATAAAACAATTACGCTACGGAAGCAGGATATAGAAAATTTTGGAAGCTGTTAAAGAGTAGACAAATTTTTTTATTTCTTTTTGGTTCAGAAGTCTTCATCAAAATTGATCTCAAATTAATGAAAATCCGACCAGGTGTGAAGATAAGAAGAAAAAATATGGATATTTTATTAATTATTGTTGATACACAGTTTTTTTGTTACTATTTTAAAATAATATTTAATATATTCAAAATAAATTTTTATTCAAGTAAATAATTTTTGAACTTATTCAAAATATTTTTTTTTTATTTACTATTTTTTTTACTACAGATTCCTGGAATGATAATAAAATATCTTAGATAATTCTGTTGTGTTCTTTCAGGCGATGCACGTAATTATTTTATCAATATTGCAGTGGCTAGTGCAAATCAAAGTCGCCTGGAGCCAGCTGAATGCACTAAACAAACAAAAGTAATGTGAATAATTGAATCGGTCCTTTGAGATGCCGCTACCGAATATAAGATGCGAGGAAATAAATAACAGAATAGTCGGGTTAGGAGATCGGCACATCGGGAGCATTGAATACTAGTCTGCTTTTTACTTAGTTTTACGATATTTCGCCACCGGGTAGCATTAGGCCATCGGAAGTCTTCTAACACCGCTGTCATACAGTAAACTGTCTTCCCTTTTGTCAAATATATCCTCATAAAGTCAAGAATCTTACTAGCATGTACATTAAAAGGTTTTAAATAGGTTTTGAAGAATTCCTAACTTAGTGTTTAGAATACAAATTGATGATTTTCTTGTGAGACATCAGTGTATTGACCTCTGTGGCTGCTTTTTCTGAAATCAAGAAATAAATTTCCTTAAACTAAATAATTATACGCTCACTATGTAGTTTACTACGTTGATAGAGGTCACTACACAGATTTTTTTAAAGAAAGGGTCGGCAAACGAGCGAACAGTTTACCTGGTGGAAAGTGATCACCAACGCCCATGGACAATTGCATAACAACAGGGGTCTCGGCTGCGTTGCCGACCTTTAAAGGAATAATACACTTATTTCTTGAAGTTCCCCATGTCGTATTCTTTCAGGAATATTACTGGCGATACTGGCGATACTGGCGATACTGATTCCACAAAGTGGTAGCCTGTGACAAAAATTTGCGCTTGAAACGCGCAGTGCAGTATCTATGCGATGAAGATGGAACTTGGCATTGTGTCGTGTACTGCGCTGGTGAAAAGTGGCGGCAGGAAAAATTCCAAACAACTCCTTGGAACTCTCCCCGTGGTACATTTTATAAAGAATGTAAATAGAGCGATGTCACTTCGCAAGGCCAGTGAGTTAAGGCTGTTGGAAAAAGCTGAGCCGTCAACGATTGGAGCCGCTCTCTGTTGTATCCAGTCAAATGGGAGAAGCCGGTACTGGATTACTGGTATACTGGATTACATCCATTTGATAGAAAATGGTGTATATCTTTACCCGTTAAAACGACACGAACTATTATCCTTTAAACTGGAACACGTTAGTGTTTGCATCTACTGTCTGGTCGCCGTCTGAAACGGTGCACAGTATGCGATATTATTGTTTCATCACGTTTGAAAGTTTGCTTTTTCTCATTCAACTTCCTCAAGAATTGGGCTTCTCACTCAAGGTAAAAATATCTTCGGCGGATGTGATGCTGTTCCACTTTTGCGTGTTATAAAACCTCGATAACGTCCCTTCTCTGCCAGCATGTCGTTTGCCTTCAGTCTTGTTCATTATGACCAGATTTAGGAACGAACGTGCACAGAGATTTCGAGTAGGGTATGCAAATCCACCCGCAATATCTGTGCTATTCTACATAAAAACAAACTTAGCAATTCAGTCAATTTAGCAATAACCGAAGCATGGTAGTTTGTGTGCCTTATTAGCAAATTAAAAGATTATTATTTAGATAGGTTAGGGATTCAGGGTATGCAATGCTTGTTTGCCTGTAAGGAACACACGCCCCTGGCTGTAGGAGGTTGTGCCTCTCGTGACGCGTAATATGTTTTGCGCACATGAACTTTTTGTTTTACTTGCGATTGTAAATACGTAAACTCGGTGTACCTCTCACCTGTCAATTGTGGGAACAAAAAACACACAAGATGGCCGATCGACGCGACCTCATGCAAATGGCGGAGGCAAAAGCGCCGCCGGCACATTTAAATGTCGCTAACTGATGGCGATCCCTCGGCGGCCGTCATTTTTGCTCTATTTACCGGGGTTTTGTATTGCGAGGTCTGAATGGGTAGAGGATGATCTTCCGAAACTTATTTATGGCTTCAATTTAAAGTGACGCGTGCGTCGACTGCCGCACGTAGCGTACTTTTAAATTTAACAATTTTTTTACTGTTTCGTAATTCCTATTCAATTATTTCGTGATGTGGTTTAATCACTTTTTTTTACATTATTTTTTTCACGTTATTAAGTTCTGGTAGTTTAAGGAGCAAGCAGTATTCGCTGCACTATAAGTGCAGCCTTTTTAGTGTTCACACGATTTTTTCAGCTTTACAATTATTTAAACAGGGAATCCTATACAGCTAAAAGTCTTCTCTGAAAACAAAATTACAATATTTAAGAAACTCTGATGATGTTTGATTCTCTCAAATATTTAAGAATTAACAGTTTATTGACATTTAGAATTGACGGAGACTGAACCTACTATTTAATTAATTCTTATTGTGATCGAAACTAAACAAACATTACGTTAATAAAGTGGATGTTTTCGTTCAAGGACTTTGGCGCGAGTTGCGCAAAAGGTGAGCGTGGATTCGAATTGCGACGTCGGTTGGAGGGCTTCTGGTCAGCCGGTGATTTAGTCCACTGATACGCGAACGGCCGATATCTTGCATGCTAATTTAGGAATGGATCGGGATTTGCGCAACGTCGGCCCGTGATCCGTTTGTGGTTTAATGACTCGTATCTGCGAGCAGCGATCGGAGGCTGCGCCTTACGGACTCTATGGTTATGTCTGTCGGTTTAATGATTGCAGATTAATAATTTGTTTTCTACATTCTTGTTTTATTATTACTTGTTTAAGATGCTTGTCAGAGTTTGTTGCAGTCGTAAATGATTTTTTTTTTTCTACACTTGGGTTGTAGAGCTGACTCACTGTTTGTCTTACAAATATAGTATAATGGTTTTTTTTGTCAAGAAACGTTTGGAATTGGATGACTAAAATATAGAGAAAATAAGTTACAAGAAGAAATGGATAAGAAGCATGAAAAAAAGGGATAAAAATTTCACATATCTTCAGTGTTTCTTTAAATAAATTAACTATTTATTTATTTAATATGAAGCCAACATGATATTGTTACGGTGGGACTGCGAAGTAGTACTTATTAGACTGATATCTACATATTGTAAGCATAAAGTAACAAAGAGATAAGATGCAGTAAATTGCATAAACAAGGCATATCAATTATTAAAGATATTTTTGAAAATGTGCAACGCGCCGTTATCGCTATATGCGATCTCTCTCAAACAAGCTTTGGTCGGGCCAGATCTAAATACAACTTGGAACAGCTGTCAGTCCACAAACCGCCAAACTATATACAATAATAATTATTCAATAAATAAATGTTAAAAGTTTTATTTGAAATGGATACAATCCTAAATTTTTAATAAAATTATAAACAAGTATTAAACGGATCGAAGAGAAACAAAACAACGGGTACGCGATATTGTGTCATACATGTATATGGTCATTTTTTCCTTATTCAATTGTATATTAGGAATAGATGTATAGTTACATATTTTGGGGGTAAATACGATGTCAGTATCACCATATTAGCTTAAAGCCGATTTTTGGTACATTTTCCTCATGACGAAGTTAATAAAAAAAAGGAAAATTTATAAAACTATATTGCAGTAGAAGTTGGTTTGGTGGATCTTTCCGTTTGTCATATCAATGCGATATTATCGATTTGTAGAAGGTCGTCGTTGTAGGGGACCCGGCATGGTGTGATTTATGAAGAAAAGTTAAATAAAACTGTTCAGGATATTTTGCTTCCTTACACTTAATATTAGAAAATTAGAATGTTGCTCGAATAGAACTCCTATGAGTAACAACAAATTTGAATCCCTCAGTCTATCAGAGTTGCATCTTTAGCGGATGACAGACAGAAGCCAACGCCTCTTTTAGGTTCGTATAGACTTTGAAAGATGACGAGTTTTGCACTTATTCTGCCGATCATCTTGTTGAACGTACAACGTGTCAAATGTTGTTATTGTGACGGGCCTGGTGCAAGTATACTACGACATATTTTCGTTCATCTCTTTCTTGATGTTTTAGTTGAAACATAAACATTCGGCGTTAGTAAGTTGTCTACGCTTCAATTAATTAGTGCCATTTAGATGCAACATGTCACCATTCACTAAACTTAATTAATTCAGTGGACCAAAACGATCGCTATTAAGACGCGTCGAGTCGTGGGAATGCCGCGGCCGCGAATGCTCGGGCATGCAAATAGCGCGGGAAAGGATGAATGTCAACATGGCCGCCGCTCGCCGCCGCTCGCCGCCGCCCGCCGCCATATTTAACCGTTTCGATTCGGACGCGTTCGCGGTCTCCTTGATTTACGTTGCGTAGAATTAGATGAATGAAGCGCGGACGTTCCGTGATGATGAAATATGTGACGCTGTCGGTGACTTCCTGCACGTGAAAATATTGCCATAAGTTTATTTAGTGGCGTAATTTAATGAGATACAAAAACAATGTCGACGGTTGTGATATATCACGGTGTATATAAAGTACATAATTCTTTTTATTTAAGAATACGTTGAGTATATGATGAATTTATTAGATCCTTCCGTCTCGTTGCACACTCTGTAGCTTTTCTTAGAAATTTTACGAGACGTAATCCGTCTTCTAACATGAAGCAAGGTAAAAAGTTCGTAAAATGTATCTCTAATAATCTTAATGGTCTTCCCCGATTTATAATGTGGGCTTTCATAAAGAAACCATCGTTTAAATAAAATTATTCCAATAGAAGGTCGCATCAATTGTTAGCTATTGGTTCTTTAATTGTATTTATAAATACTGTGGTGCAATGTATATAATCCTAACTAGCGCCACGTTATGGGCTGACATATCACTTACCACCAGGTGAATCTCCGGTTGGTCTCGTCGATGAACTGAATAAAACCAATAACCGTTTATTCTATTTTTTTTCCCAAGGATAGTGTCAGAGACTTTTTACAGCACGTTGTGGATATCGCAAGGTACTTAGCCACTAAGTGTATTTTTCTCGAAACAAATGTATCGGTAGTTTGCACATAATTTTCTTAAATGTTATAACGCTTGGCCGCACACTATATTATAAACTGAACTAACTTTATTTATTAAAACAACAACTTTGCGTAGAATACTTGTTTACTATCGGGTGGGCTATGTACTCGTTTGCCACCTCAGTGGTATGAAAAAAGTAGAACACCTTACATTACTTAACCCTCGCGCCGTAACTTTCGCGATGCATGTACTGCAGGGGGTTGTTACGGCTCAGCTGGAAATAACTCGCTTTAGTACTGCGCTCATTAATTTAATTAATAATCTTCCACAGATTATTTATTGCATACTTTAATAATCTTTTTTTAGTGTAGCGTCAAGGTGGTGTATATAATACGATTATATTTATATTTAAGACAAAAGACAAAAAACAGAGCAAATTTATTCTCTGATTAAAACAATTCTCGTTTTTGAAGTGATTTTACTTCATGCAGCACCAATCATACTGCATCTAAGATTGTAGCGTAATTAAATCAGCTCAATGTATTTATCTAAACTGCTTCTCGCAAGAGTTTACAGCAATAGCAAATATCTATGAGTATACAAAAAAACTAGTGTCTGTCGTAAAAAAATACTGGATTTTACATAATTCGTACTTACGTTTACATGATACTAATACCGAAAAACTAATTAAAACTTTTTCGGAAAAACTAGACAGACTTTTACAGGGTTCATTATATATATATTAGAAGTTATGAGATGTAAGTTATATTTCTGTCTATATAAATGAAATGTAATTATTATAACGTTTGCAAGCGAAAAAATAAAATACCCTAAATAAAAACAAAATCGATTTAGTATTAATAATATAATTTTTTTCTAAGTAATACTTGACGTTCTTTAATGTTTATATCATTGTTTACTACCCTGAGAATGCCAGTGCTTTAAAGCGTCCATTGCCATTCTCGTAGTCGGGTACCACCACCGGCTTGGGATACCATTATCAATGTAAAATCAAACACTAAGCATACCACTGGAAGAAACGGGCTCGTCCTGTGTAGATCAGTCTGCAAGCAATAATTTAAAAGCTTCAGGTACTTCCGATATGACTATTACGTGAAGACAACTGTTTATAACTGCTGTTTGTATATATATATAGACATGAAAATTCATGCTAATGATTTATTTATTACTCGATTAAGTGACGAGATGAGCGGGACCTTCCCCTGATGATAAGTGATACGCCTGTCCATAACAACGTTGTGAAAGGATGATATAATACAGCACCACATTGAGGTCGTCGCCTAAAATCGTGAGATGATAAGTCTGGGTACCTCAGTAATTACACTAGCTAAAGTGTCGGCCGAAGGTGGAGGAAAGTCTTGGTGTGGAGGTTGCATACAGGATGCAGCAGTGTAGGACGCCTTCCCTTCTGATGAACGGAAGACATCGTTAGGGCGGTGAGTGGATGGGAAAAGCTGATAATCGCATTCGATGGATGACATTTGGGAAGGACTATATCCAGCAGTGGGTTAACAAAGGTTAATGATGATGATAATAATGATGAGTATTCAAACGGGAATACAGTAATGTTAGCACAACACTGTTAGTCGACTGAAATAAGAGCTGCGGTGGTACCTACCTAGACAGACTCTTGCAACAGAGATGTAGCAGTAAGGCGCGTATGAATTGGGAGGATGTTTCATATACCTAATCCTTCTTCTTCTTCGTCGGTATCACTCTTGACAGAGTGGTCGTTTTCATACTTCAGGTGTTGGTGGCAAGCTTAACAACACGTCGCCATTTCTCTGTAATGTCTTGCTTTCCTAGTGAATACCTAATCCTAGGACCTGATAAATATACCCTGGCAGTAACCACAAAACAAAAGGTTTCAGCTGTTGTTAAATTGGTCCGATTCCGCGAAGATTAATCGCTTCTCATTCATTAACGAGTTTATTATGCAAATGTCGGTTAGTAAGCAGGCTTGCATATTTTCGCGAGCCGAGGGCGTCACAGCTCCTCACCTGCACATACGCAGGCAATTAATAAAGCCGAGGGTCATTGTTGCGATGCGTATCGCGAATGCGGCGGCCATTTTACAGGGGGTCGCTAATGTGTGCCTGCAACTGTTGCTCTATTGGGGAAAAACCACATCTTGCTGAACTATTAAGATAATTTAAAAGTATATGGTATAAACGTTTTAAGAATATTGTGATGAATGAAGCACAGATAAAGATAAAGGTATAAAATCATACAAAGTCAGCCTCCTCGCTTACTTTGGTTTATTGATTGTAAATTAAGTATGGAATTGGTAATTAAAGCTCGTAGGCTGCGTTGGGGACACTATGCATCGCCAAGTTTTGGATATCTCATGAAAAAAATTATATCTCCATACTGTAACGCAACATACTGTAATGCAACAAAATAGAGGATGTCCAACACTTGCTGATGGAGTGTATAAAATATCAGAGCAAAACAGAGGTGTTGATGCGTACATACAGCATCACTAGTCTAGACTTGGGCGCCTTTTACCTGGTGTTGTGTGAAGCAAAGTCTGGGGCAGCACAAGGTATGTTTGATATTTTGTAAGGACAATGTTAGCACCTTAAGTTTTGTTTTTTTTTGTTGTGTCTTTTTTTTGAGCCAATGGAGATGACATATCTCTAAGTGATAAAAGCCCCTTCCCCCAAAAAAAAGGAATAAAAAAACACTTTTACTCTTTGGAAACTTAGATACTTTAGAATTATTGTTCAGAGAGAATTTTTTAAGTCACCGGATGCTGATGGATGCGGGCAGCGCAGGACCAATCAATGCGGAGAACTTTGGGGCAGGCCTATGTCCAGCTGTGGACGTTTATCGGCTGATGATTATGATGATTCAAAGAAAGTTATATGACGAGCAAGAAGCTGACATGGTGGTAACCGTTCGCCTATAACAACGTGATGCTAGTTAGGAGGTTATATACTGCACCATATCGTGCTCTTGAGACACGTTACCTTAGTACTCGTTACCCCAGTTGTTTCCTAGTCACCACGCTCTTTAAATCAGAGCACTATAGTTGCACTACTGTTGGTACCTCCCTGGACGGTAACAAAAGCACACAAACAGTAGTAGGAGTCCTTTTATTAATGTATTATTTAATAACATTTCTTATACACCTTTTTTTGGACTGGGGTATCTGGGGCATCCTAATTGTTCCGCCGAACTAGAGACAGCAAGGACTGTACCACGCCGATCGCCAACCTTCACTAGTTGGAGAGGCACTTTAAGAAGAAGAAGATATATCTTTAAATGAAAGAGTTATGGCGTACTTAATAATGATAAGCGTTTTCTACCAACCAATAAGGGTGATGGTGATAAGTTGAGATAACTGGACTGTCACTGTCGGAGAAGACTTACCAACAGTGGATACAGATACTTGCGTTGTCTCTATTATCTGCTGATCTTCAAATTGGCTAGTCGTTTGATTAATACAGCTCATCGGATGTTTGGTTGGCAAGCCCGGAGTAGGCGGCTTAAAATCTTTTTAGTGATTTGGAAGACCAGAATATCTATTGGTATCAATATTAGTACCGAAATTATTTTAATGCTTAGCGTGTTCTTTATTTAGAATCCACGTAAACTAAATGTTGTGTCATCATTATCACCAGCCGATAGACGACCACTGCTTATAGGCCTTCCCCAAAGATCCCCACAACGATCGGTCCTGCGCTGCCCTCATCCAGCGACTTCCCGTGACCTTAAGTCAGTTGAAGGGGTTTATATAGTGGGTATGAGCCCATTTCCCACCACGCTGGTCCAATGCGTTTGTAGGTTAGCAGGATGTACCAAGAGCAGCTGAGGTTGGCTTGGGTCTCGTGAGTTGTCGTGCAGGACTCCTTACACCTTCGATAATGTTGTGTTACAGTTTATAATTATTGTGTGTTAATAATTTTGTCGTGTCATGCAAATACATGGATCCCCAGTGAAGGTTGTTGATAAAAGGAAATCCACAAAGAATTGTGGTCAGTCTAGTTAAGAAATCGCTCATACGGTAGTCGCGTGCGGCGCTGCAAATGTCGGGCTGGTAACAACCTGCAAGCACATGCTGGTGACCCCGCGCACCTGCCCCAACCCCTCCCCGCCCCCATTCCCTAATTAACCTGCATTAAACGCCGATAAAACAAAAATGGCGTTGATATAGTGATTGGGCATTAGCAAATGACGGCGCCAATACATCCAGCAACGAAAATTGAGCGAAGTCTAAATGTTATATTAAATGTCTTTTGCAACAAACCGTAGAGCTGGAGGTGCACCTGGTGGCGATCAAACCCCTTCACTAATATAAGGCATATCGTACAGATTCAGAATGCTTAATCTCGTTCCCTCGGTAATCTCATTAGCTAGCCCTTAAATAACTTCGACGAGAGAGAGCTCTATACATCGTATGTATTCAGTCTCCACGTAATTTGATGAGCGGATTATTTATTTCAAAACCGGAATACATAAAGTATACAAGTTAATAATTTATTCAGGTGGAGCATAATTTAAAAACTGGAAGGAGCTTAATATTTATGGGGGCAGAGAAGGAGGCGATCGGCCCCGCCCCTCCATTATCAGGCATTTTTTGCCCAAATCACACGGTTAGGAGTTTTAAAACAATAATAACGTTTAAACCGATACCGTTCAACTGCAGCTAAATTAACCCTTTGGCATGATACCCGTTCGAAGTTATATAACTTGTTTTTAGGACTTTTTTATTGGTAAAGTTATATGTTTGTGGTGAGTACAGTTGTTTAAGTCATTCAATATTTGATTTGTAACTAACTGCAAACAAACTGAAACGTCATGTGGCAATTTTAATTTGAAAGTATCAAAATCTTAATGAACTCATGTTTCCAACTTTTTCTCTATAAAATCTAAAACAATAAAAAGTAATGGATTAGATGTAATGCTTATTCAAATTCTAGTTGTTTGTCAAATGTTCGATCCGCTGGTGCTCTTTGGACCAGACCAACATCCACAATGGTCACAACTATTATAAACTATCTGTTATTAAATTTTAACTCGTTGATTTCAGATTCAGGTCTTAAGTAATCATAGAAAATTTAAGAAATATTAATAATTTATATCTAGAAGCGGTCTACTGGTGATAGGTTTCTCTTGCCGAGGACCGTCTAGACTGGTACCACGGTAGCGCTTATTGCAGCTTACAAACATTACAGTGTGCAAGCATTACTGTATGTGGTGCAGTATATATCTAACTATCGCCACGTTGTTATGGACAGACGAATCACTTACCATCAGTTGAACGTCCCGCTAGGCTCGTCGCTTTATTGTTTAAAACAATAGACAAGCTTGTTGAAAGCTGTTGGATACAGGTAGGAGCAGTCGACGTGGAGATTTTTGTGGAAGTTCATGTCCAGCTGTGGACGCATAGGTTAATGATGATGAGATTACAATTGAAATGCGCCGGTCCTTTATAATTGGATGTACATTAAGTCTAAATGAACAGACTATTTGCGTAATTCGTTTTCAGGCAGCGATTTAAAATGTCACGTAGACGTTGAACGAAGCTAATTTCCGAACGTTCGCCGTTTTGCCGCGCACGCAGCGGCCATTATCGGCGCGCTCCTCACTTCCGCTGACATTTGAATTTCGAATCATAAACTTTGGAATGGAAATGGATGCACGACAAAATTGGTTTGCGGTTACCGATTCAAATTATGAAGCACTTTTGTTTTCATTATGGAGGGAACGATTTAACGGAAATACAATTTTTTTTTTATTTCACGTGGTGAAGAGTCGGGCGATATGTTCACTTGATGATATGTGATACTGCGAATATTAATATGCCGCAAAGTAACAATGATAGATACTGCACTACATCTCATCACTCTCATCGATTTAAGACGCAAGATGTATAGTCTGGTGACCCTAACAAGTTACAGCGTGAGTCAAACCGGAAAACACTAATGTTGGCACAGAAACAGGCGCTGGAGTATTAAGATAAATTTTTCTTAGCATTTATTATTGTTTCGACTTTAACTAGGCCTTTTATTTACGTAATTAAAGGAAAAAATTATTTCCATTATTCTATAAATCTAAAGTCATTCACTGCTTCGGAAATCTCCACATCGGTTTTACCTGCGCTGAGCTTTCCTGCACTACACCTACCGGCACTCGAGTGGCTGATGCTAAACTACAATTATCCAAAAAAATAAAGGATACACCTTCGAATATTTCTTCAAATTGAAAGGGTTGCCGCAATTAAAAATGCGCATGCTGTTATTAACAAAACTCTTTAATCGGCGCCTCTAATTACAATACAAAATAACACGTCTACGTAATGATGCAGTTAAGTTCCTCCGCATGAATAAACTTAATTACATACGGACTCTATCTAAGCAACGATCTTGCGATTGTGTAAGCGAGGCCATTTACGTTTTTTTTTATAAGAAAAAAAAGGGCTACGGACCCGTGAGTATTTCATCTGACGAGTTACAGATATAGTTTTGTTAGGTTATTTTATTTATGCGCTTAAGGACTTGACCTTTTTATACGTACGTATAAATAAACTAGCGTTTTATTAGAATTAGTAATGCTAGATTAATGTGATAACCCCTAGGATAGATTGCTCGCTCCAGACGGCCCATGAGGGAAGGGCCCATAAGGTCCTCGATCGGCCGTTTACCGGTGAGAGGACCGCTGCAAGGCTTCAAATAAGGTGGACTGACGATCCGGGAATGATTACGAACAGCCGTTGGATGCAGGGCGGTACCGATCGGCGTGGTGTTCTTTCGAGGGATGAGGGTCTATCTTCAGTAGTGGATCTCTAATGGATGATGATGATTCAAAGTATTTTTTTATTTCACGTAGAAACAATCGTTTATTTACTGCATGCCGAAATCTACTATGCTTTCGCAAATATATACTTCGGACATGAGAAGATACTCAGCAAATATGTACATGTACTTAAATATATATATATATTTACTTTATTTTATTTACTTTTTAATTAATTAATTATTTTCCTTATAAAAGTTACAGCTATGAACAGAGTTGTCATGGTCCATGATTCCCGTACTAGGAATATTTCCTGTATTTCGGGAACCAGTATATAATGCGTGTTTTTATATATGTATGTATACGATATACGTACGGGTGCTTGCATGTGTGTGCGTGTGTGTATGTGTGGCTATGTTTTTATGTCTTCCTATGATTTCTGTGTTCATGTGTGCAAGTACAAATTCGAAAGTTAAACGTTTGTAGAGAGAACACTTTCCGTCTCTTCGTAAGTTAGTCCAAATCGTCGTTGAAATACGATGCTCTTGATCCTGTAATTATTCAGAGATCCTACTCGTACAATGGGAAAGTTACATAAGTCTTTGGGGCTGAAAATATCTCATGAATACAGCACAGTTTGTTAACGGTACTGGACATCGCAATGTTCTCTTGTTCTCTAGCCCTAATCTTGGTAAAATGACTCGGTGGTATCTTTTAATGCCCCGTAAAATAAAAAGTTTTCGCACAGATAACACGGTACTTGTTCCATATACTGCGGATGTTGGATGTCTAAAAGGAAATCGGTATATAATATATAAGTTTTGAGGAGAGCCCTTTGTGTACGTTCTAACTTAATTAGATAACTCTTGGCAGCTCCTCCCCATGAAGTATACAATAATTTAAAACATTTTCTCCGACAGTTTTATAACTTTGGATAAGCAGCTTGTTATTCGCTACTGTGCGTAGATTTTTAATGATGTAAATCAATTTTCTTAGTCGTATTGTCACGGTGTGTATATGTGATTCCCAAGATAATTTTTTATCAATAACCACTCCAAGATATTTCACAGTGTCTGTTCTAGATACAGTGTCACACTTGCACTGGGATGTACGATTTTTACGTTTGCAAGGAAATATATGAATCAATATTTTAAACTCCTCGTTGGGAGCAGATTAGTTTAGTTTTAGTTGTGTTAGGACTGAGTAGGCTGTCCTCCAACTAACTAGTCACTGATTTAAGATCTTCCTCAACCAGAGATGCTACTTTATTCCACGTGTCTTCATGGAATAACAACGTAGTATCGTCTGCGAACATTATGATATCTGAGCCTTTGGCATTACCCTTGAAGAATTCATTGACGTATATGAGGAACAGTGTAGGACCTGACCTAACGTACCTTGCGGACTCCCCGAACAGATTCCCGTCGTGGCGGAGGGGCTTAGTAGCCGTGGCTTGGTCCCTCACGGTGAAGCGAAGAGGATCTTATCCTACCGGCTGAGGTGGCCGCTCCAGGTGAGCTCCGTGAGCTCACCTCGGATGTGTGCCGATGGGCTGCGGGGGTGGGATTATACTGCCCTTTGCATCCGAGGTGGAGTCGCGGAGGGAGAGGAGTGTCGGTATTATGATTCGCCGCTCTCCCTATCCTCCGCGACAGTATAACGGTTGGCGGCGGAATCCAAGATCAGATCTGCCGCTGGAAGATGGGAGAGTTTTCTCTCTAGGCTCCCATAGCCTCCGGGTGACGGATTCGGGAGAATCCGTTGCCCAGGTGACCGTAAGAGGCCGAGGAAGAGGCGCGCTGTATGTTCCGGCGTGCCCGTACGGAGGTGGAAAGGGGATTCTTCCTTCCCTCTCGAGGCGGGGCCGCATTGTGCAACCGGCGCTGGCAGGGTCGCGGAGGTGAGCGAAATTGTTCCCGGGACCCTGCCATAAAGCGACGAGGTGGAACATCGTGGGGGTTTTAGTTGGTGCAAGTCCGACATAACCTGTCTTTGTCTCCGTAAGGCATGTGTGCGCGCATTTCCCCCACGTAAAAAAGTCTACCCTGCGCAACGCCGTATGTACAAGATAATGTGTTTCTCTCAAACTCATCAATTCTTACACGTTGGCTTCTGTCAGAAAGATAGTCCTTAAGGCAATTGTAAAGAGGAGCTCTTATCCCTACATTTTCAAGCCGTTGAAGCATGATCGGGATTGACACAGTGTCAAATGCTTTTTGTAGGTCAAGAAACACTCCCACACATTTCTTATCCCTATTTAATTAAGACGCAATTAATGAGGGTAAATGCAAGACTGCATGCATCAGGGTAAGTGGCTATGTAATTTATTTAAAGTGCACTAGTCTAGAATTATAAACTCGTCTTATAGATCGCACTGAAACAAACCATTTGTATAGTTTGTTATGCCAGTAAATCATTGCAATCATTTATGTACGGCAGTTGAAAGGTCCGAAAACTGTTTTTTTCATTCTACGAGACGACGAGACGAGGGGGACGTTTATCTGTAAATGATACGCGTTGCGATAACAACGTGACGCTAGTTAGGATGGTATACACTGCACCATATTGTGCTCCTCGCCTTGAGAGAATAGATGTTAAGTCTCGTTACTGTAATACAATCTCACTAGTTACAGCGCCCTACAAACGAGAATATAGTAATGTTTGCATACTGCTGTTTGTCGACCGCAATAGGAGCTGCGGTGGTCATCATCATCGTCAGCCGATAGACGTCCACTGCTGGACATAGGCTTCTCCCAAAGATCACATCGGTCGGTCCCGCGTTGCTCGCATCCAGTGGATTCCTGCGATTCTCACCAGATCGTTGGTTCACATTGTGGGAGGCCGCCCAACGCTACGTCTACCAGTACGCGGGCGGCACTCGAGGACCTTACTGCCCCATCTGCCGTCGGTCCTTCGAGCAATGTGCCCTGCCTACTACCACTTAAGTCTAGCAATCTTTTGAGCTATGTCGGCGACCTTACTTCTTCGGCGGATCTCCACATTTCTGATTAGATCACGCAGAGAAACTCCGAGCATAGGTCTCTTTATTGCCCTTCAGGTGACTTTCAGTCTTTTTATAAGGCCGACAGTAAGGGGCCACGTCTCGGATTCATATGTCAACACTGGCAACACGCACGAGTTGAAGACTTTTGTATTCGCCGACAACTTCCAGTGTAGAGCCCTCGACCATTATTGCCGTGGGTACAATATGGGCATTAGCCATAATCTTTGTCTTCTCCATATTTAATTTATGACCTACGCGTCGGAACGCTCTACAGAGGTCATCGAGCATTTTGCCTTGGTCTTTCATGATCCCAGCCATGACCACGATGTCATCAGCGAATCGAAGATGGGTCATATACTCACCGTTTATGTTGATGCCATGTTCACTCCAGTCCAAAAGCTTGAAGACGTCTTCCAGCGCTGCTGTGAACAACTTTGGCGATAGAATATCGCCTTGTCTGACAGCTCGCTGTAACTGGATAGGTTTCGAGCGATGGTCTTGGAGGCGGACTGGCATAGTGGCGGTTTCATACAATGACCGCGAAATTTCGACGTAACGATAGTCTATTTGGTACCGCTGGAGCAAGTGTCGCACATCCCATGTTTCGACAGAAGCGAAGGCTTTTTCATAGTCCACGAACGCTAAGCATAGTGGCAAATTATATTCTTCGGTCTTCTGTATAACTTGCCGCAGCGTATGTGGTCTATACCCTTTTCGGAATCCTGTTTGTTCGGGGGGCTGGGAATTGTCGAGCTTGCGTTCGAGACGATTTGTCATGACTCTCAAAAACAGCTTATGAACATGGCTCAGGAGGGCCTATATCATCAGGGCCTATAGTTCTTCAACCGGCTCCTGTTATCCTTTTTGAAGAAAAGCCTCACCACACCCCTGCGCTATGATTTTGACGTTTTCCCCTCGAGCATGATGGAGTTAAATAGTTTCTGAAGAGCCATCAGCATGGTCGTCCTCCTGCCTTCCGGAGCTTTTATTACGCTCGATCGCCTCTTTAACACGTTCAGCATTAAATCGCCGTGTGTCGCAAGTCAAAGACTTAGATATATGCTTGTTGAGCTGCCTATAATGGGAAGCGTCTTCAGAAGACTGTAGAACCATCCCACGCCTCTCGTCCATGAGCTTATCAGTAACCACCAGTAAAAAAGCGTGTAGCCGTAGGAACGAAGTTGAAAACCTAAAAAAAGCAGTAAAGGAATTTCGATTAGGTAGACCCTACCATAGCACTCCTTTCTGTTGCTAAACCGTAGTCTACAAGGTCTAATGTATTCCAATTCAAAGAATGTTACAGAATCAGGTTCTGATCAATTCTCTGTAGCATTATTTTATATTACAATAATAAACCTCACTGGGGGTGTAAGGGGTCCCGCACAACAACTTACGGGATCCAAGCCAACCTCACCTGCTCGTGGTGCACACTGCTGATCAACAAACGAGGTTCTGGGTCTCACCAACCCGCATTGGACAAGCGTGGTGGGAAATGGCCCATATCCCCCATATGAACCCTGTAAATAAAAAGTCGCAGAAAGTCGCTGGATATGGGCAGCGCAAGACCGACCGATGTGGAGAACTTTGGGGGAGGCCGGTGTCCAACAGGTAACGTTCATCGGCTAACGACGGTGATGAAACCTTAATAGTATACTGGGTGAAATGTAATAGGTGTAAAAGATCTGGAGGGGCTAAAATATAACTCGTATCTTATCTATGTATGGAATACCCCATACAAACACAATGGTTCTGGGGTAATTAATTTTTTAAAATATTTAAAAATTTTCGATTTTCTAGGAAAAAATTCGACGATTTTATTTCTAACTCATTTCTACACAAATTTTAATGTAATAATTATTGTTTAATCATTATTAAATTAAATTAATAATCAACATTTGGAGGCTAAAACTTTTAAATTAGGTTCTTTGAAAGTCTACTGTGGGGAAAAGTTTACTGTGAGGTAAAGTTTACTGCGAGGAAAAGTCTACTGCGAGGAAAAGTCTACTACGAGGAAAAGTCTACTACGAGGAAAAGTCTACTCCGAGGAAAAGTCTACTGCGAGGAAAATTTACTGCGAGAAAAAGTTTACTGCAAGGAAAAGTCTACTGCGAGGAAAAGTTTACTGTGAGAAAAAGTTTACTGCGAGAAAAAGTTTACTGCAAGGAAAAGTCTACTGCGAGGAAAAGTCTACTACGAGGAAAAGTGCTACTGCGAGGAAAAGTTTACTGCGAGAAAAAGTTTACTGCAAGGAAAAGTCTACTGCGAGGAAAAGTCTACTACGAGTAAAAGTCTACTCCGAGGAAAAGTCTACTGCGAGGAAAAGTCTACTACGAGGAAAAGTCTACTGCGAGGAAAAGTTTACTGTGAGAAAAAGTTTACTGCGAAAAAAAGTTTACTGCAAGGAAAAGTCTACTGCGAGGAAAAGTCTACTACGAGGAAAAGTCTACTACGAGGAAAAGTCTACTCCGAGGAAAAGTCTACTGCGAGGAAAAGTTTACTGCGTGAAAAAGTTTACTGCAAGGAAAAGTCTACTGCGAGGAAAAGTCTACTACGAGGAAAAGTATACTACGAGGAGAAGTCTCGCAGTAGACTTTTCCTCGCAGTAGACTTTTCCTTGCAGTAAACTTTTTCTCGCAGTAAACTTTGCCTCGCAGTAAACTTTTCCTCACAGTAGTTTTTTCCTCGCAGTAGACTTTTCTCCGCAGTATACTTTTCCTCGCAGTAAACTTTGCCTCGCGGTTAACTTTTCCTCACAATAGTCTTTTCCTCGTAGAGTAAACTTTGCCTCGCGGTTAACTTTTCCTCACAATAGTCTTTTCCTCGTAGTAAACTTTTCCTCCAGTAGACTTTTCCACGCAGTATATTTTTCCTTGCAACAGACTTTTCCTTACAGCAGACTTCTCCTCGCAGTAATCTTTTCCTCGCAGTAAACTTTTCGTCGCAGTAAACTTTTTCTCGCAGTAAACTTTTCGTCGCAGTAGACTTTTCCTCGGAGTAGACTTTTACTCGTAGTAGACTTTTCCTCGCAGTAGACTTTTCCTTGCAGTAAACTTTTTCTCGCAGTAAACTTTTCCTCGCAGTAGACTTTTTCTCGCAGTAAACTTTTTCTCACAGTAAACTTTTTCTCGCAGTAGACTTTTCCTCGGAGTAGACTTTTCCTCGTAGTAGACTTTTCCTCGCAGTAGACTTTTCCTTGCAGTAAACTTTTTCTCGCAGTAAATATTCCTCGCAGTAGACTTTTCCTCGGAGTAGACTTTTCCTCGTAGTAGACTTCTCCTCCCAGTAGACTTTTCCTCGCAGTAGACGTTTCCTCGCAGTAAACTTTACCTCACAGTAAACTTTTCCCCGCAGTAGACTTTCAAAGAACCTAATTTAAAAGTTTTAGCCTCCAAATGTTGATTATTAATTTAATTTAATAATGATTAAACAATAATTATTACTCAAAAATTTATGTAATGATTATTGTTTAATAAAGTTTATAAATGATTACTAAAGAAATAAAAATATCGTATTTTTCTTAGAAAATGAGGGATTTTTTGAAAAATGTTTTAAAAATTAATAATTCCAGAGCCATCATTTTTGTATGGGATATTCCATACATAGATAGATAGGATACGAGCTATACTTTAGCCCCTCCAGATCTTTTATACCTGTTACCTTTCACGCTGTATAACCTTTCTGTACATTATATATAACTCATACAAGATTATTTTTAAGATCAGTGTTAAAGTGAGAGAACTGTTATGTAGGTTTGTTATATTTTAGATTGTTTCTTAAATTTACTTCTACTACAAATAACGATTAAAACGTCATCATCATCCACATCAGCCTTTGTTTACCCACTGCTGGATATAGGCCTTCCCCAATGTCTTCCAACAATTATGATCCTCAGCTTATCCACTTCCGACCGCCATTTACTGGTAATACTGCCCAATGGAATAAAACGTATTCATTGAAAATATATAAAGAAATAGTATAAAAGAACAACTGCATTGATAGTATTTGACATTTAAATTAGTGAGATAATTTATAAAAAATTGTACTTTCATCTCAAAGAGACTTCATTGTATTGGATGACAGACATATGTGACATGTCGACACAACCATTTGAATAATAATTTAACAAAAAACACAAATTGTAGCATTATTATAAAATATGCTCCTGAAAAGAATAATTTTACAGGCGAATGAGACGTGTTACGTATGGAGAAAGAATTTTCCCGTTTTATCCAAATATCACAACAATGATGGACGGGTTCGCGTATTTGGCAGAGAAAATTATGCTAAAGTCTACCGTGGAAATACATCGAATGATATATTTACTTCTGTAAGGTATTTATGAAAACTAATAATCTAGTTTCTATATTAATGCATTACAAGTTTTTATTAGTATTAATTAGCAAGCGCTATAGCATGCAGTACTGTTGCAAAGAATATAATCGTCAAGCGTATTATATATTTGTGTATTAATTACTGACGAGAAAATTTATTTATCCTTTTCTTTTAAAGGGTGTAAAGGGTCACGCACAACAATTGACGGGAACTTTTTTTGTTTTACGTGGGGAAAATGCCTGCTTATACCTGCCCTCGCGGGGACTAAGACAGGTTATGTCGGACTTGCCCCGAGTAAAACCCCCACGATGTTCCACCTCGTCGCCTTATGGCCGGGTCACGGGAATGATTTTGCTCACTTCCGCGAGTCCGCCAGCGCCGGCTGCACCGTGCAGTCCCACCTCGGGAGGGAGGGATGAACCCCTTCTTTCTACCTTTGTAAGGGCATTCTGGAACACACAGCGAGCCTCCCCTTCGGCCTCTTACAGTCACCTGGGCATCGGATTCTCCTGAATCTATCACTCAGAGGCCATGGGAGCCAAGAGAGAAAGCTCTCCCGACTCCCTGCGGCGGATCTGATCCTGGGTTCCGTCGCCAATCGTAATACATCCGCGGAGGACAGGGAGAGCGACGGAACGCAATACCGACACTGCACTTCCCCCGCGGCCCCACCGCCGCCGCATCAGCGGTGCGGCACCGCTTAGTCAGTCGCGAAGTATAGGGAGAGCGGCGAATCGCAATATCGACACTCCTCTCTCTCCGCGACTCCACCTCGACTGCAAAGGGCAGTATAAACCCACTCCTGCAGCCCACCAGCACACATCCGAAGTGAGCTCACAGAACTCACCTGAAGCAGCCGCCTCGGGACGGCCAGGTAGGTTCCTCTACGCTTCACCGTGAGGGACCACCAAAAAAAATTTTATAAAATCTTATAACTGTGAGCCTGTAAATGTTACTGCACTTTAGTAAAATTTATTGTAACGCAAAAGTAGCGGTTACGGAAATGATATGAAAAGCATTTTGATATATGGAAAAATAGATCTTCTATATTATTTTATACTATAAATATGGGATTGATACACTAATAAAACACTTTATTTCGCCTAAAACATCTTTTTAATTCCTTTTAACCTATTTAAACCTATCAAATCCTTATTCCTCTTTCTCTTCATTCTTTTGACAGCCTCGTGACGTCCTTTTTTTCTTTGTCTTGTTATATGTCATTTCATCCGACATATATATATATATATATGTAATACCTTTGTTCGCTAATCACCTGAAAACTAGTGAACGTATCGGCACGAGAACATGTGCATGCGACGCGGAATCATCTGTAGATGGTTATGCGATATTTATACTTTGAATGCCGTACAGCCCCCACCATTTATAAATAAATAAAAAATAAATAAATTTTATTTATAATTAACTTCTATTAACATTATCATTTGGTATTATTCATGCGGTTGCTATAGAAAATCATTTCCGGTTGCGATTGCTTTCAAGCAATATTCCAGATCTACTTTTATATTACGATCAGCAAAGCGGACGGGGAACAGTTAGTTCTGAATAAAGAAGAGGATAATTAAAATAGTGCACTAATATGTATTTGCATCAATATTTCTTTCTAGATGTTACTCCTCCCAGTCGACGCATTCGGAGCTCCGCGAGGATCTGAATTGGCGCGCCGTGGTCTCGGAGGCCGAGCAGATGGTGGGCTATCCCACCTCATTCCTCAACCTGCGCTGGTTGTTCAACGACGAGATAGCGGTCGCCGCAACGCAATTGAGGAAACTGGTGGGTGGAAAGCGGTGAATTGGAGTAAAAACTTCACCAGTAAAAAACATTTCATAAAGGAGACGCTTGAAAAAAAAACATGTTAATGATGCTGAACAGACTTTTTTAATTATATTTAAGATAACAACAGATACACCTTATAACCTGCTGACATTTCCTAGCCTCAATATTTCCGTCTAAATACTATGCGGATCAAGAAAAGAGTGTTACTAGGTTAGTACGCTTTATCACCACATACCACATCGCCACCTACCACCAGGTGGGATCATGGTCATTTACGAACCTATTTTAAATAAACCAAAACAATGGATTGAATAGTTTTAATCGTTCGTAAACTGTGATGGTATAGATAGATCAGTCGTACATTTTATCTACAGACAGAACTTCCACCAGAAACATAACCATAAAGCACGAAATACTCTTTGTAAACTATCTTAACATAATAAATTTCTGATCAGGTTGGAACGAATCACCCATTGCTCAAATCGGCGAAAAATATCTTGATAGGATCAAAGAGTAACCTACAGTCGGTCGGGCTGATAGTCTTACTGGTATCGAAAGCAGCTGGATTCAATGCGGCGGACTACAGCCCGGACCAGCACGGCTCGGGTGTGCTGCAGGCGCAGCGGGCGTTGGCTGAGATTGTCGAGATGAAGAGAACAGGCCACATAATACACAAGACCATGGCTAACCTGAGAGAGATGGACCGAAAGGGTGAGAAGTACAACGATCTGCTGTGGGGGAACAAAATAGTGCTATTGACAGGTAAGCGGTTTCTCATTATGATAAAGCAAAATTTTTTGGTATAGTAGAGCAGAGATGAGCAGGATGTTCCACCTGGTGACTAATATCCATCTAGACGCCATTACAGTGTAAATCTATAGCGAAAACAGCAGCTACGTTCAGCTCACTTGTTATATGATAATAAGCTCAGTGACTAAACAGGAGCCTAGACACAACTAGAAGGTAAGGTCAATTACTTCGTCACCAATTTTTCATGTTCTCCAAAACAATCAAGAAGAAAGCTGTGTGCTGATTCATTATTAGTTGAGGAAGAACTAAGAGAAAACTAAGAATATTTTTAATTCTTACATGTACTCAATGGAAAAAAGATTTCTGTTCATCCCCCAATGAAAAGGTTTTTTCTGATGAAGGTATTCTAAAACTCCTATAGTTTATGACACTAACAGGACTCTGGTTCGATTTTAGTGGACGTCATCAATTACTGTTATTTAGGTGATTACCTACTGGCCAAGTGTCTCCAGCACCTCGGCGGGCTACGTAATAACGAGGTGACCGAACTGATTTCGACCGGTCTCCGCGACCTGGTCGAAGGTGACTTCGTGGGCGAGACCGACGTTGACGGCAACCTCCTGCCAACGAAACCTAAAGGTAAATGTATTTAATACTGGATAACAATGTAGGATAAAAACATGGTTGATGATTAGGTTTACTGAATTATTTTTTTTTACTACGTAGAGACGAGACGAGCTGGACGTTCATCTGATGGTAAATGATACGCTTGCTCATAACGCCGTGGCCTGAGACATAACATGCTAAGTCTCGCCACCCCAGTCATTTTACTAAATAAAACTCCTTTCAATCCGGAACACAGTAATGTTTCCACACTACTGGTTCGCAGTAGAAATGAAAGCTAGGTACCTACTTAGACTGTTTTCGTTATCAGAGACCTATCAGCAGTAAGATAACGAGTCTTAACACCTTGTGTCTCAAGGCGATTAGAACAGGGTGATGTGTATATCATCTTAATTATCGTTACATTATCAGCAAGAGTACGTTTTTTTTGGTGTTGGGGAGAAATCTTCGAAAGATACCCGTTTATGGGGGGAAGTGAGGGTTATGTGAGATTCTTACTTACTAAAACCCCGTCAGTGGTTTGCATCAGTGCTTTCGGAAAGGCTCCGGGTTTTCTTACAAAACGCACCGGTGCCCTTTTACACTGTGTTACACGTTTCTGAGGAGGAGCCTAACCCTTCTAGGCACCATCGCTGAGCCATTCGTTATCCCACGCAGGTTCGCTTGTTGAGCGATAAGGGCCCCCACCCTCAAGGTCCGCGAAACTCCTAGACCTTTTTAATCGCCTTCTATGACAGACAGGGCATACCGTAGTCTTATTCTTACTAGCCCGAGACTACAGGGCTGATCAGTAAGAATAACTACCATCAGGTGAACGTCTTGCTCGTCACATCACTAAAAAAATATATTTGCATTTTTTTAATGTTGTTTAAGAATTCATATCCGCTGTGATGGTTGGTTATGCTCAAACGGAAGCATGTCATCAATTATTTTATTCTTTTCAATCAGTCAGGTCACGGTTGGCACCGGTTATATGTTCCATTACTGATACTTACTTGTGCGTTAAAATGAATACTAATAACGGAACAAGGTCGCTGCAACCTGATCTAATTGGGCAATATTTTTTATTAATTCCATTGAAATATTGGTTATGGACCTTTATGACCCTTAACTAATGTCGTCTGACTGTTTATGGGGTAAACAGCACGCTGATACGAGCACTGAAATCACTGTATGAGGGTTCCAGTGCATCTGTCAGGATAAACGGGGCTTACTCAGACTGAAGGGTGTTAGACAGGGATGCGTGGCTTCGCCGTGGCTGTTTAACCTATTTATTGGCAATTGCTTGAAAGATTTGGGAGATAGTGAGTATGGACTAAGAATGAATGAGTTGATCGTCAAATGCCTCCTATATGCTGATGATCAAGTTTTATCATCATCGGAGAGGGAGTTGCAAGTGATGGTAGACTTGATGATACTTTAACAAGCAAAGGAATGAAAGTGAATGTAAGCAAGACGAAAGTAATGGTTTTGGAAAGAGAAGAATGTATGACAAACTGTGACATTATGATTGAGGGACAAAAAGTGGAACAAGTGAAAGAATTTGTATAGTACGATAATAGTTCGTATATCGTACTATCAACAGATACAACAACAGTTCCTCTGTTCAGAAGAAGACTAGAAAAGTCCGGGGCGGCCGCGTGCTGTTACAGCTACAAAGGCTGTTAATGCTGTTAAAGCCAGAATTCATCGAAACCCCATTAGGTAGCAAATAAAAAAATCTAATTGCTAGTAATGGCGATTCCCGCTAGGACTCTGTCGCGTATCGCGTATTGTAAAACAAGACCTGAAGCTCGGTGCTGATCAGGTCACGGTCGATATACAGGACCTGCCCTAAATTACTCTTTACAGTTAAGGATGGATGGAGTGGATCTACCAAAACGAAAAACCTTCCGTCGCGATACAGGAGGCAGGTGGAAGGCATACAAATATCCTCTTTACCGATAGAAACATTTTCACGATTGGAGAACACTACAATAAGCAAAATGATAAAGTGTACGCTCACAGTACTAAAGAAGCTGCTCAAGTGCTGATGGTCGGAAAGGTACAACGTGGTCATCATCTTGCGTCAGTGATGGTCTGTGATGTTGGCGCGTGTCTTATCAAGGAGTCACAAAACTACATTTTTGTGAAAAAAGAGTGAAAACTTCAGCCAAAATGTATCAAGATACAGTCTTCGATCATTTGTGAAACCTCTCGAGAATACATTTTTTAAAAATATACCGTTGACTTTCCAGCAGGACTCTGCAACTGGTCACAAGGCACGAACTACCCAAGCCTGGCTCGAAACCAACGTTCCGGGCTTTATAAGAGCTGAAGACTGGTCCTCATCTAGCCCAGACCTCAACCCTTTAGACTTTAAATTACAGTCAGTTTTATAGGACATGGCCTGCTGCTGCTCTAAACAACACGGCGAAATTGACTTTCTTAAAAAATCTTTGAAGCAAGCAGTGGCGGTGGTGAAAATTTCCCTTGGAAACAGCGCGTAAATCCAAAGATACGTGGTCAAACATATTAAAGGCCTGTGTAAAAGCCAAAGGTGGCCATTCCGAATAAAAAATTAATATAATTAAATAAAAAAAAAAATTAAATAAAAAAATTTATATAATTTTTTTTTTTTACCTTTTTGTGGGCCTAATAAATATGTAGATATAAATTTTAATATTATTATATCACTTCGTTAAACAAACAATCCATTTTCATTTGTAACAGAACTTATAGCCGAACGAGGTAAAACGAGGCTCTGGCTCCTCCCGCATTGGGCCAGCGTGGTGAGAAATAGCCAAATCCCCACGTGTGATCCCGTCCGTACGACAGCCCCTAGTGCCCAGCGGTACCGGAGGCTATGTTGACTGTATGTAGAGATCTTTGGGGAGGTTTATGTCCAGCAATGGACGTTTATCGGCTAATGATGATGATCTATGTACTCGCACATTGAAGCAGTTTGAATAAAACAGTTTTCTTTCTTTCAAAAATAATAACAAGTTACGTTCAAACTTTTGTACCTTCAATGTGTCCAATGTGATCAAACGATCTGGCAACACAGCGACAGAAAAGTAATGACAATATCTTATACAACAGGTGGTAATGAAATTAAGAAACGATATGATTGGGAGAACGAGAACAATTTAGAAAAACTTGGCTCCAACGATTTCCTCGGCCATGGAATCGATGAATGGAAGCTGCGTACTATGCTGCAATCTGGGAGTTTGCTCGCGAAGGGCTGCCAAGCGGCGATGAAACTAAGCAAGCAGGGCGAGGAGATGGAGAGAGCAGCATATAAGCTCGGTGGTCATTTGGCAATGGTCTGGCAATTGTATTTGGACGTGAAAGACTTCTTCACACATCCCCATTCCTATTCTTTGGTTGGTGCTCCCGTGATTATTGCGTTGTGGGAATATCCCACCGTTTATAGTTACATTATGGAGGCAAAGTTGGACAAGAAGGGAGTAGATTTTAAAAATTTATACTGTGCGGTGCGGAGTACGAGAGCTATCGAGTACTTGAGAACATTTCTGGACCAGGAGTTGGAAGCGGTTATTAAGTGCACAGGGAAGTTTCCGGTGGAGGACGCGAAGTACGCTTTGCACAAAATGGCTATCTCTATACACGGAGAGGCGGTGCAGTTCATGGATAGATGAATAATTTTTCTTATATTATATTTTAATAACGTTACAGTTTAATAAATAAATATTTATCTCTTCACAATTTTACTCCCATATCCCTCTGTTTTATATAGAAAAGTACTCCTGATGGTGAATGTCTGCTGAAATAAATGTGGACCTAGTAAAGAAGTTTGGTTCGTCGCATTGAGATTTGTAAATCTCCTTTGTTGAAATAAGGAGACCTCAGTAATTATTCACTTACAAAGTGCAACATGGTACTGTTGGGAAGTAGGAATACTCCGGCAATGTCGATGAGCACGATGTTCAGTATAGAAATTTTATGGATACGATGTCAACCTCTCAACAGTCAACGAACTGCGCCGCTTCGGAAGTCTGCAGGGTAATAGCATTTGATATCTGTTAATTAAATCTATATATATATATTTATATATAGATCACGCCTTTTTTCCCAGTAGGAGTAGTCAAAGACGAATAAACTCTCACTTTTCGCCAGATGTGGTCAGATTAGGTTGCACGTAACAGGGGGCGAGCCTGTTGCCACTTTATGGGGGCCACCACACGCACACAAAGATAATATCAGTGTGCGGGTTTCCTCACGATATTTTCCTTCGCCGTTAAGTACGTGTCAATTGTTACAATATGCACATTAGGCATTGAAAAACTGCCTAAGAGGTGCATGCCCCGGCCGGGATTAGAACCCTCGTCATCTGATTGCGATGTCCGAGTTCATAGCCATTGAGCCACCACGATTATATATATATACATATACATATACATATAAGTAGCTCGCTGGGCTAATGGTTGAAGCGTGCGGCCTTCATTCCGAAGATCGCGTGTTGGAATCTTGGCATGTGTCGATAACTTTAATATTTAAGTTATGTACATTTGTGAACTTTAGCAACAACAGTGAAATACAAACGGCGAAGGAAAACATCGCGAGGAAACCTGCACATGAATTAAAATTTATTCTAAGGTGTGCATGAAGTCACCAATCCGCATTGGACCCGCGTGGGGACGTAAATTGGCGATATATATTATTGGAGATATATATATATATATATACTCGTATATACATATATATATCGCAATTATTTATATATAAATATACATATATGTATATAAATATATATATATATACATGTATATATATATATAATTATCTCTTAACGCCAGTCAAGTTAAATCTAGTGAACTTTTCGACTTGGGAACATGAGCATTCGTAGATGGTTAAACGCTATTTACTTTTTGAATTTCATAGATACTTCATTATTTTATTTCTAATTAACTTTAATAAACATTTTCGTTTGGTATTATTTATGCGGTTGCTATAGTAACGGTAGCTATGGATAGTCATTTGCGTTTGCTCTCAAGGAATATTTCAGACAAATTTAAAGTGTATTTTCATATTCCGGCCAGCCAAGCAAGTGGGTCTAGGTCCCGCACAAAAATTTACGGGACCCAAGCCAACCTCACCTGCTCGTAGTGCACCGTGGTAAACAACAAACGAGGCTCTAGCTCCCACCAATCCCCATCGGACCAGTATGGTGGGAAATAGCCCAAATCCCCCCATATGAATCCCTACAAACGACGGCTTTTAGTGCCCGCCAGATTTACGTGGAGATTTTTGGTCTATGTCCAGCAGTAGACGTCTATCGGCTGATGATAATGATGATAAAAATATAGTCTCTATTTAATGGAGATTCTCTATGGTCTAAAGACAAAGGCCTTTAATTCGTGCGTGTTGCCGGTGATGACTTATGGCACCGAGACGTGGCCGCTTACAGTGGTCCTAGTGAAACAACATCAAGTAAAAAGGGCTATGCTCGGGGTTTCCCTGCGTGATCGAATCAGAAACTAGAAGATTCGCAGGAGAACTAAGGTCACTGACATAGCCCAAAACATTGTTAATCACAAGTGGCAATGAGGTCCACCAAGGTTCTCGAATAGCGACCGCATACCGGAAGACGTAGCGGTGGCAGGCCTTCCCACTAGGTGGTCCGACGATCTGGTGAAGTTTGCGGGAAGCAGCTGGATCGATTGATGTGGATATCTTTGGGGGAAACCTATGTTCAGCAGTGGACGTCTGTCGACTGATGACGATGATTTTATTTTAATTATAAAGTTCTATTCTGAATTCACGTCCAGAACAAAAGAAGTAAAGAGTCGCTGACACCATGCCCGTATAACCTTCCACTTGTACGAGTATATGTAATATATTTGTACGAGTACATGTAATATATTTATACGAGTACATGTAATATATTTGTACGAGTACATGTAATATATTTGTACGAGTATATGTAATATATTTGTACGAGTACATGTAATATATTTATACGAGTACATGTAATATATTTATACGAGTACATGTAATATATTTGTACGAGTACATGTAATATATTTGTACGAGTATATGTAATATATTTGTACGAGTATATTTAATATATTTGTACGAGTATATATAATATATTTGTACGAGTATATGTAATATATTTGTACGAGTATATGTAATATATTTGTACGAGTACATGTAATATATTTATACGAGTACATGTAATATATTTATACGAGTACATGTAATATATTTGTACGAGTACATGTAATATATTTGTACGAGTATATGTAATATATTTGTACGAGTATATTTAATATATTTGTACGAGTATATGTAATATATTTGTACGAGTACATGTAATATATTTGTACGAGTATATGTAATATATTTGTACGAGTACATGTAATATATTTATACGAGTACATGTAATATATTTATACGAGTACATGTAATATATTTGTACGAGTACATGTAATATATTTGTACGAGTATATGTAATATATTTGTACGAGTATATGTAATATATTTGTACGAGTATATTTAATATATTTGTACGAGTATATATAATATATTTGTACGAGTATATGTAATATATTTGTACGAGTATATGTAATATATTTGTACGAGTATATGTAATATATTTGTACGAGTACATGTAATATATTTATACGAGTACATGTAATATATTTATACGAGTACATGTAATATATTTGTACGAGTACATGTAATATATTTGTACGAGTATATGTAATATATTTGTACGAGTATATGTAATATATTTGTACGAGTATATTTAATATATTTGTACGAGTATATGTAATATATTTGTACGAGTATATGTAATATATTTGTACGAGTATATGTAATACATTTGTACGAGTATATGTAATATATTTGTACGAGTATATGTAATATATTTGTACGAGTATATGTAATATATTTGTACGAGTACATGTAATATATTTATACGAGTACATGTAATATATTTGTACGAGTACATGTAATATATTTGTACGAGTATATGTAATATATTTGTACGAGTATATGTAATATATTTGTACGAGTATATTTAATATATTTGTACGAGTATATGTAATATATTTGTACGAGTATATGTAATATATTTGTACGAGTATATGTAATATATTTGTACGAGTATATGTAATATATTTGTACGAGTATATGTAATATATTTGTACGAGTACATGTAATATATTTGTACGAGTATATGTAATATATTTGTACGAGTATATGTAATATATTTGTACGAGTATATGTAATATATTTGTACGAGTACATGTAATATATTTATACGAGTACATGTAATATATTTGTACGAGTATATGTAATATATTTGTACGAGTAGATGTAATATATTTGTACGAGTATATGTAATATATTTGTACGAGTATATGTAATATATTTGTACGAGTAGATGTAATATATTTGTACGAGTATATGTAATATATTTGTACGAGTATATGTAATATATTTGTACGAGTATATGTAATATATTTGTACGAGTATATGTAATATATTTGTACGAGTACATGTAATATATTTGTACGAGTACATGTAATATATTTATACGAGTACATGTAATATATTTATACGAGTACATGTAATATATTTGTACGAGTACATGTAATATATTTGTACGAGTATATGTAATATATTTGTACGAGTATATGTAATATATTTGTACGAGTATATGTAATATATTTGTACGGGTATATGTAATATATTTGTACGAGTATATGTAATATATTTGTACGAGTATATGTAATATATTTGTACGAGTATATGTAATATATTTGTACGAGTATATGTAATATATTTGTACGAGTACATGTAATATATTTGTACGAGTATATGTAATATATTTGTACGAGTACATGTAATATATTTGTACGAGTATATGTAATATATTTGTACGAGTATATGTAATATATTTGTACGAGTATATGTAATATATTTGTACGAGTACATGTAATATATTTATACGAGTACATGTAATATATTTGTACGAGTATATGTAATATATTTGTACGAGTATATGTAATATATTTGTACGAGTACATGTAATATATTTGTACGAGTATATGTAATATATTTGTACGAGTACATGTAATATATTTGTACGAGTATATGTAATATATTTGTACGAGTATATATAATATATTTGTACGAGTATATGTAATATATTTGTACGAGTACATGTAATATATTTATACGAGTACATGTAATATATTTGTACGAGTATATGTAATATATTTGTACGAGTATATGTAATATATTTGTACGAGTAGATGTAATATATTTGTACGAGTATATGTAATATATTTGTACGAGTATATGTAATATATTTGTACGAGTAGATGTAATATATTTGTACGAGTACATGTAATATATTTGTACGAGTATATGTAATATATTTGTACGAGTATATGTAATATATTTGTACGAGTATATGTAATATATTTGTACGAGTACATGTAATATATTTATACGAGTACATGTAATATATTTGTACGAGTATATGTAATATATTTGTACGAGTAGATGTAATATATTTGTACGAGTATATGTAATATATTTGTACGAGTATATGTAATATATTTGTACGAGTATATGTAATATATTTGTACGAGTACATGTAATATATTTATACGAGTACATGTAATATATTTGTACGAGTATATGTAATATATTTGTACGAGTATATGTAATATATTTGTACGAGTATATGTAATATATTTGTACGAGTACATGTAATATATTTATACGAGTACATGTAATATATTTGTACGAGTATATGTAATATATTTGTACGAGTATATGTAATATATTTGTACGAGTATATGTAATATATTTGTACGAGTATATGTAATATATTTGTACGAGTATATGTAATATATTTGTACGAGTATATGTAATATATTTGTACGAGTATATGTAATATATTTGTACGAGTATATGTAATATATTTGTACGAGTATATGTAATATATTTGTACGAGTATATGTAATATATTTGTACGAGTATATGTAATATATTTGTACGAGTATATGTAATATATTTGTACGAGTATATGTAATATATTTGTACGAGTATATGTAATATATTTGTACGAGTACATGTAATATATTTATACGAGTAGATGTAATATATTTGTACGAGTATATGTAATATATTTGTACGAGTAGATGTAATATATTTGTACGAGTATATGTAATATATTTGTACGAGTATATGTAATATATTTGTACGAGTATATGTAATATATTTGTACGAGTATATGTAATATATTTGTACGAGTACATGTAATATATTTATACGAGTACATGTAATATATTTGTACGAGTATATGTAATATATTTGTACGAGTATATGTAATATATTTGTACGAGTATATGTAATATATTTGTACGAGTATATATAATATATTTGTACGAGTACATGTAATATATTTGTACGAGTATATGTAATATATTTGTACGAGTACATGTAATATATTTGTACGAGTATATGTAATATATTTGTACGAGTACATGTAATATATTTGTACGAGTATATGTAATATATTTGTACGAGTATATATAATATATTTGTACGAGTATATGTAATATATTTGTACGAGTACATGTAATATATTTATACGAGTACATGTAATATATTTGTACGAGTATATGTAATATATTTGTACGAGTATATGTAATATATTTGTACGAGTAGATGTAATATATTTGTACGAGTATATGTAATATATTTGTACGAGTATATGTAATATATTTGTACGAGTAGATGTAATATATTTGTACGAGTACATGTAATATATTTGTACGAGTATATGTAATATATTTGTACGAGTATATGTAATATATTTGTACGAGTATATGTAATATATTTGTACGAGTACATGTAATATATTTATACGAGTACATGTAATATATTTGTACGAGTATATGTAATATATTTGTACGAGTAGATGTAATATATTTGTACGAGTATATGTAATATATTTGTACGAGTATATGTAATATATTTGTACGAGTATATGTAATATATTTGTACGAGTACATGTAATATATTTATACGAGTACATGTAATATATTTGTACGAGTATATGTAATATATTTGTACGAGTATATGTAATATATTTGTACGAGTATATGTAATATATTTGTACGAGTACATGTAATATATTTATACGAGTACATGTAATATATTTGTACGAGTATATGTAATATATTTGTACGAGTATATGTAATATATTTGTACGAGTATATGTAATATATTTGTACGAGTATATGTAATATATTTGTACGAGTATATGTAATATATTTGTACGAGTATATGTAATATATTTGTACGAGTATATGTAATATATTTGTACGAGTATATGTAATATATTTGTACGAGTATATGTAATATATTTGTACGAGTATATGTAATATATTTGTACGAGTATATGTAATATATTTGTACGAGTATATGTAATATATTTGTACGAGTATATGTAATATATTTGTACGAGTACATGTAATATATTTATACGAGTAGATGTAATATATTTGTACGAGTATATGTAATATATTTGTACGAGTAGATGTAATATATTTGTACGAGTATATGTAATATATTTGTACGAGTATATGTAATATATTTGTACGAGTATATGTAATATATTTGTACGAGTATATGTAATATATTTGTACGAGTATATGTAATATATTTGTACGAGTATATGTAATATATTTGTACGAGTATATGTAATATATTTGTACGAGTACATGTAATATATTTGTACGAGTATATGTAATATATTTGTACGAGTATATGTAATATATTTGTACGAGTATATGTAATATATTTGTACGAGTATATGTAATATATTTGTACGAGTATATGTAATATATTTGTACGAGTATATGTAATATATTTGTACGAGTATATGTAATATATTTGTACGAGTATATGTAATATATTTGTACGAGTACATGTAATATATTTATACGAGTACATGTAATATATTTGTACGAGTATATGTAATATATTTGTACGAGTAGATGTAATATATTTGTACGAGTATATGTAATATATTTGTACGAGTATATGTAATATATTTGTACGAGTATATGTAATATATTTGTACGAGTATATGTAATATATTTGTACGAGTATATGTAATATATTTGTACGAGTATATGTAATATATTTGTACGAGTATATGTAATATATTTGTACGAGTATATGTAATATATTTGTACGAGTATATGTAATATATTTGTACGAGTATATGTAATATATTTGTACGAGTATATGTAATATATTTGTACGAGTATATGTAATATATTTGTACGAGTATATGTAATATATTTGTACGAGTATATGTAATATATTTGTACGAGTATATGTAATATATTTGTACGAGTATATGTAATATATTTGTACGAGTACATGTAATATATTTATACGAGTACATGTAATATATTTGTACGAGTACATGTAATATATTTGTACGAGTACATGTAATATATTTGTACGAGTATATGTAATATATTTGTACGAGTAGATGTAATATATTTGTACGAGTATATGTAATATATTTGTACGAGTATATGTAATATATTTGTACGAGTATATGTAATATATTTGTACGAGTATATGTAATATATTTGTACGAGTACATGTAATATATTTATACGAGTACATGTAATATATTTATACGAGTACATGTAATATATTTGTACGAGTACATGTAATATATTTGTACGAGTATATGTAATATATTTATACGAGTACATGTAATATATTTATACGAGTACATGTAATATATTTATACGAGTACATGTAATATATTTGTACGAGTACATGTAATATATTTGTACGAGTATATGTAATATATTTGTACGAGTATATGTAATATATTTGTACGAGTATATTTAATATATTTGTACGAGTATATGTAATATATTTGTACGAGTATATGTAATATATTTGTACGAGTATATGTAATATATTTGTACGAGTATATGTAATATATTTGTACGAGTATATGTAATATATTTGTACGAGTATATGTAATATATTTGTACGAGTATATGTAATATATTTGTACGAGTATATGTAATATATTTGTACGAGTATATGTAATATATTTGTACGAGTACATGTAATATATTTATACGAGTACATGTAATATATTTGTACGAGTATATGTAATATATTTGTACGAGTAGATGTAATATATTTGTACGAGTATATGTAATATATTTGTACGAGTATATGTAATATATTTGTACGAGTATATGTAATATATTTGTACGAGTATATGTAATATATTTGTACGAGTATATGTAATATATTTGTACGAGTATATGTAATATATTTGTACGAGTATATGTAATATATTTGTACGAGTACATGTAATATATTTGTACGAGTACATGTAATATATTTATACGAGTACATGTAATATATTTATACGAGTACATGTAATATATTTGTACGAGTATATGTAATATATTTGTACGAGTATATGTAATATATTTGTACGAGTATATGTAATATATTTGTACGAGTATATGTAATATATTTGTACGAGTATATGTAATATATTTGTACGAGTATATGTAATATATTTGTACGAGTATATGTAATATATTTGTACGAGTATATGTAATATATTTGTACGAGTACATGTAATATATTTGTACGAGTATATGTAATATATTTGTACGAGTACATGTAATATATTTGTACGAGTATATGTAATATATTTGTACGAGTATATGTAATATATTTGTACGAGTATATGTAATATATTTGTACGAGTACATGTAATATATTTGTACGAGTACATGTAATATATTTGTACGAGTATATGTAATATATTTGTACGAGTATATGTAATATATTTGTACGAGTACATGTAATATATTTGTACGAGTATATGTAATATATTTGTACGAGTACATGTAATATATTTGTACGAGTATATGTAATATATTTGTACGAGTATATATAATATATTTGTACGAGTATATGTAATATATTTGTACGAGTACATGTAATATATTTATACGAGTACATGTAATATATTTGTACGAGTATATGTAATATATTTGTACGAGTATATGTAATATATTTGTACGAGTAGATGTAATATATTTGTACGAGTATATGTAATATATTTGTACGAGTATATGTAATATATTTGTACGAGTAGATGTAATATATTTGTACGAGTATATGTAATATATTTGTACGAGTAGATGTAATATATTTGTACGAGTACATGTAATATATTTGTACGAGTATATGTAATATATTTGTACGAGTATATGTAATATATTTGTACGAGTATATGTAATATATTTGTACGAGTACATGTAATATATTTATACGAGTACATGTAATATATTTGTACGAGTATATGTAATATATTTGTACGAGTAGATGTAATATATTTGTACGAGTATATGTAATATATTTGTACGAGTACATGTAATATATTTGTACGAGTATATGTAATATATTTGTACGAGTACATGTAATATATTTATACGAGTACATGTAATATATTTGTACGAGTATATGTAATATATTTGTACGAGTATATGTAATATATTTGTACGAGTATATGTAATATATTTGTACGAGTACATGTAATATATTTATACGAGTACATGTAATATATTTGTACGAGTATATGTAATATATTTGTACGAGTATATGTAATATATTTGTACGAGTATATGTAATATATTTGTACGAGTATATGTAATATATTTGTACGAGTATATGTAATATATTTGTACGAGTATATGTAATATATTTGTACGAGTATATGTAATATATTTGTACGAGTATATGTAATATATTTGTACGAGTATATGTAATATATTTGTACGAGTATATGTAATATATTTGTACGAGTATATGTAATATATTTGTACGAGTATATGTAATATATTTGTACGAGTATATGTAATATATTTGTACGAGTACATGTAATATATTTATACGAGTAGATGTAATATATTTGTACGAGTATATGTAATATATTTGTACGAGTAGATGTAATATATTTGTACGAGTATATGTAATATATTTGTACGAGTATATGTAATATATTTGTACGAGTATATGTAATATATTTGTACGAGTATATGTAATATATTTGTACGAGTACATGTAATATATTTATACGAGTACATGTAATATATTTGTACGAGTATATGTAATATATTTGTACGAGTATATATAATATATTTGTACGAGTATATGTAATATATTTGTACGAGTATATATAATATATTTGTACGAGTATATGTAATATATTTGTACGAGTATATGTAATATATTTGTACGAGTACATGTAATATATTTGTACGAGTATATGTAATATATTTGTACGAGTATATATAATATATTTGTACGAGTATATGTAATATATTTGTACGAGTACATGTAATATATTTATACGAGTACATGTAATATATTTGTACGAGTATATGTAATATATTTGTACGAGTATATGTAATATATTTGTACGAGTAGATGTAATATATTTGTACGAGTATATGTAATATATTTGTACGAGTATATGTAATATATTTGTACGAGTAGATGTAATATATTTGTACGAGTACATGTAATATATTTGTACGAGTATATGTAATATATTTGTACGAGTATATGTAATATATTTGTACGAGTATATGTAATATATTTGTACGAGTACATGTAATATATTTATACGAGTACATGTAATATATTTGTACGAGTATATGTAATATATTTGTACGAGTAGATGTAATATATTTGTACGAGTATATGTAATATATTTGTACGAGTATATGTAATATATTTGTACGAGTATATGTAATATATTTGTACGAGTACATGTAATATATTTATACGAGTACATGTAATATATTTGTACGAGTATATGTAATATATTTGTACGAGTATATGTAATATATTTGTACGAGTATATGTAATATATTTGTACGAGTACATGTAATATATTTATACGAGTACATGTAATATATTTGTACGAGTATATGTAATATATTTGTACGAGTATATGTAATATATTTGTACGAGTATATGTAATATATTTGTACGAGTATATGTAATATATTTGTACGAGTATATGTAATATATTTGTACGAGTATATGTAATATATTTGTACGAGTATATGTAATATATTTGTACGAGTATATGTAATATATTTGTACGAGTATATGTAATATATTTGTACGAGTATATGTAATATATTTGTACGAGTATATGTAATATATTTGTACGAGTATATGTAATATATTTGTACGAGTATATGTAATATATTTGTACGAGTACATGTAATATATTTATACGAGTAGATGTAATATATTTGTACGAGTATATGTAATATATTTGTACGAGTAGATGTAATATATTTGTACGAGTATATGTAATATATTTGTACGAGTATATGTAATATATTTGTACGAGTATATGTAATATATTTGTACGAGTATATGTAATATATTTGTACGAGTATATGTAATATATTTGTACGAGTATATGTAATATATTTGTACGAGTATATGTAATATATTTGTACGAGTATATGTAATATATTTGTACGAGTATATGTAATATATTTGTACGAGTATATGTAATATATTTGTACGAGTACATGTAATATATTTATACGAGTACATGTAATATATTTGTACGAGTATATGTAATATATTTGTACGAGTAGATGTAATATATTTGTACGAGTATATGTAATATATTTGTACGAGTATATGTAATATATTTGTACGAGTAGATGTAATATATTTGTACGAGTATATGTAATATATTTGTACGAGTATATGTAATATATTTGTACGAGTATATGTAATATATTTGTACGAGTATATGTAATATATTTGTACGAGTACATGTAATATATTTGTACGAGTACATGTAATATATTTATACGAGTACATGTAATATATTTATACGAGTACATGTAATATATTTGTACGAGTACATGTAATATATTTGTACGAGTACATGTAATATATTTGTACGAGTATATGTAATATATTTATACGAGTACATGTAATATATTTATACGAGTACATGTAATATATTTGTACGAGTACATGTAATATATTTGTACGAGTATATGTAATATATTTGACGCGCGCCATTGGCGCGCTGTGAAGCAGTACAATATATGTTTGAATGCATTTGTGCTGCTTATCAGCATTAGTAAATTAACTAGGGTTCAGTAAGATAAAATCTACATTATTATGATTCTGTTATTTTTACAATAAATATTTAGCGTAAATACTCTACACAATTATGGACGAGCCCAAAAATTAATAATGTATTCGGATATATAATTTTCTTATATAGTGTCATGAAAAAGAGGGTTGTAAGAGGCCCCGCACAGCAACTCACGGGACTCAAGCCACCCTTATCTGCTCGTGGTGCACTCTGCTAATCAACACACGTGGCTTTGGCTCCCGCCAACGCGCCTTGGGCCAGCTTAGTGAGAATGCCTCGTATCCCCCCTTATAAACCTCTACATACAACAGCCTCGTGTCCAGCGGTAGCAGGGTCCATGCTGACTGTATGTAGAGATCTTTAGGGTAGGCCGATATCTGGCAGGGGACGTCTATTGGCTAACGATTATGATGATTAACGAAAGAGACAAATATTTAGTATATAGCATTTTAGATAGTTTAATTGGAGAGGGAGATAGAACACGATATTGTAATCTCCCTATCCTTCGTCTCTTCTTCGTGCTATGGTCTGCACATGGACCTATGAACCTAGACATTGGTAAAACATTTTTACATTGAATTGAACAATTTCTATCATTACAAAAATTTAAATTTTAATTGCTTCTATTCATCTCTCTCTATTGCTGGATACGACCCATTAAATATACTTGAAATATATGAAGATGAGAAAGTTTCCTTCGTTCTTATTCCAATTAATAAAAATGAAATAATTTGTCCTCTTCTTTCTGTTTACCATCTCCACAATATATTCAACTATATCTCTTAGCCACGATACAATCTTTGTCGACCACCGCTAGTAAACTCACCCTTGTTTTTATTTATAGTTAATCATCCAAAAAACTATTTAAAAAAATAGAATTGACAAATTTTATTTGTACTCATACAAATCATTTTATACAAACAAATATTAACAATTTCGGGCATGTAATAAAATTTTACTGGTGGTCCACCGCAGCTCCTATTGCAGCCGACAAACAGTACTGTGTTCCGTTTTGAAGGGCGCTGTAGTAGCTAAATAAATTACTAGTGTAACGAGACGACATCTTATGTTATAAAGCGATGAGCATAATGTGGTGTTGTGTTATTGTCTACCAGGTTAACATCTCGTTCAATCTCCATTTGTAGAAGTAAAAAGAGAATAAAACTAAATAATTTGTCATTCAAATGCGAGGCACATGAAAAAACTTTATTCAACAAAAAACTTAAAAATAAAATTAAATTATCCCAAAAAAAAAAAAATTAACAATTATCAAATAGATGTCTAGGAACTTTTTAACAAATTTTTTTTATTTGATTAAATTTATATAAATTGCTTTAATAATACAAGCAATATTTTTTATTTATTTAAAACTTAAATTTTTAAACATTAGTAACTTAATGTTTTGGTTTACACCACACTGGTGGCAGGTCTTTGTTCCACTGGTAGCAGGTGTCTGTTATCCGAGATCGTCTAGGTAGGTACCACCACAGCGCCTATTGTAATAGACAAACAGTACTGTGTTCCGGTTTGAAGCGCGTTCTAGCTAGTGTAATTACTGGGTTAACGAGACTCCACATCTTATGTCACAGGCGACGAGCGTAATGTGGTGCTGTGCATACCACCTTAACTAGCGTCACGTTATGGGCGTATCATTTACTATCAGGTTTGCTCCGTCTCGTCGCTTAATTACATAAAAAAAAACATGTATAAAAATACAGCATATAACCTATATAATAGTAAGCATATAAAAAATTTAGGTATTTAGGTTTCTGAATAAAAAAACCATATTAGATTCAATTACTTTGTACATTATTTACTTATTCTCTACATACTATACTTATTATACTTCCTTTTTTACCTATTTATATCTGTATCTATAATTAAAAAAAAATCTAGCCTTTGAAATAAGTAATTTACTTATAAATAACATAAATATGCAACTATAATGAAATCAGATTTTTTTTTAATTATAATCCGTCTTGCAAAAATTTTGCATAATCTGTTGCGAATGTGGATAGAGAAATATGTATATACTGTACTGAATTTCCTCTACCTTTGTCTATTTCCACTGGGATAAAAAAAATATGATTTCTTTTATACTTAATTATTTTTACATCAATATGATTTTTCTATTTCATCTAAATGGACAACCTGAACTTTCTTTTGCTTTTCAATATCATCTTAATCTATAATCATAACTGTATCAGTTGTGTATATTTAAAAGATATTGATTCATTTAAATTAATGACTTACAGTTGAAATATTGTTATTGTTAAAATTGTCCAGCTTTGATATCACCAATAAAACTGTAAGAAGCATGCGTTATAAAGTCTCAACTATTAACCTCTTAATTGTATTAATAGATTTGCAGTCACCAAATGTGTCTGCGTACTGAACGGCCAATTTGGAATGCTTCGCTAACAAATTTCTAGTTTGTTCCAATGCATTTGAGTTTAGTATACAGTGCCTTAATGCATCATAGTCAAATTCTTTAAGATCTACTTTTGCTTTCTCTATTTCATCGTAAAGTTCTGGCAATTCGCTTACTGCAAACAGAACTGGGGCACTGACAAGAGAAAAGGATTCTTTATTATCACTGGTAAACTTTTGTATGTCACTAGCAGCTTTCCATACCAGACTTAAATGGCAGCCTAATAGATATGCTCTCTCCTGTTCTTCCCTTCCACGTCCCGCTAATAACACTGCCCCCTCACACCCTCTTCCAAATAAACTCCCACCACTGTATAAAGTTCGCAAGGTCCATTCCTTTATTGGTGATCCTAACACATTAGTAACATCTAATGGAAGTGTGTCACTGTTAATTTCATAAATGTCATCAACACTCAATGGTTTCCCTGGGAGTGGCATATTTTGTGCATCCCTAACTCCGAAGAATTCACCCTCACTTAAATCTCGTAATGCTGTTGATATTAAATAGGATAGGTCTTGATTCTTCAATCGTGCCAGCATACCATTTGCAGTGACTAATAAGTAATCACCGATGAGAATACCTATTTTGTTGGCGAATAATTCAGTGTCATAATCTTTGTACTGACTTACTGGTATATTAAGTAGGCCTCGGTGAACAGAGTGACCTGTACGTATCATTTCTGTCAACTCTGCTAAGTGACGTTGGCTCTCATTTACCTTGTTGGCTTGTATTGAACATATCGATGAGCTCACTGCTTTCGATAGGAGAAGGATGACTAAGCCCCAAGGTTGTAGATTGTTGTGTTCATTGTATAGAACAGTTTTTGCTGTTTTCATTAATGGATGATTACTGTCCACCTAAAATAAAATGTAACAATAATGACATCCCTTTTGAAGTAGTTGATAGTAATTTTTACCATTACCAAGGGCAAGAATTGTATTTGTACTGTTAGTAATAAAAATGCTCCATTTTCAAAGGTCTCTTTTAGTAAAAACATGCTAAATTTCGATTTCTGATATTTATTTCCATGTCATTTATTAATTTATATAAAATGCTGTCCAAGTTAGATTCTGGTTTGACTATTAATGATTATAAAAAGCGAATATTCTAGCAGAGTGATATGTGTAAGTGATGGTTTTTAAGATGCTACTGATAATATATATGTTACACAATGTATCACCATTCATTTGTTAATCATGTTAATATCTTAGTCACACTAATGTTTGTATTCACATGTCATATTTGAAAGATGGTGTATAAACCATACATGAATCTTGTATAACTAATATCATGTAAAAATACATGCTATCAATGCTACCAGTTGAACTAAATTAACATTATTACATTCGAAAACGAATTCATAATAATGTGCCATTAGTACGAAAAAACACACGTCTTTATTAAATATTTTGTGTAGAAATAACAATAATATTAAGTGCAATGGTTGTACTTACTACTTTGCGTAAATGCATAGCCATATTAGCAAATTCGTCGCTTAGTAACCATCTTAAATTCATAAATGAGGTTGGGTATCCCACAATTTTCTCTGCTTCTCTGATTATTTTGCCCCATTGTGTCATTGGAGGACGAAAAACATAATCTTCATGGGTTAGATTAGTCATGGTGCTTTCAAACCGAATGTGACGAGTTAAAAACACCTTTCTTCGTAAATACCGTATCATAGCATAAGGCATACTGTTAGGTAACCGGGTCTAATTAAGAGCCTAATTTAAAAAAAATATTTACATTTAAATCTAACAAATATTTTGTATTTAATTTAAGGAATAATAATGCGCGCGCACAGTGGTAGGACAATTATGTCACTGTATATTTTGACATTTCTAATTGCTACAACACGTTTACGAATAATGTTACAAATAGTTTTATTGCAGCCTAAATGGTTTTTAATATCATTAAATATTCCAATTTCATTAGATTTGTTCCTAATTTGTTTATAATGTTTAAAAATTGGAAAAAAAAAACATTTGAATACCATTCAACTTTTAGTGAGGTCTGACTTTTATCTGTCTATGTTTATAATTGACGTCGTAAATGGTTTTAAAAATGTGATATTGCGTAACACATGGGATAAGTTATATGTACGTACAAATGACAAATTCATATTCAATGAATAATTTTGAAGGTTTTTTAAGTTAATAAAAGAGGCCGTACATGGACTGCATAATCTTTATTTAAAAATGAGTTCAAGGCCATTGTAGTTTGAGCCATTTTGGGATATACAATAATATCTTTAATAATAATAATAAAATAAATAATAAAAATAATAAATAATAATAAAAATTTTAAATACTTGTACAATCGTAAGAAAGTTCATGCAAGTAGAGGATGAGTAGACTAACACACTTCACATTCCTTTCCAACGGGTTCTCGCCTTGTCGTGGCGGAGGGGCTTAGTAACCGTGGTCCGGTACACGGTGAAGCCAAGTGGAACCCACCCGGCCGGCCCGCGGCGAAGGGCTGGCCGAAGCGGACGCTCCAGGTTCGAGCACCGGTTGGGATAACTGGAGCTCACCGGAGCGGCCGGGGGCCGCAGGGGCGGCTGTGTGCTGCCCTAGCGGCCGGCTGCAGGGGCGGTTTCATACCGCCTTTCGCAGCCGTGGTGGGGTCGCGGAGGGAGTACCCTCTGCGGCCAACCGGTGTCGCACCGACGATGCGGCGGCGGCGGGGCGGCGGGGGAAGAGGAGTACCGGTATTAAGATGCGCCGTTCTCCCTATCCTCCGCGGCCGTTGACAGGTAGCGGCGGGCCTAACATCTCTCCGCCGCGGGGAGCCGGGAGAGGTTTTCTCCAGTGGCTCCCATGGCCTCTGGGCGACAGGTTCGGGGGAACCGGTCGCCCGCACACGCATGAGGTCGAAGAGGGGGCGCGCTGCATGTTCCGGCGCGCCCTGGAAAGGGAGGGTTTATCCCTCCCTCCCGAGGTGAGGCTGCGCAAGCGGCCAGCGCCGGCAGGGTCGCGGTTGAGTGCATGCGTTCCCGTGACCCTGCCATCATGGCGATGAGGCAGAACATCGTGGGGGTTTTAGTCGGTGCAAGTCCGACATAACTCGTCCTTGCCCCTGCGAGGACGAGTATGCGTAGGCATTTCCCCCACGTAAAACAAAAAAAAAAAAACACACACATTTCACATTGCATTTACTTGGCTTGGGCCCGTAAATGCAGTTATTACCAGCCCAAAAACTGAGGAAAAAAAAACCCTTCACAAAAATAATAATATAATAAATATATTATGATATCAATTACACACCACTTAATTTAAATGAACAAAAAGATACAAACTATTCTCACAACGACGACCCGCAGAAAAATAAAATTGAAGACTGGAAGAAAAAAGTCCTCCATGGTAGACACCCACATGATCTGGAACAATCTCACATTAATACTCTTGCGTCAAATACGAGGCTTAAAATAGGTAATTTGTTTCCAGAAATAAGGATTTATAATCGCGATACAAGACCAAATAATCAATACTAAAAACTACAGAAAATATATAATTAAAGATCCTGCAGCCACTAACGATAAATGCCGTAAATGTCACACACAATCAGAACCATTCAGCACATCACAGGAGCTTGCACAACACTTGCACAAACCGATTACACTCACAGACATAACCAGGTTGCAAACATCATTCACCAAAAACTAGCAGTAAAACATAAACTCGTTCAGAATACAAACGTTCCTTACTACAACTACACACCGGATGCCGTTCTGGAAAATGCAGTGCACAAACTCTTCTACGATCGCGCTACACTCACCGATAGGACACTTCATTGCAACAGACCCGATATTACCCTACAAGATAATATAAATAAGATCACGTACTTGATTGACATTGCAGTCCCCAACACACACAACATACAAAAGACATTTGCTGAAAAGATGAGTAAATATGTAGAACTGAACGACGAAGTAGCTAGAATTTGGAGACAAGATAAAGTATACGTCGTTCCCATAGTGTTATCCACAACAGGTGTTATACCGCATCATCTTCTCCACAGCCTCAAGTTAATAGACCTACAAGAATCCCAATACATAACCCTACAAAAAGCTGTAATTTTAAATACATGTAGAATCGTAAGAAAGTTCATGCAAGTAGAGGATGAGTAGACTACACAGTTCACACTGCATTTACTTGGCTTGGGCCCGTAAAACAGTTATTATCAGCCCAAAAGCTGAGAGAAAAAAACCCTTCACAAAAATAATAATATAGCATTCATTCCCACAAGATAAAAAAAACTCACATAATTTTGCAGCCTATAAAAACCGTAACCCTGATTTTCAGTGGGGCCTAAAAACACAAAAATAAAAAAAAACGCTACAGCTCCAAAAGTATACAAAAAATTAAATCATAACTAAAATATAAATATCACTATTACTATATTTACTTATAAAAATAAAAAAAGATAAATACAGCAATTACAATAAAAAAATTGTTAATGAAAAATTCCAATAAAGGCAGAATAAAAATAGAAAAAGAAAAATACATAACGTTTATGTATAATACAATCCGGCGATAGTGCGGCGCATGCGCAGTATTATTCTGTGACTGTGTTGAAAATAAACTACGAGTTCATTGGTAAGCATTACGAATTAGGTAAAAAGTAGCATTTTCTTTTTGTAAGTTCAACAGAAATTGTTTCAACTTAATATTAAAATTATTACGCGACTTTATATCTCTTATTGGGGGGTGGGGGCATGTTATTTCAGCATTTTGTAGCATTATACCTGAAACTACCTATATAGTTTAGTTTAGACAAAGCTAAAGTTTCACATAGCTTTTTTTCTAATTTCTACGATCAGAGAATTACGCACGCGATACAAAACTTTAAGTCTATAAAAACAATTACGAACTATTTCAATAACATGACTTTCAAAACGCAGCGCTCCGTCTATGACAATTCCCAAATTTCGTACCTCAACTACTTGCTCTATTCGTTTACCGCGAATTAACACTAGCGACTTAAATCCATTCATTGTTAATGCTTGTTTTATGGTAGCTCTTACTAAAAATTTTGATTTTGATAGGTTAAGAACCAGTGTGTTTATAGGAGCCAATTCAGCAATACGATCTAAATCCTGGTTTAATTTCATAACTGCAGCGTTAATATCTTCGGGTTTAGAAGATATGTAAACTTGAATGTCATCAGCGTAACAGTGTATAGATGTGTGTTTAATGGTAGAAATGACGTCAGCACTGTACAAAATAAACAGTAATGCTCCAAGATTAGATCCTTGTGGTACATATCCGACTACCGGTTGTGCTGAAGACACAACGTTTTGGCCAGCATTATTTCTTATTTCTACCATCTGTGTCCTTTGTAAATAGCTATTGAAACATTTAACTACAGATATATCAAAGTCGTAATAAGTTAATTTAGACAAGAGTAGAGCTGTATTCATGGTATCAAATGCGCGGGAAAAATCAAGCAGGGTTAATATTGTACCCCGGCCAGAATGTTGATCACATAAAATGTCATCAACTACGTTCAGTAGAACCGTTGAGTTGCTCCTTGACTTTTTGAAACCTGATTCAATTGAAAGCTGAATGTCGGTGGTTATGTGGTGATGGCGGTGGTGAATGGTGGTGGTGAATGGTGGTGGTGAATGGTGGTGGTAGTTCTCACTAATTTGAGTGCAAACTACCTTTTCAAGTATTTTAGAAATAAAAGGAAGAATACTCACAGTTCTCAATATATCAAAAGCTGTCGGATTTGATGTCTTGGGCAATGGCCTGACAATTGACTTTTTCCGTGAGTCAGGAAATGAGCTGTTTGTTATAAACTTGTTAATAATTTCAGTAAGTATAAGTAATATACGAGGCAACATTAAAGTAGCATGTCTAGCGTAATACCATCAGATCACTCATTGTTTGATTTTAACTCTTTTCTTCTCTTTAACAACAGTGAACTTACTTATTAACCGGATAACGCCCATTGTTAGGTTTAGGACTCCCTTAAGGATCTCTACGTCGGTCGGTCCTGCGCTGTCCGCATCCCACGGCTTCCCCCGACCTTCATCAGCTTGGCGATCCACCTAGCCGGCCATCACTGGTTCTTCAGGTATGCAGTCGCCATTCGAGGATCTTGCTGCCCCATCGGCCGTCAATCCTTCGAGCTATGTGTCCTGTCCATTGTCACGTGAGATTAGCGATCTTTTGGATTACTTTATTTTTCTGGATTCGAAACTCATCCAGCTGCAGCTAGGTGTCAGGCAAGGTGACGACATATCGTCGAAACTGTTCACAGCTGCGCTGGAAGACTAGTTCAAGCTTTTGGACTGCGAAGGACTTAATATCAACATAAGCGGCGAGTACATGACTGACCTTCGATTCGCCGATGAAATCGTAGTAATGGTTCAGATCCTGGAAGACCTTGGCAAGATGCTCGATGACCTCTGTAGAATATTCAACGCGTGGGTATTAAAATGAATATGAAAAAGACAAAAGTTGTCTAATGCCCATTTGGTACCCACGCCAGTAACGGTTGGAGGCTCTACACTTGACAAATATATTTACCTGGTACAATAGTCCAGCTTAGTAGGTTCTACTTTCAGAGAAAGTCCAATCGACGAATCCAACTGTGCTGGTCAGCGTTCAGAAGGCTACGCAGCAGATTGTCGTCCCAAGTAGTACAGTGTCTAAAAATAAAGATCTATAATTCGTGCCAATGCCAGTGATGACTGATGGCACCGAGACGTGGTCGCCTACAGTTGGCTCGGGGTTTCTCTACGTGATCGAAACAAAAATTATGAGATCGGCATGAGTATTGAGGTCACCGATAATAGTGAACTATTTATGGATTACTATTTTACATTATTTAATTATGTAGTTTTTTTTTATATCCTTCGTGTTTTTTACCACAAACCTTTATATGATTTTGAACAAATGGATGTGAATGCATCTATTATTTTTGAACATCAAAAATAGTCATTCTTGGAAAGATGCTCTTTTTTAAGTTTATTTATATGTAGAATTTCAAGACAGTTTTAAAATTAATTAATGGTAATATGTATTACAAGGGCACGAGAAATAACGCCCATGAATTGGACTGACCAGATAAAAGCGGCAATAAATGGCTCATCATCGTTACCACTATATGAAAGCACTAGGAAGGTGGCTATCAGAGAAAAATGGCGTGTTGTGAAGCTTGCCACCAATACCTGTACTGATGACCTCGACCACTCTGTTAAGAGTGATACCGACGAAGAAGAATAATATGTAATATAACATTTTTAAAATGCGATATGCAACTCCACATGAATAGATCATGCCTGAACACTGCATACCAGCACCGTTGGAAACACCAAGTCCCGTGGAAAGGAAACACGTTAAATATCCAACATTGACTTAGATTTCTTTAGAATAAGTTAAATTGTAAATTACTATTTATTAAACAAAATTTTTTTTTTGCTACGTCCGGCTGGAGCCCATGTCATTATTATATAATATTTGCCTAAAAAGCATAAATTTTTAAAAATAATCATGGACCACTAAAGTTTTTGTTAACAATTCTTTGTTTCAGTATTCTAATGTTATTTAATATTATATATATACAAAAATTTATAAAACAAGTCACTTTTTGACTAATTTATTTGTTATTGTCGCGGTCAATCGACCAGTCAGAATACAAGGGTGATTTTAGGAGGGGGAAATAAAGTGGTGGGAGAGATACTGACTGGTAAGATGATCGTCCCATTCCTGACAGTCTGTTGGCGGCGGATGAAGTAAAAGGCTATCCTACAAAAAAGTTTTTTTTTTGTAAAACAAATGAGTGTACTACCCAACGTTTTTTTTTATTTCAATTATTAATCTATGTTATACACACACAGGTGCGATCCAGAGGCCGAGGAAAGTTAAGGTTTGTTCCAACACTAACGACGAGTATTTCAAAGTGAATTTGGTTTTCTAACTTTAGGAAATTATTAAAATATTTCAATGGTCGATTTTTCACCGACCGATTGTCGCCAAAAACAATTGTTTTTATTTATTCGATTAAGCGACGAGACGAGCGTGGACGCGCTCACCTGATCATAAGTTATAGGCCCGCCCATAAAGACGTGGCGCAATGCACAGCATGATATAGACTGCACCACATTGCGCTTGTCGCCCGAGACTTAAGATGTTGAGTCTCATTACTCCGGTTACATTAGCTACAGTGCCCTGCAACCCGGAACACCGTCATTTTTGTCGACTGGAATAGGCGCTGCGGTGGCACCTACCTGGACGATCTCCGGCAACAGAGACTTATCACTAGCAGTCTCTCAATATCATAGTGAATGATATCAAGTCCAGAGAAGCACAGCTCCGTTAGTCGGTCATCAAACAAACATGTGACATGTACGTCAATAATCACTGCAATCACTATAAACATTTATAGCAGTATGTGCAGCTTTTTTATCTTTCTTTATTAAAGCTGAGTCATGAGTGGCAGACTATTAAACGCCAATGCATTATTTTTTATAACATTAATTTCTTAATATAACTAGTTGTATGTATGTTCATCGTCTTCATCTACATAAACAAATAATTTAGCCTTATCAGTGGATTTTTTGCATCTTAATCATTATCATACCTTGTGGTTACTGACCATAGAGTATTAAACAAAAAAACATGTTATGCCGTCCCCACGAACAGTACGGGTATAAGAAGGTAGAGTCACATTCCAAAATGCCTTTATTTAATAATGTAGAGATAGGACGAAGTTTATTAATATAAGAGACAAACGATAAATTGATTCACTAATTACTTATCTAGGTGTCAACTTAAAACTTTAAATGTTAAAATTTTTATCTTTAAAGCATCATCCTCCAAATGATTCGTGATGTTCCCATTGCAATGACTCGGAGTGTTGGATAAATCATCTTGGTAAAACTATCATTAATCTACAAGGCTGCTTAAGTGCGGATGTCGCCATGTAGAAAAAATTTGTTCTTCAAACTTATCGGTTGCATTATCACACTTTTATTGTTAATGTTATTTGTGGGTGAAATAATATATATGTGTCATTTGAAGTGTCCAGCAAATTCAAAATGCCAACATTTAAATTAACACATAAATATCGATTTGAATATTAAAGAGCATTAGAATTGAAACTATCATTACTCATATACGCCGTGGTGGCTTTGACTGCAATTAAGTGTTACGTTTATGGCTTAGATATTATCTGTATTCCATTTGAACGCAACGTTAATAAATACCAAGTACTGAACGTTAACGCTTCACGCCGGCCAATCACGAGCGCGCGCGCCATTATTCAAAAATAGAACGAATATTGGATAGGGTTACCATTCTAGCGCGCGTTTTTACCACTACCATTTGTGCAATAAGGTCAACATTTATTTGTGGTTAGTAATGTGTGGAAAACATTATTATAAAATACATTAAAATTGATTTGCGACAAAAGTCACACCGTAATAAATTCCGGAGTCGGCAGCGCCGGCACGTTATAAGCAGTGCCTGTCACCAGCAGTAATACGAGATGTGGTATAATGTACACACGTAAACCTTCGGCGTAACAATGAAAAAGCAACGGAGAGAATTATTTTATGAATGTAGTAGTACAAAATTTAAGAAGTTAATACTGGTGGTAGGTCTCTTTTGCCGGAGACCGTCTAGCTGCGCACCACCGCCGCTCGCTAAAGTGAACAGATTCTGGCGCGGCGGTACTGCGTCCTGAGCGGGTTTGGTTCGGCGTTGCCGTCGTCGCTGGCCGCCGTCGGCAACCATCTGCATCGCCTTTTTGGTGTGGTGGTGGTGTGGAGGCTGTTCGCGGCTGTTCGTCGGTGAAGGGGCGGTGTTGATGGCGTACTGCGCAGACGAGCATGCTGTCGTAGCGCTGGTAGTAGTCGTTCTTGAACAGGTTGGTGCCGCCGTAGGCGGCCTGCTCGCGGTGTTGTGCGTCGCGTGTTGCGCCGCGCTCGTAGATGCGGGTGGCGTGCCGTCGTTGAGCAGGTAGGTGCATCGCCGTATAGGTGCCGTCGTAGAGGTAGCGGGCGAGATCAGGGCCTCTTGTGGTGGGCACTGTCTGCGGATGCGCTCGCGGCTCCTGTTGCGCATGCCGCCAGCTCGATGTCGCTCTTCGCGGTTCTTGTGGTGCGGTGGTCGGCGTTGGCCATCACCTCGTGGGCGATGGTGGCGACGGTTCTTGTCGCGGCCCAGCACGTTCTTGTTCGGCCTCGCTGTCGACGTCCATGTCGTTGTTGAACAGGACGCGGGCGCTTGACCAGTTCGCGCTCGTCGTGGCTGCGTGGCGGCGGTACCTGGGCGGGCGGGTGGCGCCGACGATGCGGCCAGGCGATGCCGCGTTGTTGGCGGCGTGCAGCTCGCGCCTGCCTGCGCCGCGCTGCCGCCGCCGCGAGCGGTAGGCGGCCGGGCGGCCGGCCGGTCGGCGGCAACTGGTTCCCGGTGGGGGTCGCGGGTCGAGGAGGCGGGTTTAGTGCCATTATTGGTGGGTCTTTGCTGTTTTCTTGTGAATAGTGTGTGTGTGATGTTAGTGAATGGTTTAGTTGTTTCCTGATTAGTGTGTGTGTGTGCGCGCATGGTTCATGCTGATAGTGAGGTGTATGGTTTGGGAGGTGTTTGTGAATGGAATTCCTGTTCTTGGTGCTGTTTGCTGGCTGTTCTTCCTGTGTGTGCCATGCTGCTTGGATATTGAATGGTTTTCTCGTGCATAGTGTCATCGAACGGATATGTGGTTGTTTTATAATCCGCAGGGTGTTGACTGTATAATGAGATCTGACGTTTGCTGCCTGGTTGCTTTTCTTGATGGTTTGTTAGTGTGTGAGCATTTGGACTCCAAGTCTGTGTGGTTGTTGTTTAATTCCATTGTTGTTGATTTGGTGTCATGATGCAGAGGTATTCTGGGTACATTGTGGGCAGTATGGTGATGGTGTGGTGTGGTTGTGGTCTTCATGAGGTTTGACGTTGTATTAAATGACTGCTTTGGCTTGCATCACCTCAGTTTGTTTGGGATGTCTCCCTGGTGTGCTTGGTCCCCCGTCAGGACCCTTGAATTAACAGACGATAGTCAGCTGCATGTGCTAGGTAGTCTTCCTAAATATAGAGTTGGTGTGCCGTCTCGTGATGTTTAATGTTTGCGTTGGAGCCTCAGACTTGCAGTATTCGTCTCGTGGTTGCCGCAGTATTATAATTCGTGATGTCCATCTCAGATGATCCTTCCGTTTTCAGGAATCAGCAGTCTGTTCCTTTTTGGTATAATGTTTGTCTGTTCGTTCATTCAGCTGCGGGCTGGGATGGTTTGCTTGCTTCTTTCATTGCTGCGGATACATGCTGCAGCAGCAGAAGATGTGTCAGATTCAAAATATCGTTGACTTTGTTCCCCGATGATAGGCTAATGTTCGTATTCAATTTCAGGTTTGTCAAACTCCATACCAGCTGGTCTGCTGCAGGAGGCATAGAATTCCATGTTTGCTGCGGTGATGCCAGCTGGTTTCATTCCTTGAAGTGTTCCGTTCCATGTCTGCTGCAGAGGAATATCGTCGTTGCAGGCGGCTGTGATGCGCTCTGCCTTTGATACGGTCAGCTGGTTTTCTCGCTATCGCCTTCTGCCGGTCTGTAATTTGTGCGGACACCTGCGCCAGACTTTCGCCATATTCGGGCTGATACGCGCGAGTTTCGCCTGTTTGCAGCGCCAGTCGTGGTTACCTGCAGCAACATCTGCGGATATTGAGCAAACGGCAGGCGCGGTTTCATCGCCGAGGCGAAATCGTGCGGTTTCTCCAGACGCGATAACCGGTTTGTGCGAATCACGCGGATGTCGCGTTCGCGCTGACCGCGACTGGTTTTGTAGCGTGTCGGTTGTTTCGATGCTGTAATAACGGTAATAGTCTGATTCATTGAGCACCAGCGTAGCTGTGCCTGGGTTATTTTGTTGCTGAAGAAGGTCAGGATCGCGGAAAAACTGGCGCGATTTGTTGGCCAGCCGTTTGCGGATAGTGAACGGTTTGATGCTGGCTTTCGATATGCTTGCGGGCGATTTTCCACGCCAGGACAGCGTCGCGCGCCGGACGTATTCGGTGACGACGTGCAAACGCGCTTCTGCAACATCGGGTTATTATTGTTGCGTAACGCCGTAGAAAGTGGAACAGTAATTAAAATTTTGTTGGTATCCAGTGAACAAACACGAGTATAATTCGTTGGACGTTCACCTGATGGTAACTGATACGCCCACCCATAATATGTTATATATGCAAAAATTGTAAACAAAAAAAACGGTATAATGATATCCACACGTCATTTTCGAGCTTAAGCAATAAAAAAACAAGACTTACACTAAGCGGCTGCGTAATAGTGATTAGTTAAGTTTTACAATTATGTTTGTACTAACAAATAGTTAACATTTTGGAGTTTAAAATTTTTATGATAGAGCAGTAACCGTAAATTAAAACTATCGGCGCGTGAAATTCTAACGTCCATTAAAACGTCTAACATAGACATAAACACCTATTCGTTCTCATTACTCATTGCGGCCGGGCGGCGGCGGCGCGGCGGACGCGGCGGACGCGGCGGACGAGGGACGGGGGACGGGGGAATTAACCAGTCGTTTATGGTCACCAAAGAGGCTCACTTATAAATATGCATAGGAAATTTTCGAAAAAGGGATACTTTAATAAGCGAGGTGCGCTCCTCAGTAAATTGCTTCTTCGGTTATTATTCTCCCCATCGCCAATCCTATCCATTTAAAACCAATTATGTTTTATTATGGCCGGCCGAAAGAGACAGCCGACGGGTGCGGTCGCGTTAGAGCGGGACGGAGCGAAGTTGACCACAGACAAGCGTAGTAACCGCGGGCGTCGTTGTTTTCTTCTTTTTTTTTTAATGCACACACGGGCACGGGCACGGGCTGAGTTGATGCCTCGTGAATGGAGGCCTAATGGACGCTTGGAAATATAAAATTAAATCGGATATAATGAGTTACATAGGCTATCACGATCGCGCGAGGGGTTCGACGGGTCGCGGAAGGCTTTTGTTCTTGCGGTCGACGAACCTGCGCCGTTTTTAGTAATTAAAAACGTTTTCTTTTTCTTTTTTGCTCGCTTCACGAAGCGCGCGAAGTTCCGAGCTAATGGATCGTTAATGTAAACTTTTAATATGCTTTATATCTCTAATAACTTTAAGTTAATAATGTTAGAGGTGATGTGGGGTAATGTTGCGTTAATAATTAAAGATTTTTTTTTTGGTAGGAAATTCATCATCTGATAGTGATATAGTGATAGTCATAGTCATAGTGATAGTCGCTCGATACAAATCGATACTATTGAAATTATATAACTATGTACTTATAAAGAAAAGAATCATCCTTGTACTACATGTTTTCTTTACTGGGATAAGCTAGGTTCAAAATTATCTACATTCGAACCCTGTTGCCGCTTTCTCGTAGTGAAGGGTTTCTGTAGTCGAAGTCTGGACATCCACGGCGGAGTGAAGAGTTTCCAATAGCTGGTTCCTGGTGCATGACTAGTATGAGGTGACCGTCCCAGATAATACCAATAAAAATTTCAGTATTGCGTTTCGCTGATTTGCTATACTTATTAAGTTGGTTACTTTCCCTAAAAACGAATATTCTACAGAGAACTTAGTTTCTTGGTTCTCATAGCCGTAGCGGGAGGGATTTTGGTGAATCCATTACCTTTGAAAACGTCTTACGCTCTACGTTCCAAGTGTTGTTTACGCTTTAGATGAATTCAAAAGTGCGAGACTTTCTTTTTGTTGGAGCCGATGGTAAAGCCGAGAGTGATAATAAAATAATGTCCATGGTTCCAGCACAAAGCTAGACGGGCGGAAGGTAGTGGTGGTGTTAGTGACAAAATCTATTCGGCAATAATGCCAAATAAACATAAATGTTGACTGCAATTTTAACACTTGAAATGGTGGGACGGAAGCTCGACACTTCTGTCATTTCCGTTTATTATTATAAACGAAAATTGATGAGAGTTCACGTTAACCAGACAGTCGGAGCTGCAGCTGCTTTCAGATCATTGTTCTATACAAAAAAATAAATAAATAAATAATAATTAACAGAAAATGATAACAGGCGGTTGGTTATTGCCCGAAGGTGTGCTTTGGAAATTAAACGGGTAATTACAAGCGCGGCCCGGGCTGTATCCGTATCCGCCGCGCGCCATATTGCTTTTCGACAGATTAAAAACAAACGCCCGTAAATTGTAATGTTACAGTTTTTGACAGATTGTTTTAAATTTATTAAAGCTTTAATTTATTGTTTGTTTGTGATGACGTCATCGCTAATTTGAACTAATTAAAGGAAAACAAAATAAAGGTGTAAGCGGGTACCCAACAACTCACGGGGCCCAAGCCAACCTCACCTGCTCGTGGTGCACCCTGCTGAACAACAAACGACCCGTATTGGGCAAGTGTGGTGAGAAATGGTCCAAATCCCCTAATGTGTACCACTACCAATGAAAGTCGCGCGAATTCGCTGGATACGGGCAGCACAGGACCCATCGATGTGAGGATCTTTGGCTGATCACGAGGTATTCTCCTATATATATTTTTGGACAAAAAGACGAAACGTGCTGTGTCATCGACAGTGAGCAAAGCAAGAACAAGACCAAGATTTGGACAATCTGTGTATTGGTCTTGCTTAAATAGTTTTAGTTTTGAATTTGGTCTTGGTCTTGTTCGTTCGTTACATTTGTACGTTACGTTCACAGGCCCCTGTTGACGGAGACGGTCTGGATAGGTACCACCGCAGCTCCTATTGCAGCCTACAGACAGTACTGTGCAAACATTACTGTGTTCCGGTCTCAAGGGCGTCGTGGCTGTGAAATTACTGGGGTAACGAGTCTGAACATCTTACGTCTCAGGCAACGAGCGTTACGTGGTGTATATCATCCTAACGAGCGCTACACCGTTATAGTCAAGCGTATCGCTTACCATCAGGTGAACGTCTTCGTCGAATGATAAAAAAAACGTAATAACTTTTGATAATGCTTCCTGTAATTTTTATATTTCCCTATTGCATAAGGGGATGCCAATTGGGGAAGTGATATGGTTTATAAATAGAGTTATTAGGTTCATATATAATATATATTGGCATGGTCATGGCCAGGAATAGCTGATACAGCATACTAGCTCAAGAAAACCTTTCTAAGCAATTCTGGCGATCACACTAATCATATATGGTACAATGTCTTTAAGCGGCGAGATGAGCCGGACCTCCGCCCGATGGTAAGTCTACTGGTGTAGGTCTTTGTTGCCGGAGACCGTCAAAGAGTACTGTGCAAACATTACCGTGTTCCGGATTGAAGGGAGCTGCAGCTAGTGAAATTACCGGGGTAACGCGACTTTACATCCTGTCTCAAGGCGACGAGCGCAATATCTATAACTCATTCCATCTTTCATTCTTTCACTCTCTGCTCTTCTTACACAATTGTTTTCTTCTAACATTCTGCATCCCCATTCCTACTTCCATTCCTCTGTTGAGCGAAGACCTTCGTCTCATGCGTGTTTTTCTATCTAAAAAAGACCTGAAACTCACAAAATTTTCTGCATCTATTCTTGATATTTTCTTTTCTTCTCTTATTTACTTGTACTTCCTCTCTTTACTTATAGTTTTGGTATTCTTACTTCGCTATTGCTGTACTAATATCACAGATGAGGTTAATTTTGGTTTGGGCGTATCACTCGCCATCAGGTGAGCGTCCCGCTCGTCTCACCAGTTCATTAAATTAAAAAAAATAAGTAATGTTGGTACTGTTCGTCGGCTGCAGTAGGCGCGGCGGTATTTACCTAGACGGTTTCTAGTTAATATAGGTTTATTAGGTTTTTTATGGTCTACCACCAGTGAATGGGTTTTGTTATGTTGGTGTGCACCTGGGACATAACTTAGAGGAGCACAAAGCGACACCACACAGCAACACGTGTATATGTGTGTATATAACGCATGCAGATCCGTCCGTCCGTTGGAATGGTGCATTTGCCTACAATGTACAATGAAGTGGGTCGCCGTTTCATCTCGCCGCTTGCTCCCAGCATCCTCGGCCCGTTTGTATCGCTGCGGACCTTTTTTATGGAGCTGGATGGTATCGAGAGCTTTATGAACGTGAATGGGTGGGGTTGACTTCGATACGTAAACGATGTGTTGAAATGACGGCGGCAGCCGGTTAAAAACCGATTCTAAACTTTTTTTTAATTAATTTTATGTAGACAAGGGGTGTTGGGGGTGTAAGGGTATTTTATGTAGACAAGGTATGTAATGTGAATTATTCCGCCGAACCAGAGAGAGAAAGAACTGAAACGCTGATCGCCGACCTTCACTAGTTAGAGAGATATTTTAAGAAGAAAGTATGTAACGGGTTCCGCAGAACAACTCGCGGGACACAAACCGACTTCAGCTGCTCGCATACTGCTAATCAACAAACAAGGCTCTGGCTCCCACCAATCGGTGAGCCAGTGTGGTGGAGAATGGCCCAAATACCTCCCAAACGAACCTCTACAAACAAAGATTGCGAGAAGCCGCTGGACTCGGTGCAGGGCCGATAATTGTGGAGATCTTTGAGGGAGGCCTATGTCCAGCAGTGGACTTCTATCGGCTGATTATGATGTAGACAAAATACAGTACATAGTAGTTATATAGTTTAGAAGTAAAGGAAGTAACTACCCCAAGAGTTTGTTACTATTAAGTACAGTATATTGGTTACCATGGTACACCTGAAACGATTTAAAGAACATAAGGTCCTTTACTGTTTGCTTGATACTAGGTCACTGTTCCATCCATAGTACTCCATCCAAAAGCATCTATTCAAGTTTCGCATTTCCTGGCAATCGAGGCTTTCTTTTTCATGGAGAGAGTCAATGCCTATTTTGAGATTAAATTTTCTACGAGGTACCTTGCTTCTGAGAGGAAGACATGGTTATGTTCACTGGAGGTAGGTCTCTGTTGCCGGAGACCGTCTAGGTAGGTACCAGAGCAGCTCACTGTTGTGCTGTGTATATTATACTAATAAGAGTCTAGTCGTTATTGGCGGGCGTATCGCTTACCATCAGGTGAACGTCTCGCTAGTCTCGTCGCTTCGTTGTATAAAAAAGGGGGTTTATGTTCACTTAAACCCACCCGGATCTCTTTAGGAACGCACCGATGCATCCCTGCTCTACGCCTAAACACGCCTCGGATACTCCTCCCATACCTCTCCTCGGCACCTTTTGCTATGCAACGAGATGGACGAGATCACCTCGTCTTAGTTGCGCACTCCGGGCTATGAAGAAAGTCAATGCCAACGCGGGTTACCTGATGTCGCATGTCCTGTAAAACTTTCTGCTCTATAGTTGACGTTTCAAAATAGACATTAATTCAGAATGTCGTTTCTAATACTATTTGTGTACTTACCCAAATTTAGATGTTGATGTTGCCCCCATAAACAATCCTATAAGACCATTCAAAAATATTTAAAAAAATATCCGCCTTCCCAGACATAGGTATTACGGAAATTACTCCCTTTTTGGATGCCCTAAGTTCTAAAATTTTAAGTGATAAATATTTTTCTTTCCGAATAGTACTATTTCTTTGCAATAAAAATATAACTGTTTCTTAAAAGATAATTTGCATATTATGTAAACATTTTAAAAAATAATGTTTATATTGTTTTTTTATTATACAAAAGTTTGATATGATTGTTTCCATTTAAAACAAAATATGTAACATTTGTTGACAAGTAAAAGTAAGATTTGTTTCTGTACGAACCATAATTTTTCATCGTAATGTTGCTATCGGATACTAGATGGCGCCGATTGTATATTTTATTTATATAGGATATAATAATACAAACTGAACTATTTTAAAGTAAAAGTAAAATATCCATATTTAGATCATATATTTAATATGTGAAGTTTATATATAAATGATCTTAAAGCTGTAGTAAATAAGTTTCAATTAATTATACTTTGTTTAATTATATTTTATTGTACTTTTGTGCTAATAATTTGAAGGAGCGACAAAGATCGTTATCTGTTGTTAGATGATTATATAACAACTGTTGAAAAGTTATAAAATCTATTGAAAACTCCAATTTTAGTGCAGCTGATGGAGATCATGCCTCGCACAAACATTTTAGTGCGGGAAATAACATAAACAGATCAGTTTAATGGTTCCTATGTTGGGACTTGGCTTTCTCTTATACGGACAGTCATCATCATCCACCACGCTGGCCAAGTGAGAGTTGATGTAAGACGCACGTTCACGTTGTTTTGGTCCTTAGAACAGCATTTAAATTTATTTTCCTATAAGGAACTGTAAGCTTGTTGTTGGAGTGACGGTGATGAGGCAGTAAGGTTTACGAGTGGCGGCCGGATAGCGGTGGACCGACGATCTGTTGAAGGTCGCGGGAAGCCGCTGGATGCGGGCAGCGTCACCGACGGAATGGAGATCTTTGCTGGAGGCCTGCGTCGAGCAATGAACGTCCATCGGCTGATGCTGAAGCTTGTTAGGTATCGATCCCGCGATTTGTAGAATCACAAGGCGCCAGTCCTACCGCACTTACCGACAGCGCTATCACATATTCAATTAAAATATAATAAATATAAAGTACATTATTTAAGTAGTAAATAAAGTGGGGGTAAAAAGGGGTTGAAAAGGGTTCCTTTGCAACAAGTCACGGAACCGAAGCCAATCTCAATGGCAAAAATCCTTTCAAATAAATCCCTGCCTGATGAAGTTGAGAATCTTTTGGGGAGACTGTGGTCCAGCTGTGGACTTTTATCCGTTGATGATGATGGGTAAATAAAGTTAATAAGAGGAGAAAGAAAAATTCAAACACAGAGTCACTATTTCGTGTTTACATCTCTCTCTCTCTCTCTATATATATATATATATATATATCAATCGCTAATCACATAAAAACTAGTGAACGTATCATCACGAGGACTTGAGCATTCGACGAGGAATGATCTGCAGATGATTATAGCAAATTAATTTTTTTTTAATTTTCATAGATTCTTCATCGTTTTATTTCCAATTAAGTTGTATAAATATTTTGGTTTGGTATTATGCGGTTGCCATAGTAACGGTTGGTACAGGCAGGCAGTCGTCTGACTGTATGGTACAGCCAGCGAAGCGGGCGGGGGACCGCTAGTACGTTGTATGGAAATTGTGAGGGAAATAATTTCTAATATTTCGTGTAGGGGTAGATGGGTCCCGTTCGTAGTTTGACCACCGTAGCAGCTGTGATGGTAACGGCGGCGGTATGCTATAAAACCGTGCAGTAACTCGAGGGTCAGGCTGCGACATCAACTGCAGCGTCCGACAGGTACGGTTAGGTACGCATTTACTTGCAAGGACTAATAGTTTACAAGCTGCTGAAAAGGTCGTAAAAGGTTTTTTTTTATTAAAGGAACCGACGAGAGGAGCTGGACGTCCACCTGATGGAGAGTCAGCTTGCCCACAACAATATGGTACCAGATAAGATGTTAAACACAGCGCCACATTGGACTCGTCGCCTTGAGACAAGATGTTGAGTCTCATTAGCCCAATAATTATATAAGCTGTAACGCCATTCAAACCGGAACACGGTAATATCTACCGGCTGCAATAGGCGCTACGGTGGTACATAGATGATCTCTGACAACGGTAGGTCTCTATTGCTGGGGACCGTCTAGGTAGGTACCACCGCAACTCCTATAGCCGCCGGCAGATATTACTGTGTTCCGGTTTGAAGGGCGCTGTAGGTAGTAGTGTAAGATGTAATGAGACTCGACTTCTTACGTGTAAGGCGATGAGTATACAATGGTGCGTATCATCAAACATCGTAACACTTTCAATTAAGTGAACGTCCCGCTCGCGTCGTCGCTTCGCCGGTAGTATATTTTATTTTTTACTTCATTAAATATTAACAAATACCCTCAAGCGAATGAGTTCGATTGAAACTTGCAATGCGACGTTAAAAATGCACGCGGCCGCATCCTTAAACGGCAGTGTCCCGCACACACGCACACACGCACACACACACACACACACACCAATATTTAATTCATCCGGATCGAACCCGGGTACGTCTCTAGTACCCGTGTTACCGGAGTTTAGAGGAGGTAGCGCTAAATAATAAATCGGGTGAAAAGGAAGCTGCGCTCCTGCTCCTGCTCCTGCTGCTTTTATTCTGATTACAAACGGAAATACATTGCGATTTTAAACTGGCAACACTTGATATTAAGTGTTAGGCTGTGATGATGATTGTAACACTATATATATATATATACTTTAATGATTAATTAACAGTAAACGACTTGGCAGTCATCGGACTTCTACTACTTCGTAGTGTATTCTTTTATTAAGTTACGATACGAGCGGGACGTTCACTTGATATTAAGTGTTACGCTTGCCCATAACAACATGGCGCTAGTAAGGATATTATACACTGCACGATATAGTGGTCGTGGCCTGAGACATGAATCTGTTGTGTCTCGTTACTCCAGTAATTACTATCTACAGCGCCCATCAAACCGGATCACAGTAATGTCCGCACAGTACTGTGTCGGCTGCAATAGTCGCAGCGGTGGTACCTACCTAGACGGTCTGCAGCAGGACCTACCAGCTGTAAGTTTTGTTTTGTGAGGTCATTGAAGTCATGGTGTTTGGGTGGTGGTATACCTCGCGACCAGGGTTAATTTTTATGACCCTCGCTAGGTCGCGAATTGTCGGATTAATAGATAGGCAATTTTTTTTTATTCATCAATTATCATCAGCCGATAGACGTCCACTGCTGGACATAAGCCTCAACCAAAGATCCCCATATTGATCGATCCTGCATCGCCGGGCACCGGGGGCTGTCGCGGGGCCAATTCCCACCACGCTGGTTGGTGGGAGCCAGAGCCTCGTCTGTTGATTAACAGGATGCACGAGCAGGTGAGGTTGGCTTGGGTCCTGTGAGTTGTTGTGCGGGACCCCTTACACCCCTTTTTTATTACCATCCCTTATTCTGTAGTGTCAACATCCTAATAGATGACAGGAGTAATCCTGGTCTCCTTCTTCATGGAGACGCGTGTGTATGGCGGTGGTGCGCGAGAATCCTCTTAATGCGTTCCTGATTGTCTCCATGTTTACTTAACACGTACAGATATCTACTGGAAGGGATGTTTACCCTGAACACACTTGGTGATCAATCACATTGTTTAGTACAGCATAATAGTAGTACACTTTATTGGTACGTGTTTTTAGTACGACTTGCGATGGTGAACTGGTATGTCTGCTGGCGCTGGTTATGATGATGCACTGCATCACATCGTGCCGGTAGTTTCAGACTTAAGATGTTAAGTATCATTACCTCAGTAATTTCACTAGCTTCACAGCCCTTCAAACCGGATCATAGTAATGTTTGCACAGTACTGTTTGCGGGCAACGATACTAGCTGTGGTGGTATTTACACGACCACAGTATCACATGGGGCTGAAGATGGTGTGTGTGGAACTGCATATCACGAAACCACGAGAGCACTTCTCATTGGTGTTAGGTTCTCTCACTTATTGTGGTGTTGGTGATAGTTTGTAATGGATGAGGATATTCTCAGTCTTGGAGCTATGCTCGTCCTATCCTGCAGACACAAGGGCTACGGTAAGTAGTTTAGCTTGTGCACTGGTCACCATTAAACGTAATAAGGTACGAGGAAAACCTCCATGGTTCTCCACTTGGAAGATGCTTTCACCACCACCAAATGACACTCGGTGATATTTCTTCTCTCTCCCTCCGTTTGTCTTTTTCATTGGTCATTTGGTTTCGTTAATTCCTCACCAGGTATGGGTGAGGAATTAACCAAATTTATTAAATTAATTGTTTTTTTTAATCACCAGTTTAATGGCTTCGCATTACTCTGTGCAGCCTGCTGCAAATATATGTTTTGATTTTTTGTTCAGCGAGGCGACGTGACGCGCGGGACGTTCATCTGGTGGTAAGCGATACGCCGCCCGTGACGTGCCGTTAGTCAGGATCATGTATACTGCACCACTCTGCGCTCGTCGCCTTGAGACAAGCTATTGAATCTCGTTACCCCAGTAACTTCACTAGCTATAGCGTCCTTCAAACCGGAACACAGTTACGAATGCACACTACTGTTTGGCGTCAGAAATAGGAGCTGCGGTGGTACTTATCTAGACGGTCTCCGGCAAGAGAGATCTACCATCAGTAAGTAATCTCCAGGCTGAAAATTTTAGATATTTTTTCTATTTAGGTTTTTATGTACTTGTACATTTATCTATGCACAGCCATAAAGTAGACTAGTTGATAATCCCTGTGGGCATTACACTGTATGCAGTATTAGGTGCATTCATTAAAAAAAAACGAACATGAGTTCACCCGCGATAGAAGTGAAACTTTGTACTCGGTTTGGTTTGTAAGAGAATTAAATGGAAACATTGTGGTGGGAATAAATAGAGGGAGAGAGATATTGAACGCCATTTTGTATTGACTGAAGTAAAACATCCCGGTTCGTTTGTCCGTGTGTGTGCCTGGATATGGAGCTTTGGATTTTTTAAGGGAAGGTATGCGAACAGTTCACCTGGCGCAAAGTGGTCACTGACGCCCACGGACAGTCGCAACACCAGAGAGGTTGCGGCTGCGTTGCCGATCCTTAAGTAGAGCGTTGGGCTCGTTGCCGACCAAAGCCCAAAGAGAAGACGAGGAATAGAGAATCGTCTCATTCTCTCATGGACTAATACTTTTTAAATATGGTTACAGTTTACTCTTTTCCGTTACATTTTTTCGTTTCATTAAAATCTAATTCACACCACCCCAAAAGAAGTTTAACTTTTATATGAAAACAATAAATATAAACAATAATAGTAATGGCTTAAAATACATTTATTTGAAGAAAAATATTAAGCGTCATTATTTAGTAATCTCTTATGCAATTTTTTTCAATCACAATTTTTTAATTGTATAAAACATTCACGGCCGCAGTGGTTGGCCGTTCGCGGCGTAATGTCACAATAAAAAAAATTGTTATTCACGCGACGAACATTTAATATCATTGCCCTTACACTTGTGATGAAAATAAAAACGTATATAATAAAATACGCGCCAACGAGATATGAAAACAATCCTCACACACACACGCGCGCGCGTCCCTGAGTTACGTCTGTACACGCGCACGCACACGCGCGCACACGCATGCGCACACGCGCACGGCCGCGCCGCGTTCAGAAACTAAAGTTAAATTTGCAAGTGATAGATATGCGAGGCGCTCTCGGAATGTAATTTTCACACGCTCAAGCGACGTCACTGCAGCCCCTCTGCACTCCCCCGATACCTACCCACCCCTCCGTGCCACCCCACCTTAGTGTAGGAACAAACCACACAATACACGGCGATATGCTATATTTTGAAGTAATATTTCTTTCGGCGCACTGCGAACCGGGTACCATGAAACGAAAATGTGTAACGAATCAAAAACTACTGCACTACATGTATGTATGAGATGAAACGCGTTATTTATAGTTTCCCTTCATCTCTTCGTGCAGCTTCTCAGCGCGCCCCCTACTCTACTGCCATAACCGGATATTGACACGGACAAACCCGGACACTGGAAAAATGTATAATAAACATTTATTTTATACTTAAGCAATTGCCGTTTTACAAAAATGTCACTTTAAATGTCTATATCTTTCTTTCTCAATCTCTCTTTTCAGTTTATGACCACCACAGTGTACAAATCTCATTCTCTTACAAATTAATCAGAGTACTAAAACTTATTTCCACCGCATGTGAACTCGTACTAGTTTTTTTTAATTCGCCAAGTGATGGGACGAGCACTACGTTTATCTCATACGTCCATCCGGCACTGCGCCTCAATGTGCTCGTCGATGAGACATAAGATATTAAGTCCCGTTACCGCGGTAACTTGACTATCTACGACTTCAGATTAATTTTATTACAGACTAGTGTTTGACCATGATCCTATCTGACAGTAGCCAGAAATCTTGTTACCGGCAGAGAGACATGACCTGTTTGTGATGGTAAAGCGTACTAGTATAGAAGTATATATATATCATCATCAGCCGATAGACATCCACAACTGAACTTGAGCCTTTCGAAGATATCCATATCGATCGGTCCTGCGTTGCCCTGGTTTCGGCGCTTTGCTAACGTCCTTCACAATCAGCATGGCCTCCGGTACCAGTGAGCACCAAGTTCCGTCGTTTGTAGAGGTCCATATGGGGTTCGGGTCATTACTCATTCCTCTGGCCCAATGCGAGTTAGTGGGAGCCAGAGCTTCGTTTGTGGATTAGCAGAGTGCACCACGAGCAGGTGAGGTTGGCTTGGGTCCCGTGAGGTATTGCGCACACTCCTGACTTAAAAAAATGCTTTTAGTTCTACATGTAAACTTTATGGTAAATGGTCTCTGTTGCCGGAGACCGTTTAAGTACCATCACAGTTCTTATTGGAGCCGACGAACAGTATTATGCAAACATTACTCTGTTCGGGTTTGAAGGCCGTTGTAACTACTGTAATTGCAGGGGTAACGGAACTTAATATCTTCGGTCTTAAGCGTCGAGAACAATATGGTGCTATGTATATAATACTAATTAGTGTTACATTGTTACGGGCTGGCGTATCACTCACCATCAGGTGAACGTTTCGTTCGTCTCGTTGCTACGTGAAATAAATTATTGCGTTGTTAATGAATTTATATAGAATATAAGAAACATTTTGCATGCTCCTGGACTATCGCCCCCGCGGCCTCTCAGGACGGATGCTCCGGAAAATTGCTACAATGATTGTGAGCGGGAATTTCGAAATGAAGGAAATGTACTTAAACCCGCCCCGCCCCCCCCCCCGCGTCCCGCGTCCCGCGTCCCGCGTCCTCCGTGCCCCGTGCCCCGTGCCCCGTGCCCCGCCCCCGCGCGCCTGTCTGACTGCGCAACGCTATGACTTACACCACCTGACAGGCCCGGAGCGCTGCCTTCCGACGGATTCGAACCCCCAACAAATATATGTACACGCGACTGCTGCTTTGTCGTTAGATTGCCAGATGCTAGAGAGAGTATTCTTCGCGCCTGGCTCGAGGGTCGGCGCCATGGGTGGGTGGAAGGTTGACCCTTACTGTTGCCTTCTCACCCGTTAAGTACGTCTAGGTTGACATTAACACATTATTCTGTAACAGTTACTATAATTACTCCGGTTTAGGTACACCACAAGTAGAACATGTTGGGATGTTGTGTATACATATCAACCAGCTCTTCATATAGCCCGGCTTAACACATACCACCAGAACGCATTACTCATCCCGTCGACTCGTTAAATAGAATATATTTCCATAGGTAAGCAGTAACGTGCAAATATTGCTGTGTTGCCATTTGTAGGGCGCTGGCTCCGGGACCATCCCGACGATTTCTACACAAACATAGTGATTTATATGTTTCTTTTATTATCCTAAATACATATATTTTTATTCAAATAAGAGACGAGACGAGCGGAACGTTCACCATATGGTAAGTGATACGCCTGCCACTAACTTGACGCTAGTTACGATGATATATACTGCACCACGTTAAGTTCATCGCCTGATACGTAAGATGTCGAGTCTCGTTACTCCATCAATTACACTAGCTACAGCACCCTTCAAACCAGTAGTCACTAATGTTTTCACACTACTCTTTATCGGCTGCAATAGAAGCTGCGGAGATATCTACTTAGACGGTAGTAGTACATCATATATCACCAGGGTCAACATTCTGCTTGTGTTGATTTATTTAATAAACAAAATAAAGCTTACTTTAGTTATTACTTACTTGATATTATAGTTTTCGTATATGTACGAAATAAAAACGGAACCGGAAAAGATGGCGATAAGTTTGATGTTAACAGATATCAGAAGTAATGCTCACGATCAAGTAGATTTGTTATATAACGTGTTTGTCGGAAGTACTGTTTCGTGCAGACGCTTCTCCACGCAGACGTCATTTGACAGATTGTTTTATTTCTATTTTATCTATGGCAAAGCAAAAACGTTTTATAATTCTTTAATCAGCTAAACTTCTGTTAGTTTCGCAAAGTATAACACAAATAATTGGATTTTATTTTCGTTTGAAAAATTTTAAGGCAATTTCCATTTAATTCTTACAACATCTAGGCTATCGTAAATCAAGTGATGTCGATCTTTCAATAATCCAATCAAAGCGGTTTCTATCCGAACTAATGTTATTGTCGAACCGACCAGCCATTATCCCGGCGAGGCGACCATCTGAATGTCCAGTCACGTATACGGCCGAGCGAGAACGCAATATACGACAGGGCGGGAGTAACTGAAACAAAAACTGCGATGTAAACAATCCGCGTCTCACATACGTTAAACGGCTCAAGTACTATTATGTTTATGCGAATATGAATTCTATTTTGTGAACCGTAGGCTATATAATGAAATAACTGGTCAGGTCACAAATTACTAAATATGCACTCTAACGCTATAAAAACTATTTGTTAACTGCGACTTTGAACTTACGCGCACACAATAAAGGGCTTAAATTTGTCAGGCGGTAAATTAAGGCTTTCAAAAGCACTTTTCATTAGTCAGTAGGAGAAGTGGCGACATCTATCTCCTGTTTCTTATATTGACATGGCCGTCACAGACGGAATCGAAATGAGGCAATAAAGAAATTGGGATTCCCTTTATGTATATATTCCGGCGTCCCCGATGCGCTGGTTATGAATGTTACTTAATTAAAGTGGATTTTTGGTAGATGTTCAATAAATATAAAAGCTGCTTAAGTAGGAACATGTACTCGTCTCACTAATATGTTGTTCTACTTATTCCGTTAAGAAATAGACGTTTATATGTTATCTAATCACTTTTACTTTAAAAATGCGTGGTCTTGATATCTTTTGTCAATATTTAAACTTACGGGTTTCAGGTGATGGTAGGTCTCAGTTGCCGGAGAATATCTAGGTAGGTACCACAGCAGTGCTTATTGCAGCCGACAAACAGTAATGTGTAAACGATACTGTGTTCGGAATTGAAGGGAGCTGTGGGTAGTGTCGTTACTGTGATAACGAGACTAAACTGATGTCTCGAGACAATGAGCGTAATGTGGTGGTGTGAATACCATCCTAACTATCGCCACGTTGTTACGAGTGGAAATACAACACACCATCAGGTGAACATCCCGCTCTTGTTGTCGCTTCTTTGTATAAAAAAAAAAGATTAAGTGTCTGCTAAAACGCAGTCCATACAAAACTTATGCGATCCTAATAAATGCATCGCGAGTCGCTTTTCTGCTTGCCTGGTACATTTCTCATATTTAAAATGAGAACGTGGAATGATTATTTCTCCTTCTTTCGTATGAGTTTAAGTTTCGTATGAGTGTAAGTAGTTAAGCATTATAATGTTACGTGCATAGGTTAGTTAGCCTGTGGGGCTTGGACTAGTATTATAGTGTGTACGTGTGTGTTGTATATGTGTACAACTGAAAAACGCGTAAGCATAAAAAATATATTTTTTCCTTTTTAAATATTTTTAATTGAACACATTGATGTCATTAGGGTTACCAATTTTTAAAAAGTATAATAATTATTTATATTAATGGAGAGATGTTATGTATGGTGTTGCTAGTGGTGTCCGGTGTGTACGGACCAAAACAAATAAAATAGTTAAGCAGGAGTTAACTGTACCGTTAAATAACGCACGAAAGTACCAGGGCAGCATGCAGATATAGGAGCTCGCGCGCGCAACTAACGGCTCGCGGTCAGGAGTCGAATTTTTCAAGCGCCGTCCACGCGGAAAGGTTTCGCGTTTGTACGCGGTACGGTCAGCAGAGCTTCTTCCTCGTGATGCTGGATTCATTTAGCTTTTAGCCAATTTAGTGGTGATTGGGTAGAAATGGGATAGGGTGATCGCATCGCCTAGCTCCACTGGGCACTTCAAGATTGTTCAATTCAACTGTGACTAATTATATAAATTTACTGGTGGTAGGTTGGGAGGTGGTAGGAGACCGTCTAGACAAACTTCTGTGTTCCAGTTTGAAGGGCGTTGTCGCTAGTGCAATGAATGGGACATCGCTGTACATATGTCTCGAGCGCGATGCGGGGTACAGTGTGTATCATCTTAACTGGCGGGACGTGGTTATGGGTTGGCGTGTGGCTCGGCTCACTATCAGGTGAACGACCGGCTCGTCTCGAAATGACAGTCTAAAAATAATTGTTGTTCGGTTGGAGGAGCGTGGTTCTGGCGTCGGTAGCGCGAGCCGGTGGCGCGCGTTTTTCACCGCCGCCCGCCCGCTGATGGATTCGAGCCGGGGACCCGCGGCTGACGGACGCGGCGGTCGGTGCCGCGCCGAAGCGCCGCCCGCGCCGCCCGCCCACGCCGCCCGCCCGCGGCCGGCTAATGCGCGCCGCGCTACCATCATTTGTTTGGGAGCAGTTAATAAACTGCGCCGCGGGCTCGCAAACCCGTACCCATGTTGCAGTTAAGTAAACAACACACTTCGTATAGTACATAACGCATTGGCATTATCTACACTTTACCTATACCTTCATTCGTTACATAGTTTATATAAAAAAAAACCTTTTTTTTAATTTTATTTGTAAAATTTTTACCGCCAATTATTTATGGGAAGTATGTAACAGATCATAGACAGAAAAAATTACGTGTAAAATATATATGCATGTACGTGTGTGTGAGTACGTATACGTGTATGCGTGCGTGCATGTGTTTGTATGCGAGTGTGTGTACATGTGCTTTCTTTATACATGAAAAAAAAATTTCTTCAGTGAATCGTTATTTGTAAATTTTAATAAATTGTTAAAACCACGGCAACGTCTATTTTTGTCATCGTGCAATTGTACGCATTTTACTGTGTTCCGGCTTAAAGGACGCTTTAACTAGTGAAATTGAAGTCAATGAAATCCTCACCACAATACTATGAGCGTAATGTGGTGTCGTGCGCAATACGCATACAACTAACATCTCAGTCACGGGTATCTCACCACCGCTAGTTTAACAACTTGCTAAGTAAATTAGTTATTATTATTAACTTTTGTTCTATTTAAGTTGGTAACTAAGCTAAGTTTTGTTCTGCGCAAAATACTAAGGTAATTTGATTAAGTACCTATTTAGTGCTCGTTCGATGGATGCTTGTAACAGAAATTGTTGGTCGCGGCAGCGCAATGCGAGGCGGCCTGGGCACTGAACGATAACAATAATTTCAACGGAAACGGAAATCTCTTCGCGGAAAAATCGTTTTAAAGCGGGGGGCTGACGACCGACCGGGCAGGGTCCAGTTTTATTTTGGTCCATTTAACTTGAAATAGTTGCCGTGAGTGCACCAGAAGCGCAGAGGCGCGGGGGGGTGCGTTCTGTAATGCGATTTATGGACGGCGTCAGCGGATTTAATGTCCGCTCATGCTGCGTGCTGCGTGCTGCGCGCTGCGCGCTGCGTGCTGCGTGCTCTCCTGGTAGGCGCATGTCGCGGCCGCTCAGTCGCAGCGGGGCGCGGCCTTTGAGGGGCCGGCGCGGCTTCGGGGCAGTCGGCGCGCGCGCACCGCGGACTGGATTATAGCGCCGCGACCGAAGCGGATTAATCGTCCGCATTAGGAGCGCCGGCGCGTCGGCTGCTACTCCTGATGACGACCTCAATGTACTGAGATGACGATGACGAGATCAATAAAAAACTTTATAACTTTTTTTTTAAAAAAAAGTTAATAATGTTATTATATCTATGTACTACACTAGCTGTTCCCCGGCCGCTGTATATCTAAAAAATTAGACCCAGCAACAGCAACCATTACTATAGCAACCGCATAAATAATACGCAATGAAGATGTTAAATACACACATATACATATGTCGGATGAAATGACAGATCACAAGAAAAAAAAGAATGAAAGACATCACGAAGCTGTCAAAGAAAAAAAGAAGGAAAAGTATTTGATAAGTTACGAAGATTAAAAATAACTTATAACATATTTTAGGCGAAATAAAAAGTTTTATTAGTATCTTAATCCCATTAAGAAAATAGGTTTTGTTTGTTCAGCATCACGCAAAAACTAGTGAACGTATCGGCGCGGGAACATATCTACGGAGCAGTGCTCCCTCACGATATTTTACTTTAATTAAGCTTAGCGGGTATCGAGTCAGCGCCTCTCTGTTGTAGTACTTTAACCACGCAAAAACTAGTGAACGTATCGGCGCGGGAACATATCTACGGAGCAGTGCTCCCTCACGATATTTTACTTTAATTAAGCTTAGCGGGTATCGAGTCAGCGCCTCTCTGTTGTAGTACTTTAACCACGCAAAAACTAGTGAACGTATCGGCGCGGGAACATATCTACGGAGCAGTGCTCCCTCACGATATTTTACTTTAATTAAGCTTAGCGGGTATCGAGTCAGCGCCTCTCTGTTGTAGTACTTTAAACACGCAAAAACTAGTGAACGTATCGGCGCGGGAACATATCTACGGAGCAGTGCTCCCTCACGATATTTTACTTTAATTAAGCTTAGCGGGTATCGAGTCAGCGCCTCTCTGTTGTAGTACTTTAAACACGCAAAAACTAGTGAACGTATCGGCGCGGGAACATATCTACGGAGCAGTGCTCCCTCACGATATTTTACTTCAATTAAGCTTAACGGGTATCGAGTCCGCGCCTCTCTGTTGTAGTACTTTAAACACGCAAAAACTAGTGAACGTATCGGCGCGGGAACATATCTACGGAGCAGTGCTCCCTCACGATATTTTACTTTAATTAAGCTTAGCGGGTATCGAGTCAGCGCCTCTCTGTTGTAGTACTTTAAACACGCAAAAACTAGTGAACGTATCGGCGCGGGAACATATCTACGGAGCAGTGCTCCCTCACGATATTTTACTTTAATTAAGCTTAGCGGGTATCGAGTCAGCGCCTCTCTGTTGTAGTACTTTAAACACGCAAAAACTAGTGAACGTATCGGCGCGGGAACATATCTACGGAGCAGTGCTCCCTCACGATATTTTACTTTAATTAAGCTTAGCGGGTATCGAGTCAGCGCCTCTCTGTTGTAGTACTTTAAACACGCAAAAACTAGTGAACGTATCGGCGCGGGAACATATCTACGGAGCAGTGCTCCCTCACGATATTTTACTTCAATTAAGCTTAGCGGGTATCGAGTCAGCGCCTCTCTGTTGTAGTACTTTAAACACGCAAAAACTAGTGAACGTATCGGCGCGGGAACATATCTACGGAGCAGTGCTCCCTCACGATATTTTACTTTAATTAAGCTTAGCGGGTATCGAGTCAGCGCCTCTCTGTTGTAGTACTTTAAACACGCAAAAACTAGTGAACGTATCGGCGCGGGAACATATCTACGGAGCAGTGCTCCCTCACGATATTTTACTTTAATTAAGCTTAGCGGGTATCGAGTCAGCGCCTCTCTGTTGTAGTACTTTAAACACGCAAAAACTAGTGAACGTATCGGCGCGGGAACATATCTACGGAGCAGTGCTCCCTCACGATATTTTACTTTAATTAAGCTTAGCGGGTATCGAGTCAGCGCCTCTCTGTTGTAGTACTTTAAACACGCAAAAACTAGTGAACGTATCGGCGCGGGAACATATCTACGGAGCAGTGCTCCCTCACGATATTTTACTTTAATTAAGCTTAGCGGGTATCGAGTCAGCGCCTCTCTGTTGTAGTACTTTAAACACGCAAAAACTAGTGAACGTATCGGCGCGGGAACATATCTACGGAGCAGTGCTCCCTCACGATATTTTACTTTAATTAAGCTTAGCGGGTATCGAGTCAGCGCCTCTCTGTTGTAGTACTTTAAACACGCAAAAACTAGTGAACGTATCGGCGCGGGAACATATCTACGGAGCAGTGCTCCCTCACGATATTTTACTTTAATTAAGCTTAGCGGGTATCGAGTCAGCGCCTCTCTGTTGTAGTACTTTAAACACGCAAAAACTAGTGAACGTATCGGCGCGGGAACATATCTACGGAGCAGTGCTCCCTCACGATATTTTACTTTAATTAAGCTTAGCGGGTATCGAGTCAGCGCCTCTCTGTTGTAGTACTTTAAACACGCAAAAACTAGTGAACGTATCGGCGCGGGAACATATCTACGGAGCAGTGCTCCCTCACGATATTTTACTTTAATTAAGCTTAGCGGGTATCGAGTCAGCGCCTCTCTGTTGTAGTACTTTAAACACGCAAAAACTAGTGAACGTATCGGCGCGGGAACATATCTACGGAGCAGTGCTCCCTCACGATATTTTACTTTAATTAAGCTTAGCGGGTATCGAGTCAGCGCCTCTCTGTTGTAGTACTTTAAACACGCAAAAACTAGTGAACGTATCGGCGCGGGAACATATCTACGGAGCAGTGCTCCCTCACGATATTTTACTTTAATTAAGCTTAGCGGGTATCGAGTCAGCGCCTCTCTGTTGTAGTACTTTAAACACGCAAAAACTAGTGAACGTATCGGCGCGGGAACATATCTACGGAGCAGTGCTCCCTCACGATATTTTACTTCAATTAAGCTTAGCGGGTATCGAGTCAGCGCCTCTCTGTTGTAGTACTTTAAACACGCAAAAACTAGTGAACGTATCGGCGCGGGAACATATCTACGGAGCAGTGCTCCCTCACGATATTTTACTTTAATTAAGCTTAGCGGGTATCGAGTCAGCGCCTCTCTGTTGTAGTACTTTAAACACGCAAAAACTAGTGAACGTATCGGCGCGGGAACATATCTACGGAGCAGTGCTCCCTCACGATATTTTACTTTAATTAAGCTTAGCGGGTATCGAGTCAGCGCCTCTCTGTTGTAGTACTTTAAACACGCAAAAACTAGTGAACGTATCGGCGCGGGAACATATCTACGGAGCAGTGCTCCCTCACGATATTTTACTTTAATTAAGCTTAGCGGGTATCGAGTCAGCGCCTCTCTGTTGTAGTACTTTAAACACGCAAAAACTAGTGAACGTATCGGCGCGGGAACATATCTACGGAGCAGTGCTCCCTCACGATATTTTACTTTAATTAAGCTTAGCGGGTATCGAGTCAGCGCCTCTCTGTTGTAGTACTTTAAACACGCAAAAACTAGTGAACGTATCGGCGCGGGAACATATCTACGGAGCAGTGCTCCCTCACGATATTTTACTTCAATTAAGCTTAGCGGGTATCGAGTCAGCGCCTCTCTGTTGTAGTACTTTAAACACGCAAAAACTAGTGAACGTATCGGCGCGGGAACATATCTACGGAGCAGTGCTCCCTCACGATATTTTACTTTAATTAAGCTTAGCGGGTATCGAGTCAGCGCCTCTCTGTTGTAGTACTTTAAACACGCAAAAACTAGTGAACGTATCGGCGCGGGAACATATCTACGGAGCAGTGCTCCCTCACGATATTTTACTTTAATTAAGCTTAGCGGGTATCGAGTCAGCGCCTCTCTGTTGTAGTACTTTAAACACGCAAAAACTAGTGAACGTATCGGCGCGGGAACATATCTACGGAGCAGTGCTCCCTCACGATATTTTACTTCAATTAAGCTTAGCGGGTATCGAGTCAGCGCCTCTCTGTTGTAGTACTTTAAACACGCAAAAACTAGTGAACGTATCGGCGCGGGAACATATCTACGGAGCAGTGCTCCCTCACGATATTTTACTTTAATTAAGCTTAGCGGGTATCGAGTCAGCGCCTCTCTGTTGTAGTACTTTAAACACGCAAAAACTAGTGAACGTATCGGCGCGGGAACATATCTACGGAGCAGTGCTCCCTCACGATATTTTACTTCAATTAAGCTTAGCGGGTATCGAGTCAGCGCCTCTCTGTTGTAGTACTTTAAACACGCAAAAACTAGTGAACGTATCGGCGCGGGAACGTATCTACGGAGCAGTGCTCCCTCACGATATTTTACTTCAATTAAGCTTAGCGGGTATCGAGTCCGCGCCTCTCTGTTGTAGTACTTTAAACACGCAAAAACTAGTGAACGTATCGGCGCGGGAACATATCTACTGAGCAGTGCTCCCTCACGATATTTTACTTCAATTAAGCTTAGCGGGTATCGAGTCCGCGCCTCTCTGTTGTAGTACTTTAAACACGCAAAAACTAGTGCACGTATCGGCGCGGGAACATATCTACGGAGCAGTGCTCGCTCACGATATTTTACTTCAATTAAGCTTAGCGGGTATCGAGTCCGCGCCTCTCTGTTGTAGTACTTTAAACACGCAAAAACTAGTGAACGTATCGGCGCGGGAACATATCTACGGAGCAGTGCTCCCTCACGATATTTTACTTCAATTAAGCTTAGCGGGTATCGAGTCAGCGCCTCTCTGTTGTAGTACTTTAAACACGCAAAAACTAGTGAACGTATCGGCGCGGGAACATATCTACGGAGCAGTGCTCCCTCACGATATTTTACTTTAATTAAGCTTAGCGGGTATCGAGTCAGCGCCTCTCTGTTGTAGTACTTTAAACACGCAAAAACTAGTGAACGTATCGGCGCGGGAACATATCTACGGAGCAGTGCTCCCTCACGGTATTTTACTTTAATTAAGCTTAGCGGGTATCGAGTCAGCGCCTCTCTGTTGTAGTACTTTAAACACGCAAAAACTAGTGAACGTATCGGCGCGGGAACATATCTACGGAGCAGTGCTCCCTCACGATATTTTACTTCAATTAAGCTTAGCGGGTATCGAGTCAGCGCCTCTCTGTTGTAGTACTTTAAACACGCAAAAACTAGTGAACGTATCGGCGCGGGAACATATCTACGGAGCAGTGCTCCCTCACGATATTTTACTTTAATTAAGCTTAGCGGGTATCGAGTCAGCGCCTCTCTGTTGTAGTACTTTAAACACGCAAAAACTAGTGAACGTATCGGCGCGGGAACATATCTACGGAGCAGTGCTCCCTCACGGTATTTTACTTCAATTAAGCTTAGCGGGTATCGAGTCAGCGCCTCTCTGTTGTAGTACTTTAAACACGCAAAAACTAGTGAACGTATCGGCGCGGGAACATATCTACGGAGCAGTGCTCCCTCACGATATTTTACTTCAATTAAGCTTAACGGGTATCGAGTCCGCGCCTCTCTGTTGTAGTACTTTAAACACGCAAAAACTAGTGAACGTATCGGCGCGGGAACATATCTACGGAGCAGTGCTCCCTCACGATATTTTACTTCAATTAAGCTTAACGGGTATCGAGTCCGCGCCTCTCTGTTGTAGTACTTTAAACACGCAAAAACTAGTGAACGTATCGGCGCGGGAACATATCTACGGAGCAGTGCTCCCTCACGATATTTTACTTCAATTAAGCTTAACGGGTATCGAGTCCGCGCCTCTCTGTTGTAGTACTTTAAACACGCAAAAACTAGTGAACGTATCGGCGCGGGAACATATCTACGGAGCAGTGCTCCCTCACGATATTTTACTTCAATTAAGCTTAGCGGGTATCGAGTCCGCGCCTCTCTGTTGTAGTACTTTAAACACGCAAAAACTAGTGAACGTATCGGCGCGGGAACATATCTACGGAGCAGTGCTCCCTCACGATATTTTACTTCAATTAAGCTTAGCGGGTATCGAGTCCGCGCCTCTCTGTTGTAGTACTTTAAACACGCAAAAACTAGTGAACGTATCGGCGCGGGAACATATCTACGGAGCAGTGCTCCCTCACGATATTTTACTTCAATTAAGCTTAGCGGGTATCGAGTCCGCGCCTCTCTGTTGTAGTACTTTAAACACGCAAAAACTAGTGAACGTATCGGCGCGGGAACATATCTACGGAGCAGTGCTCCCTCACGATATTTTACTTCAATTAAGCTTAGCGGGTATCGAGTCAGCGCCTCTCTGTTGTAGTACTTTAAACACGCAAAAACTAGTGAACGTATCGGCGCGGGAACATATCTACGGAGCAGTGCTCCCTCACGATATTTTACTTCAATTAAGCTTAGCGGGTATCGAGTCCGCGCCTCTCTGTTGTAGTACTTTAAACACGCAAAAACTAGTGAACGTATCGGCGCGGGAACATATCTACGGAGCAGTGCTCCCTCACGATATTTTACTTCAATTAAGCTTAGCGGGTATCGAGTCCGCGCCTCTCTGTTGTAGTACTTTAAACACGCAAAAACTAGTGAACGTATCGGCGCGGGAACATATCTACGGAGCAGTGCTCCCTCACGATATTTTACTTCAATTAAGCTTAACGGGTATCGAGTCCGCGCCTCTCTGTTGTAGTACTTTAGACACGCAAAAACTAGTGAACGTATCGGCGCGGGAACATATCTACGGAGCAGTGCTCCCTCACGATATTTTACTTCAATTAAGCTTAACGGGTATCGAGTCCGCGCCTCTCTGTTGTAGTACTTTAGACACGCAAAAACTAGTGAACGTATCGGCGCGGGAACATATCTACGGAGCAGTGCTCCCTCACGATATTTTACTTCAATTAAGCTTAGCGGGTATCGAGTCCGCGCCTCTCTGTTGTAGTACTTGAAACACGCAAAAACTAGTGAACGTATCGAAACGAGATCACGCCCAATCGACGCGGGATGATTTATACGTTTCATATTTCTTTCATCATTTTATTTAAAAAAAATTTATACAGTTCATTTGGTATTATTTATGCGGTTGCTATAGTAACGGTTGCTATAGAAAGCAATTTGCGGTCTAATTTAAATTACGGCCAGCAAAGCGGCAGGGAACAGCTGTCTAGTCTATCTATACATATATATATATATGAGAACTTTCCACCTATGTAGAGACTTCGCGATATCTCTGGAGCCATAAGACCTGGAGACTTGAAACTTGGTTTGAATATTCGTTTGGCCCAGCATAGGTCAGATAAGAATTGATTTTACCAAATTCTTTCCCCAAAGGGGGTTGCGGGCTGTCAGGGCCAGCAAAGCGGGCGGGTACAACTATTAAAACATATCATACATTCAATAAGTTCATGTTAGGCTAATTGTGCTTTATGAGGTTGATTGCTGCCGCACCCCTCCCGACCGGAGAGGGTAGCGATTGGGGTATGTAATCTTGATTACGAGATGAAGCGTTCCATGCATGTTTGTCTCCTCATGTAATATCCAGCAAGTGGTGAATGAAATATGTTCGAAGGTGAACATCTCGAATCTCTTACGTACATGTTCCAAGTACAAAAGTTTTTTGAGGGTAGCGCTATATCCACTACCACGCACTTGACCAGTCTTCGCTGGACATAGATCTACGTCTACAGCTTTGGTCTGATCCATGCAGACCTGCTGAGAACAGAGCGGTGAGGAGGCAGTTAGTTGACTCATCATTAAGAGAGTTTAAAGACAAACATGACCTCCAGTCATGAAGCGTACGAAGGAGCAGTTCTGGTCCATCCTTTGACCTTGTTAAATAGTGGTGGTGGTGGTGTTGGCGATTCTATTTGATTAATGGCTTACTTTAAGTTATAATGTCTTTCCAGCTCTTTAAGACAACGTATTAAGGTAAAGAAGGAATCAAAACTATCAAAGTAGAATGGCTTGGTGGATTCAGACTGGGGCCAGGTCTAATTGTTGCTGTAGGGTCGTAGATGATGATGACAGGTTTGATGTGAAGGTTTTTTTAATATATTATAATGACTGTAAGTGAATCGGAGTTTAGCCCGAAAGATTGCTAGACTTAAGTGCCAGTGATGACATTGCTCGGGATGACGGCCGATGGAGCAGTGAGGTCCTCGAGTGGTGCCCGCGTACCGGTAGACGTGGTGTTGGGAGGCCTCCGACTAGGTGGACTGAGGATGTGGTGAGAATCGCGGGAACCTACTGGACGAGAGCAACGCGTGAGCGATCAATGTAAAGATCTATGAGGGAGGCTTATGTCCAGCATTGGATGTCTATCGGCTGATGATGAACCGAAATTTGCTCACACACACAGTTCGATAACCAGTCCACTGCGTCCTTTGTGTTTATATTTCCCTTTTGAAGCTGCTTATTTTTTTGTACTTACGCGGATATTAAAGTGATTTATAATTTTAGCTTCGGCTGATAATAATGATGATGAATTTTGGCTTCTTCATCTCATAGCTATCCATCCGCAAGGTAGAGTCTTGGAAAGGTCGATACGGACTGTTGTTTTCAGAATTTTTCTTTCTTCTTGTTTTATTTGAACAAGTTTTTCTAAGGACCGTTTAGTGTGGACATTATTATGCTGGGCTCATGACCAACTGTGGGCGTCAATCGTCTGATGATGATTTAGTTCTATGTTTAGTTTTCAACATTTTAATTCCGATATGTTATCTGTGCGTATCCGTTTGTCGCATGGTTCGGTTGGAGCCGCGCTCGCAAACGTCGCAACTAGAAATACATACATGGCTTTAGTTTCATCTGGATCCCGGTTTCTTTTGTCGCTGGGGGTTCGGGAGCTGGGAAGAGGGGCCGTAGGGGTTGAATGGGGGTAAGCCGGGGGGTAGCTAAGGTTGACAAATGGGCCGCTCCGAGCATCCGCGATACAATCGCTGCGTTGCTTACAGCGCTCCGTTGTAGGAAAAAAGCTAGGGATGCCCGTGTCTGCGTTCCACGAGCAATATATTACTTCCACTCCTGGGCATCACAATTTCAGGGAGCGGTACTGACTGTGTGGGGGTTACTATTAGAGAAATATTGAAATCGACTTACAAGACAATTAAATAAAAGGTAGCTTATTACGATATAGGCGGAATACATGTTAGACACGTAAATGCCTAAATTAAAGTAGATCTTAACTTATTAAGACTTAGATTTTCGTTAGACTTATGATAAAATGGGAATCAGATTAAGTAGTGTGCCACTTATATCATGGACCCTCTGACTTTCCTCACCTTGCCAAAGTTATTCAAACGATGACGTCACGGTGCACGTTTATTTCGCGTAAGCATGGCGACAATAATACGCAATTGTTTTCCAAAAAAAAAATTTATTTCACAGCTTTATTTAGGAAATATGATGATGTTTGATAGGTTGAAATGATGATGAAGAGGTAATGTGAGGCGGTATTTCTATCACCAGCGTCACAATAACAGTGTAATGTACACGGCGCGAGCGGCAGCCCTACGCACGCGTCACTGGACTCGTCCCAGCGTGCCATTACTCACTGTCGGCCGCCATTTTCGACGCGCCACGCCCGCTACGCCGCTATACCACTACGGAGCTACGGGGCTACGGCGTAGCGGCGTGAGCAGCACGACGCTCGCAGCGACCACTCGCGAATACAACTTGTACTTTAATTGCTATTTAATGACCAATTTATTGCTATCAAAATTTATTTATAATAATATAATTTTTTAATAATTTATTACAGGATTCATTCAAAACCATCAATCCAGCTTGCAGCTGTCTACAGCTGAACGATTCCCTGCGATCGTCATCAGGTCATCGGTATACCTGACAGGCGGTTGTCTGAACGGTAATTATTGTCATATAAATAGTGTTAATTTATTTATTTTTGTTGTGGATCTTTCATCCCTTAGAGATATATCAGCCCTATTAACTGTAAAAAGTACAAAAATGTAAAATATTTTTTTTTAAAAAATCAATAAACGAATAATAATAATACTAATAGCGTCTTCAATGTTAAAACATATCAATAATGTCTCGCTGCGTTAGACTTCACTTGAAATCAGGTGTAGAGTGCCTAGTTCTAGTACATTGATGTTATGTTTATGCTTATCATCTGATATTTTACACCTAATCAGCGAGTGTTAGACGTCCTTTGGATTCGTTACTTATTTTGTAGTCAATAAGCGACGAGACCAGCGGGACGGTCACCTTAAAATTAACGGTGGTATATGTATCTAGACGTTCTAAGCAACAGAGAACTACCAGCAGTAATAGCTTCAGCATCCTTCAAACGGGAACACGGTAATGTTCACACAGTACCGTTCGTCGGCTGCAATAGGAGCCGCGGTGGTACCTATCCAGACTGTCTCAGGTCAGTTAATTAAAAAAAGTAAATTTATAGCAGGTTTAAATATTGTAATAATTAACTCCCTTGTTAATATTATAATTTAATTAATGCTTTCACACTGGTGGTTAATGTTAATAAGAAAAGGGGTTTCGCAAAGTTATCACCCCGGCTCTAATTGGCCGCAGCGCTTCATACTGCAGCGCCCCGAAGTAGTTTTAATGCATCACCACCTACTTTACGGCCCCCGTGCCGCGCACTCGAGAGTTATTCCTGCTGCATCTGCTATCCTGGTAACTTAAAAGCGACCATATCTCTTGTGCACCTGACGACCTAGTGCTCGTTAGGAGACACTTTACTCCGCTTCCAAGACGCTCCGGTTAACTTTTTACTACTCCTGCCGCCCTGGTACTAACTCAGTTAATATGGCTCGCGTTTTGTTCTGCGCCAATTATTTAAAATGGCGGCTTTACTTGTTTTTTTTTTTAATACTCTTTCTGAGGTTAAGAAAACGTCATTAAAGTGAATTATATTCGTACTGACAGTTTTTTTTTAATTAATCAGAGACGCGCTGGTGTTGCGCCATAGAGTCATAATCATTACTTTAAACCACATGTAACACTGCAGTTTAACCAATTTGGATATAAAAAAGGGTTGGTGTTGTAGGAAATTAAACGAGAAGTTTTTTTTTTTAGTTTTTAATATTTTTTACACAATTCGTAGCATTCATAATGCCGACACGTCCCCGCCGTCCGCGTCCCGCCAGCGTTGGGGTTCCACGAGTTGGATTTATATCATACAAACATCATATGAACCGGACTAAACGTCCGTCCCTCCTCATCGATATATGTAACTCGCCGAAATAATACAAATACAAATATATAATAATCATTTCTACCGAATGCGTTGTTTCCGTTTCCGCTGCGAGACGCCACCATTCGTTAGTCGCTATATTTACAATAACTCCATGACTTTCAAACTGTATGTATAATATACATATACATATATAATAAAGAGAAAAATCAAAATAAAATTCTTTAATTAATACATTAATGCCTAACAGCTACTATTTAAGACTTTCCTCTTAATAAAATATATTACACGCCATGTAGTTAACAATAATAATAATAATAATAATAGGGAAATATTAACAAGGACCAGAGTTCCAAAAGAAAAAAAAATATTGTCGGTTTGCTTTTTTTTTTCGTCGAAACGTTTTGTGTTTTAATACTGAAACTTCATTGGAAACAAACAATCTTTTATACAAAGGAAAGCGACTCAAATTATATATCGATGTTATATTTACAAAGAATAACAAAAACTTACGAAGTGTGTACGATTGCGATACGGTCGCTTCCTGCCACACCAGTGCGCTGCACATCGCCGCACCTCACGCCTCATTCCCACCATTGGGCTAAGCGTTGTGCAAAATGCCCAACTTTCCAAATAATGCAAAGTTAGCGACAAATTCAACATTAATACAAAAATATCTCCACGTTCTGTTCAATTAAAACATATAACCTAAAATTTCTAATACATTAGTCGTTTTTGTTGTGCTTGTCGCATCTCTCGAACAGAGAAAAGGCAAAGGTACAGTGTTCATGGAGTCATGTTAGCTTCATTACGCGAATGTATTGTATGTAATTATTGTTCCAGGCGAGCGCACGGCTTATTGCGCAAAAGTGTGGAATTACAAATTTTCCTTAAAAAAAAAACAACCGTATCGCAAATCTTTGTTACAGAAACATGATCTTTATTATTACACTAATAAAGCTTGATCTCGGATAACTCTTTACCGCTATTAAAGTTATACCATAGCTAGGACCAATTTTGACAATTTCATATAGCTCCCATTCGTATACGTGGCTAAGGCTTGTAATGCGAAGCATTACGGTTCATAAAAGTTACGATGGATGTGTACAAATGTCTATATCAAAATAAACTATTCGAATTGACAGAAGCATTGGTCATTTCCTAATTAAAGTAATTAAATGGAAGTAAGTAGATAATTAAACATTTTCAAAAACGCTAAACGGACACTCCACGTAACTTTCATTTTACATTACGCGCCAAAAACAAAATAGAATTGACAACAGCCGCCACAATTTTCCCGCGCTTCCGACTGTCAACAATTTATTATGTTTTGGCCATAGACAACATACGAGAGCAGCCATTTTGTAACCTTCTTTTGTAAATAACACGGAGCTTGGTACTATAACGTAAATTCAATGAAAATCAAAAGGTAACAGATACAGAACTTATGAGTTAAGAAAAGATTATTAAAAAAATACTTGTTACCATTACCGCCGCTCCGTTTCCGGATTAAAAATGGCCGCCCCCGTTACATGCGGATTTCAATTCGAGTTACGAAGCTCAATCGATTATCAGTCAAGAAAAATCTCACAAATCTCGTTTTCTTTTTCTTTTTTTTTTGTATATGTATGAACATTTATAATTGCTACAAGTAAAATAAAGATATCTGCCGCAGCCTTTACACTACGAGACACTCAACACGTCGCGACATCCGGTCGACGTACAAGGCAATTGGTGTCAGGTATCAAGACAAAATAGAGCTAAAAATCTCATTCGACATTAACATTGTAAAATATCATATTTTTTCATCGTATACATCGGTTACAAATTGTGCTACATTATTGAACACCAAGGCAAGGTGAAACTACGATATCCCAATTCCAAATATCATCGTAATAAATATATAATATACGTATATATATATATATATATATATATATATATATATATATAATTCAAAGATATGTATATCGACCTGTAAAGCAAAATCACAAAATTAGAGCGCGATCAATGAAATTAGGTTTGGATAAATTGACGTCTGATCTAAAAGTACGTTTGAGCGAAGGATCCAAATCAAAAGTCGGTTTGCACGAGGTCTGCGGTTAGGGTACTTTTTTACATTACAACCATGGGTTTCCCCGTTCGTCGCCTTCGAATGCGGCGGAAGCGGAAGCCGCTTTCAATACAAGGTGTAAGTGATTCGAGAACGCCGCGGTAACCAACGGTGTCGGGCGAAAACTTTTGTGCGATTAGAAACCTGTGCGGGAGCCGCGCCGTCCGCGAGCTGGTGGTGGCGTGCGTCCGCATCCGCTATGTAGACGTCGCTCTGTTTCGGTCCTCGCCATCCAGGTAATTGAAAGGAAACCGTAACGTAACCTCATAAACTCTATCACACAACTCCTATACAAAATAAAATATAATAATGTCACCCAGTTCTTCGTCCCCCAGTACTTCCAGTGATAGTTACAACTTACAACTATTTAATTATTTATTTATTTATTTATTTATTTATTTATACGTAATAACAATACACAATTAGCTATAAATATTTATACGATACCAGTGTAACGGCAGTGTACGGCCGCGCGGCGTACACTGTGCTGCTGCTGGTGGTGGTGGTGGTGGTGGTGGTGGTGGTGGTGTGTGTGGTGTGTGGTGTGTGGTGTACGGGGGTGATTGCACCGACATCTGTGTGACACTGTCCGTGGTCTCCTTCCGCGTTAAATCATTTACATTAATTTAAACATTAAAGTTGACTTTAAACCTTAATTTAGGAGATCGTATACTTTTTCAATATTACAAAACGTATCGCGTTATTTACATGTAGCATAGTTCTCCTGTTTGTTCGCGCCGCGCCCGGCCCGGGGTCAGCTCCACCCTGGTGGGCGCCGCTGGGCAGCTGGGGCCGCTCCGTGTTCGTGTTATTGAAATCTGTAACAAGGACATTATATTTTAATTAACGATACACAACGCAACTGGAAGAATATGGCCTTTAACTTCAACTATCACAGGCTTTTTATCTAGTGTTGGCTTTCTGCATCCGCCTGACTTTTTATCTCCTTATCAATCGCAGTCATAATGAAATTGCTGTGCCACAGTGCATTTGGTAGTCAGAAATAAATTGAAGTGAAGTGAAGTTATAGTTAAAAAAAATTATCCAAGATACGAAGTCAATTTTTTCTCGTATCGTCAGGACGAAGATGCAAGAATAGAACTTCATTGAGTAGTTACCTGTAATGATTACTTACTATGTACAAGGGTGGTGGATGCATTAAAGGTGGTGGCCGTAGTACTCGGCCGGGTAGTGCGCGTAGCCCTGGTGGAAGGCGGGGTCCGTGGGCGGCCTGTGCATCATCTGCTGCCCGTCCATCATGTAGCCCATCGTCGCCTCGGGGCTGTACGCGCCGCTGGGGCCCGCGTGCGGGAACACTGCAGGGTAAAACACTGATCGGTTACTTAGACCTGCCGTTGTCCAAATGGTACCACTGGCAATGGAGGTAGTGTCTAGCTTTTCTGCTGGTACGTCTTTGCTCGGGACTGTCTAGGTAGATATCAAATATTTTTATTGCCAAACTGTAGTATGTTTCATTGGAAGGGCGCTCATCGTTACTGGGGCGACGAGGCTTACTGTCTGTGTTGAAGAGACGAGAGTAATGTGAACATCCTAACAGGCGTCTCAGTGTCAGAATACGCTTACCAGCACAGAAGAGAGCACACAGAGACACAGAGCATGAGGAAAAGACGACCTCAAACCTATTGCAGTTTGATGACGACTACTTTATAAAAGCAGGATCATTTGAGCTTTTTTTTCATGTATTTCAATTCAGCTGTTTTTTTTATCTGTAATAATAAATAAACCCTGAGTCATTGTTAACGGTTACTGGACGAAGTTCAATTGAAACGGATGGGATTCACGGAGCCGGTGCGCTGGCAGCGGGAGAAAAAAACTCGGTTAATTGTTAATTCAGTTTCGGCGAGGTTGTCGGAAAATATCCGTACGAGAAAAATACCATTCGAACAATGCCCGAACAGTATCGGAATCCGCTCGATTTTACCGCGGAACTGTTATGACTTCCGTTAGCAATATATCCCGGGGATTATCAATCGTGAACTAATGGCGTACGTCCATTATAGACGCCGATTTCCGGCTTCGTCGTGGGGTCTTTATGGTGGCACGCGCCATTGCACCAGGAGAGTTTCCAGCGCGGCCCCGTTCCGTGCTCTCGGCGGGAGCGGCTCCTCGCCAGCACCACCCGGCCAGTCAATACACTTTACATAATTTTTGAAACTTTCCCAATGACGCCATCACGTGTCTACGCGTGTTACAGCGTCTTCACTTCAGCACATCCATGTCCCACCGAGATACATATGTATACACATATATATACATATATGAGTGGACACGTTTACATGGTGCTTACTCTTTACAAGTCAACAGTTTTAGGTATAAATATATATAAGCAGTAAACTAATATTTCAAGTTATAATAACATAGTAATGTTGTGTACATATTCAGAGATCCATTGACTCATCACGAAACAAACACTCAAAATTTGGGAGAAATATTGCTTCTGTCATTTAGAGGTCAACTAAGAACAGATTTTACAACATTCCCTCCCCAAAGGGAATAGCGGGGGTGTTACGTTACGGCCAGTAAAGCGGGTGGGGAAGAGATGTAATATTAATTATTTAATATCACAAAATTAAAAAAAAAACTTACAGTAATTATAACGATGTCGTACAAAAATAGTAGTTAATCGTTATTAAATAAAAAGTCCTCTCAATATTCCCACGGCTGGGACTCGGATCCTCCTCTCACGTACAGTGAAGAACATTCAATCATTACATCAGTCGATTTATAGAAGCTACGTAATACTAAGAAATTAACATTAAAATCATTGATATCATATATATATTTGTGACAGTATTTCATTAGTTATAAGTTAGAAGAAATAACTTAAGTTGTTTTTTTTACTTAACGCGACTCAATAACTTAAGAAGGGAGCCGCGTGAATTCGTATAAGACACAGTGCGACGACGCGTAGCTCCCAATTGGCAACCGGGAGGACAGGAAACAATAAAGGAGCCCCCGGGAGGCGTTTCCTCCAGGAAACTATGATTTACTGGGCGATAATCTTCCCGGGACTCCTTGAAGTTATTGTCAGTAAATCGTGATACCTGGGCAGCAGTTCTAATCAATACTGCAGCCGTCACCAGCGGCAGTAACTCCTCGTTTACTGATACCAACAGTGAATGAGGGTATATGTTCCATACTTCCGGTGGCTGTACAATACATGGTGAGGGATATTCATTTCTTTTATTTGACGAAGCGATGAAACGAGAAGGACTTTCACCTGATTTTAAGTGATACGATTACTTTTAACATAGGCGCTACTTAGGACGATATACACTTTACCACATTGCGCTCGTCGCTTTGAGACATGAGGTTCGAGTCTCGTTACCCCAGTGATCACACTAGTTACAGCGCCCTTCAAACCGGAACAAGTAATATCTGCACAGTACTATCAGCCGGCTGCACGGTCTCCGTCAATAGAGATTCACGAGGCCAGTACATTACATTTCAGTATTCATACGGTAATATCGCTTAGCTTGCTTTAAGCTGCGCCGGAAGCTGTATCGACGTACGCCGCACCATCAGCACATAAAGCAGGGTGAGAGTTCTAAATTTCCGGATGCGCCGCCAAGTTCGACGGCGACGGAAAATTGAAAAACCGGAACTAGAGGAGGCGGGGAGGCGGACGTGGGGAGGAGGAGGCAGGATGTATAGATGGGAAACTGTTTTGGCAATCGGTTAAAGAAAAAGCCGGGCGCATTTCCTGTGGTCAGGGTAGGGCGGCTGCCGGCGACCCGGCCGGGTGATGTATTCCTCCAGCTCGTCCGTCCGCCGAGCTGGATCCTCCGCGCTGCTGGAGAGCACCCAATTTGCTTTGAACATGATGCCGCTTTCAAGTAAATTGACTTTGCTCGGAAGAAGATATTTCCGGCATTTGTGATGTCTCTCCGTAAACGTACACCTCTCATGATGCCGAGAGATAAAGTATTAAAATTATAAATATATCATTTTCCGGTTCTTGTTCCGGATTGAAGGGCGCTGTAGCTATAATTAATGGGGTGACGAAAATCAACATTTACCATCTCAAGGCGACGAGCATATCGTGATACAGTGTATGACATCCTAAGCAGCGCCAAGTGGTTATGGGTAAGCGTATCACTTAATATTAAGTGAATGTCCCACTTGTTTCAAAAAAAAATATATCAAACAGAGTCCGTGTTGCTGGCGGTTTATGTCCAACAGTGGACTACCAAAGGATTTTTTTATTATTCAATTAAACAACATGACGAGCAAGACGTTCACTTGATATTAAGTGATAAGTTTACTCATACCAACGTGGCGCTATTTAGTATGTTATACACATCACCACATCGTACTCGTCGTCTTGAGACGTAAAATCTCCAGTCTCGTTACCCCAGTAATTTATCTAATTACAGAGCCCTTCAAACCGGAATATACTAATGCTTGCTTTACATGCTACAAGAAGCTATCACCAATATAGTCCAGTAAATAACCATTCGTATATATCGTAACATATGAGAGCTGGAGTATCCTCCTTCTCAGTCGGTATCACTCTTGGCCGAGTGGTCCTGGTCATCACTTCAGGTGTTGGTGGCAAGCTTAGCATCACGTCGCAGCGCGTCTCTGATGGGCGTCTTCCTCGTGCATTCATATAGTGGTAACGACGATGAGCTATTCCCTGCCGCTTTCAGGGGTGACCTGGTCGAGTGAACATCATCATACACGGCTTCATGGCGCGAAATTGTTGTTAGTCTATTGTTAAGCGTGGGGCTGTCAACTGCGCATCGATACACTGCGCACTGCGACTGCGACGCACTCTAATGAATTTATTATAAGGGCATAAATTGCAGTGTGATGCGCCATTACTGCACAGCAGTGAATTACAATTGGTGTGCGGCCGCGCTGCACCGTCTCCCGCCTGACGATCCTTTATCGAGCTTTTCGCGCACGCTATAACGAGCGCAATGTGGGCGGGCGTATCACTTATTATCAGGTGAACGAGCCGCTAGTATCGTCATGTAAAGAAAAAAAAAACTCCTCACGCTATAGAACCATATCGCTGCAATGCTTGTATGCAGTAATTGGATCCACAGATCTCACACTGGTGGTAGGTCCCTGTTGCCGGAGGCCCTCTTGGTAGGTAACACTGTGGCTCCTATTGCATGGTACTGCAACCAAATGCACCAAACCACATTGGCCCAGCGTGGTGGGAAATGACACAACTCTCCCCATATGAACCCCTACATACGACAATCTCAGCCCAGCGGTACCAGAGGCCATGCTGACTGTATGCGGAGATCTTTGGGGGAGGCCTATGTCCAGCAGTGGACATCTATCGTCAGATGAAGATGATGATAAAACTGTTTCTCTACTTTACGGAATAAAGAGGGCATCTGAAAATGTTTATGAATACACAGTATCAAGAATGTTTATAACCTGCCCCTTCATCGCGATCAAGAGTTAGCCGATTGAGACTAACACTCACTTTACAGTGTGAATTGATAATTTAGGCTCTATTAATACTTAAATATATATATATATATAAATCAAAAGCTCATGTTTTTGGCGGTAGCTGAATATGTCTGTAGATAAGTTTCCGGTTCGATTCCGATCGAGCTAATCAAGCTAACGACATTCCTATTGACTTTTAATTTAAATCTCGGCGTTAACACACACACGCACACATATACATATATATACATACATATATATATATATATATATATATATATAAAGACAAAAGCAGACGTAATCCCCTCATAGGCGAATAACACACATCCAGACTTAGGGGGCTATCGGGGAGGGCGGCGCAGGGCGGCGGAGGGCCGAGTGATGGATAGCCCGGGACGGGTCAACGAATTCGGACATTATTCTTTTTTACCCTTCTTGCGTTCCGTTCGCAAGAGTAAGCCCTTTTTCTGCGACGTCCTTTTTTTCCCCCTCCACCGCGTCCCCGTCCGCGTCCCCGTCCCCGTCCCCGTCCGCGTCCCCGTCCCCGTCCGCGTCCCCGTCGCCCCGGACGGAATGTCTGCGTCCCCGGGAGCGTTTTATGGAGCGGGCGCAACAATTGCAAAGCAAAAATGGAATTGGCCGTTTGTAATCCGGCGCGGCGCTGAAGCACAGATCGATGCGCAGCGTTCGCGTTCAGATAATTCTATTGTACTAACTAACACGTATCCTGACGATCATCATCAGCGTGTACAGACAAGTCGCTTCACTTTCAGTTAAGCTACAGTTAACTTAATATGGCGTAACAGCGATTGGATAGAAGTAGGACAATGTGGTGGAGAAAGTATTGAAGAAGACGAAGAGATTCGATCGAGTGCTCGATGTACACGTGAAATGGTTGGTAACTGTGGCGTTATTGGAACACTTAAAACGCAACAAGAAATGTACTGAATGCAATAATTTAAATGCGTTTTAAAAACCATTAAAACCCGTAAGGTTGCAGATCTAAAAGCTGAATCCCCATTCAAAGGAACAAGCTAAAGCCGCGGAATTAGCGCCGGGCGCGGCAGTAATCTCGCGACAAGGGCCCCGCCGCGCACCGCACCGCCCCGCTGCAGCTCCGCGCCCTCGCCCAATCATTATTCACGGCACACGGCACAGCTGCGACTCTTTGTCCAGGCGAGCACTTGGACTCGACGCCTCCGGGAGCTGATCAGGTGCGAGCCTGAATAATATATGAGCCGGTGCGCGGTCCGCGGAACTTCATTTTGTACATCAAAGCTCGCGCGAATACCGAATGCAGCGCGGCCACGGCTCGCCTCGCCTGCAGTCTAGACCCACTGCGCTCCTTTCTATTACTAAGTTTCAAAGCTAGGGAGCGAGGGGAATTCAGTTGACGGTAATTGGTGGCCCCGTTCATAATATTTCCTAAGTCAACACTAGAATCCTCTCATCGCTTCTTACTTCTCTCGTTACTCCAATAATTTCAAGACACTAGCGTTTTGCGGCAGAAGTATGCGTTACCAGATAGTAACCAGCAATAGAAATAACCAGTCAATTTGTAGGTTAAAAGAAAACCAGTTAAATTAACTACCACTTAAATGTTTAACTTTATTACAAACACTTCAAATACGGATGTATAGGAAATATGTTACCTGCTCTATTGGACTGGTCTATCATCGGCTGAACTATCCTGCGTCTCGCGTTGATAAACCTGCGGACAAACAAACAAACAAACAATTACATACTGCATATGTTAAATATATCTTAATTGATGCGACAAAGCAATCGCAACTTATACTTTACGACTAGAAGAATGTTAGAATGTTTACACAACCACGTTATCTTCTGAAAACAAAAACTTAGTAGCTTTTAAAGTCTTGATAAATTATACCATACAAATATATTTCCGTGTTTCTGACAAATTTTGGAAGACAAAGGTTATACTTCCATAAAGAATAGATGAGTGATGCTGCCAACGTTACTGAGTTTTTCAATAACCTATTGATTTGGAAGTTTTTACTCTTGAAAAAATATGATTTTAAAACTGTTTGATAAGTGCATCATTTACCATCAAATTAACGTAACTTCATCTCATCTTAGAATGATTTAAAAAAAATCAATTCTGTTGTTGTTGGTCAGAGCAAATGTTTTTATTTATTTATTTACTTACATCTCGCAATAAATATGTTACAGATAATAGCACTAGTGTTGCCACTACAACAAACAGTAGTACAGGTGCAGGGATGCCGAGCTAAACGTATACAAGTTGACTTTCAGTAGTGGCAGATGATATTTTTTTTTTAATTACAATAACTCGATGAAGGGTCGAGGTGGTGCGGAACCCGCCTGGCCCTCGCTGGGGTCGTAACGGCCACGAAACATGGCGACGCGTCCGATGCGACTAATGTATTGTTAATATCAAGATTAGTTCATTAACTCTTCATCCGGGCACGGCGACGGCCCACCCCGCATTCCCAACGGGTAAGGGGGATGCAAAAAGCCCGACTTCCTCCGCGCTGGGGGTGAATTTGCTAAATCGCCTTCGGTATTAATTTTGACAGCAATAATTGTTATCGCAGTGCATTTTAAGCAATATGTCGCGCAGCAACGACTCCGCGAGCGATCAAACACTTTGTGTTCCTTTCAAGTTGCCCTTAACTACTTCTTCCGTTCAGATCGCACTGACTCGTACTCAACGTGCTTCAGTCGACTATCTCCTTCCGCGCTCGTGTAAGTTAAGGTGTATAGTTAAGCGTGCATGCAAAGAGTACTCTGGCCTTTATTTATTAGCAGGTGAAACACAGCAATACTGTTAGTTACTCATACGGATACGAAAACCGCTGCCAGAGCCAATGTGGTGTAAGACAGCTGCGCTGCTGCACCACGGCGGCATACACCACGCCCATGACGCAGATGCCACGTGCACCAGGAAGATTACGTCGTATTTGTACAGCGCCGCTCGCCGCCCGCCGCCTGCCGCTCGCCGCCGGTGATTTATTTACCGCATTAAAAATGAATATGCAACGTCGGGAGACAACAATGTACCGCGCGATGCAACGCGAGTACGCCGATATCAAATATACCTATAGTAACCCTTCGGACGCGACGCACAGTTTGCATTTGTATTATATGTATTATTTTATTTGTGCGCGTAATGGCCGACCCCGATAACCGGAGGCCCGTAAATCATAACATTGTGGATTTGTTAATTTCTACGGCTAGTGATGTGACGGCGGACGCGCGCGGCGCGGCTACGGCTAGTGATGTGACGGCGGACGCGCGCGGCGCGGGTACGGCTAGTGATGTGACGGCGGACGCGCGCGGCGCGGGTACGGCTACTGATGTGACGGCGGACGCGCGCGGCGCGGGTACGGCTAGTGATGTGACGGCGGACGCGCGCGGCGCGGGTACGGCTAGTGATGTGACGGCGGACGCGCGCGGCGCGGGTACGGCTAGTGATGTGACGGCGGACGCGCGCGGCGCGGCTACGGCTAGTGATGTGACGGCGGACGCGCGCGGCGCGGGTACGGCTAGTGATGTGACGGCGGACGCGCGCGGCGCGGCTACGGCTAGTGATGTGACGGCGGACGCGCGCGGCGCGGGTACGGCTAGTGATGTGACGGCGGACGCGCGCGGCGCGGGTACGGCTAGTGATGTGACGGCGGACGCGCGCGGCGCGGGTACGGCTAGTGATGTGACGGCGGACGCGCGCGGCGCGGGTACGGCTAGTGATGTGACGGCGGACGCGCGCGGCGCGGCTACGGCTAGTGATGTGACGGCGGACGCGCGCGGCGCGGCTACGGCTAGTGATGTGACGGCGGACGCGCGCGGCGCGGCTACGGCTAGTGATGTGACGGCGGACGCGCGCGGCGCGGCTACGGCTAGTGATGTGACGGCGGACGCGCGCGGCGCGGCTACGGCTAGTGATGTGACGGCGGACGCGCGCGGCGCGGCTACGGCTAGTGATGTGACGGCGGACGCGCGCGGCGCGGCTACGGCTAGTGATGTGACGGCGGACGCGCGCGGCGCGGCTACGGCTAGTGATGTGACGGCGGACGCGCGCGGCGCGGCTACGGCTAGTGATGTGACGGCGGACGCGCGCGGCGCGGCTACGGCTAGTGATGTGACGGCGGACGCGCGCGGCGCGGGTACGGCTAGTGATGTGACGGCGGACGCGCGCGGCGCGGGTACGGCTAGTGATGTGACGGCGGACGCGCGCGGCGCGGGTACGGCTAGTGATGTGACGGCGGACGCGCGCGGCGCGGGTACGGCTAGTGATGTGACGGCGGACGCGCGCGGCGCGGGTACGGCTAGTGATGTGACGGCGGACGCGCGCGGCGCGGGTACGGCTAGTGATGTGACGGCGGACGCGCGCGGCGCGGCTACGGCTAGTGATGTGACGGCGGACGCGCGCGGCGCGGCTACGGCTAGTGATGTGACGGCGGACGCGCGCGGCGCGGCTACGGCTAGTGATGTGACGGCGGACGCGCGCGGCGCGGCTACGGCTAGTGATGTGACGGCGGACGCGCGCGGCGCGGCTACGGCTAGTGATGTGACGGCGGACGCGCGCGGCGCGGCTACGGCTAGTGATGTGACGGCGGACGCGCGCGGCGCGGCTACGGCTAGTGATGTGACGGCGGACGCGCGCGGCGCGGCTACGGCTAGTGATGTGACGGCGGACGCGCGCGGCGCGGCTACGGCTAGTGATGTGACGGCGGACGCGCGCGGCGCGGCTACGGCTAGTGATGTGACGGCGGACGCGCGCGGCGCGGCTACGGCTAGTGATGTGACGGCGGACGCGCGCGGCGCGGCTACGGCTAGTGATGTGACGGCGGACGCGCGCGGCGCGGCTACGGCTAGTGATGTGACGGCGGACGCGCGCGGCGCGGCTACGGCTAGTGATGTGACGGCGGACGCGCGCGGCGCGGCTACGGCTAGTGATGTGACGGCGGACGCGCGCCATCTCGATTTAATATCGATGCGCACAGATAGAACAGCACAAAACAAAAGCGGCACACCTGAATATTGGATGAGGTATATATGGTAATTTTATTTTGTAATTATTTTATTTATTTATGCATACAGAAATTACAATGAGAAATAAGTGCAAAGGCACTACTGTACCTAACTATAACGAATTTCTTCCAGAAGGCCCGTGCTTGCGAGATTTGATTAAAACGACAGTAAACCCGGTGCACTCTGATAATACTATAGAATAAAACTTATAAGCTAAAGTTAAGGTTATCAAATGTAACTTATGGTGTGTTGGTGCGAGAATTGCGTTGTCATGATAAAATAGGTTAAAATTTAATATAGCGAAACGTATAGTCAGTCCCAACCCTAGAAAATCACAATGCAATGTAGGTGCATTACGAAATGCACTCAAAAAATGAGCTCTGGTGATAAATGCATTTTGTATGCAAATCCAACTAATTATAATGAGATTTAAGCGTCGTAATATGAAAGAGGATAGCGCACGCCCCATCTGAGGGGAACCGGCCGACTTATCTTAAACGCTCGTTTGTCTATGCAGTGACGGCGAGGCGAGGGAACCGTTCCCATAGAGTTAAGTTTGAATTACAGATTATACAAGTGTAAAATAGCACAGATTATGTAGCGTTACAGAGCAATAATCGTTTGAGGATACTTTTACATATACACAGTAAGTTGAAAAGATGCGGTGAAATAAAATGATGTCCACAACAACTGAAGATATGAAATAGAACAGATGTCATCTTTGAAGGTAGACTTTTGAGGACATATTGCGTGCTCGATGTTGCAAAAACATGTGAGTAGTTAAGTGTTATTATAAAACAAATTTAAATCAGCTGGAGCTCAATCACTGTGCCTTGATTGCATATAGGCTATAAATATTGATGGATCATGTAGCCAAGTTCGCTCAGGAGTGGGAGGGTGAGAGTGGAGAGTGGAGAGTGGAGAGGGGAGAGGCTCGCAGCGCAGTCGTAAGTCAGTCCGGAACACGCCGGTGCGTGTATCGGAACGCTTTCACCACGTAATTGATAGGCGAGTGGCATTATCATAACGCCACACCGCCGGCCCCGCGCGCGGCGAGCGGAACTTATGTCCGCCATTTTTATTATCCCATGTACCGCAGGGACAAATACCTTACGATAACCGGGCCCACTCGAGCACGTGAATACCCCGGCACGTTATCTGATATAACTATTATTATTATTGTGAGATTTTCCCTGATCTCTCTAAATAGGAAAAGTTAAAAGGGCTATTTAGGCCGTCGTACACGTCCGCCGGGCGCGGGGCGGGGGTCGCGGGACCGAGAGTAAGGGTCGCGGGGCGGGGCGAGGCGGGGGTCGTGCGGCGCCCGAATCAAATTTAATTTTGCCTTTAAGTTTTTAGATTTTAATTACCTGAAAGCGTATTAAATGAACGAGGGGCCCAGACGCTGGAATTTTCTTCGCCGTAATTCCCAAGAAAATTCGTTAGAAACGTGAGTTTGGTTTTAATTTACCGTAACAAGTGTTTTCATCGGACAAGGGCACTCACTGCGCATGTGCGGTATGACGCGCGCATTAGCAGTGAAATTTTAAGAAACGAATAAGTGAACACAAACCAAACAAACTGGCCGGTGGTAACACAAATTAGCCGTTGACGAAACATAAACACAGTTCGGTGCGCGGGCGCCGTCCTCCCTCACTTTGTATCTGTGCCGGTTGTTTTCTCTAATCGCTATAAAACAAATTTTGACTGATGCTTATGACGTCTGTTGCATTTATTCACGAAAACGATTATTGTTTGTGTTGCTAAAACAACACTCGGCGGGATATCGCATCCCGCCATTTGTTTAAAACGATTGGATTGAAACTAAAACATAAATACTTTAAGTTTGGTTAGGCCTTGATAGTGTTTAACTATTGCATAAGTGTACAGTAACCTATATGTAATCTATATGAGATAACGGTTGAACAAAAGATATACGTATATATGTTAATATTCGTTATGTTATTAGAAGTTAACTGCTACATAGAACAAACACTTTAACGTATTCAAAAATTAAAACATTTCTTGGGACAAAATTTATTGTGGTCAATGAATCTAAAAATATATATATTTTTTTTTATCTACAAAGCGTCGAGACGAGCGTGATTATCACCTGATAGTAAGTGATACTTCCTTGTATAACAACATGGCATTAGTTATTCAGTGATTTCATTAGGCACAGCGTCTCCAAACCTTACCACGGGTAATGTTTGGCGGCGGAAATTGGTGCTGCTGTAGTGTCTACCAGAGACCAACCACCATCGGGTTTACGAGAGTTTCGCAAAATGAAACGTCTCCAGCGCGATGTAGATGCCTAGATTGGAGAGTGCGGTGGCCGCGCACGCCGGCGTTCCGCAGGCTGGCAACGCAAACAAAGGGCAGGTGGGCCGGCGTGAGGTATTACCGCCGGCTATAAATTCCGTTTTTCCCTAATTAAGGTTTAATTCCAGAGGATCGGCCGGCGCGGCCTCCTCCGGAACTTGTCGCATTGTTCCCACTGAATTATAGTTTATTTAAAGTTAGATTATGTTATTCGGCGTTTGGGGAATCCTCTTCCGTGCTACTTAATTTGTTTTAAATTAGTCACACCAGCACCAGTCACTCGCTCTCGTAACCTTCTCCCACTGATGTAAAGTTAATGCATAATCCAAATGAACTATTACGAAGGTATCCACTTGTTTATTAACTCGCGTTATGGCAAAGGTTAACGATGCCTTATTTACTCAAGTTAATTACAATGTAACATCTTTACGGAACAAAGAGCTTAATAAGTCACAAATAGAGCTGATGAAAAGGTCAATCCTATAGGAGTAACTGCATACATTATTAAACGAATTACAGGGTCTAAATATAACAGCGTTGTAGTGTCGGACTATTAAGAATAGGACTAAGGTATTCCCTGTCTGTCGTACAAGGCGACTAAAGGATTCTCTGGTTAGTGGGCTTTGAGTTTGGAGGCCCTCGGAGCTCAATGAAAGAGCCTTAGGAGGTCAGCAAATGCATGGTAGCTTTGTTCTCCATGGGATGTTTTAGAGTGCAGGGAAGCACCGGTGCGTTCCGTAGGAGATCCCGGAGGCCCTTCTAATGCACTGAGGGTGACCACCGAGGAGGTTTTAGTGGGTAAAAGTCCCACATAACCTTGTCTTCCACCCTGAAGCAAGGTATCTTTTAAGAAGATTTCCCTCGCGATACAATAAGGGTCTAAATATGAGTGTATTATATATAAGATATTAAGTATGTACTACCTCGCCTATAACCTTTGTCAGTAACAGTTACGTTTGAAAAATAATTGTTGCTTAAAGAGAAATCGTCATCATCATCGTCATCATCTTGGCTAAGCCAAGCATTTCACTTCTGTAGATATATTTATCGAACATTACACGTTATGTATAATAAGTTACCATTAATAATGTCTGTCGATGTTATCGCGTAGTGTATTAATTAACAAACGAGCGACGTCTTCGGCCATTTTGTAAACGTATCTAATTATAAAAGCTTGGACGAAGTCCTAAAACTTTTATCAGCGGCTCCGGCCCCGGCTCCGGCCCCGGCTCCGGCCCCGGGCCCGAAGTAATCCCAACTAGCGGGCTGACGTAGCTTATCGCCGGTCACCGAGTCGCCAAATGAACGCATTAGTTTTCATAAGGCCCCGAGATAGCGGGCCCAGCGCCGCCCCAGCGCCGCCCTAGAGCTGCCCCAGGGCTGCGCTGCACCGCGCCGGTGACCTCTGCTTTATTGTCAACTTGTTACCAAAAATTACAAAACGCTTCGAATAAGGCGTTAAGGGGGTGGAAGGGGTTCCGCACAACAACTCGTCCAAACGAACCTCACCTGATCGTGGTGCACTCATTGGGCCAGCGTGGTGGGTAATGGCCCAAATCCCTTCAAACGAACCCCTACAATCCTGGAGACCTTTGGAGCAGGCCTATGTCTAGTAGTAGACGTCTATAGGCTGATGATGATTTTGAAGGCTTTAATATCTATCGCAATATTAATGTGGGGGAAAAAAACTAACCCAGTTTTTAGTTACGAGAGGTATGAGAGATTTATCATTAAAGTTCATCATGATCATCATCAGCCGATAGACGTCCACTGCTGGACATACGTCCACTGCTGGACATAGGTCTTCTCCAAAGATCTCCACATCGATTGGTCCGCATAAAACTCATACAAGAACGGAAATACAAAAATTTTGTATTGTCATCATTGTTATTCGATAGAGATGATGATGATGTGATGGAAATAGCCCTCTACGGTTTATATTGATGATAGGTCTCTGCTGCTGGAGGCCGTCCAGGTAGGTACCACCGCAGTGCCTATTGCAGCTGATAAACAGTAGTGTACAAACATTACTGTGTTCCGGTTTGAAGGGCGCTGTAGCTAGTAAAATTACTGGAGTAACGAGACTTATCATCCTGTTTAAAGGTGTTGAGCGCAACGTGGTGCAGTGTATATCATCTTAACTAGCGCCACGTTATGGAAAGGAGTATCATTTAACTGGACGTCTTACTCGCCTCGTCGTTTTGTAGAATAAAAAAAAAGTTTTTCTTTTATTCAATTAAGTGAAGAGACGAGCGAGACGGTCACCTGATGGTAAGTGATACGCCTGCCAATGACGGCGTGGTGCTAGGAAAGATGATTTGTACACTGTATTGCGCTCGTTGCCTGAGGGATATATGTTGACTCTCGTTACCCCAGTAATTTCACTTGTTACAGCGCCTTTCAAACCGGAATACAGTAATATTGGTACACTACTGTTTATCAGCTGCAATAGGCGCTGCAGCGGTATCTACCTGGACGGCCTCCAGCAACAGAGACCTACCCAGCAGAAAACTAATTAGTATACGGGTAAGTTATAATAGTTATAAAGGTATTCATAATGTGCTGAACGCCACCGACAGGTGGTGGTGTAAGTGGTAGTAGGTACACCACAAATAAATTATACAAAATTTAAAACTAACAGCTTTGTATTTATTATACAGCTTGTTATGGCTTTCCATTTAAAATTAGTTAGGCAACAAAATTAGAGAAAGTGTTACATTTGTTAAGGTCGTATAAGTGAATAGGGTCACGTGTTAGTGTGCTGGTGGTGGCGGTGGTGGTGGTAACAGGTTGCCAGCGAAGTTATGAGAGTATTTCCGTGTGCGAGTGGCTGCGGCCGGCAGCGAGCCGAGCAAAACATCGCGCCCCAATGTTGGTGATTCATTATCAGTTGTTTTTCCCCGCCGTTGGTCTCGTTGCGGAACTCCGAGTGGCACGGGAGTTGTGGGTTCCGTGAACAAATTCTCCGTATTTAACTTCAAAGGGGTCAAGCTATATGTATGTCTGCCATTTGTTTATTGTTCTACGAAGCGATGACACGAGTGAGACGTTCACCTGATGGTAAGTGATACACCTGCTCATAACAGGCGGTAGTTAGGATGATATACTGCACCACATGGCGCTCGTCGCTTTGTGGTGAAAGATGTTCAGTCTTGTTACCCTAGTAACACCTAAGGAATAGCATTAGTAGTTACCAGTGCTTGTAATCTTTTAATTACCTTCATGGCGCAGTGACAGAAATCCCGGATTCGATTCCTGGTTTATGTTTTAGAGTTTGGCTGGTGGTATGATTTTTTCTGTTACTCCTCTCTCTGCCACTCTTTATAGTATTACTAGGATTTGTAGAATATATTGAAGTATTATTATTATCATTAAGAAAAGGATGAGACGTTTATTCTCGCGAAAAGAGGTTAATTACAGTTTATGTAGTTTTTAATAACTCTCCATGTCATCATTATAATATGTTTAATATAATCATTAAAATCTAAGAAAGCTGGCGATCATTAACACGTCAAATGGTATGACGTACTGCAAGTATCCTGGACGGTCTCTCGGCACGAACAGTAGAAGTAGAAGCCTGCAAGTATTCCCGCGGCGGAGGCTTAAAGTATAGACAAAATCTCGCCAAGTTGTCGGCCAATTGATACGAAAGGGTGAATAACTCAAGCGATCGGACAACTGCCGGCGTGATCCCTTAAATCCACTGCCGACGCTGCAGATCATGTTGTGACGGCACAAGATGGATCCCGCCGGCATTTGCGAGATATACGGCGAGTTTACGATGCAGCGGAAGTGATCGGCGCTGGGCTCCGTGGAGTTATTGCTCAATTCTTACCCCTTTTAGTGTCGCCGATGACTTACGGAATGATGTACTCGTGAAATGATTTAGCAGCGTCGACGGGACGGATAAACTGCACCCTGATGATGGATTTATTGGGCCTTGAACGTTGCGGTAAGCGAATATTCACAAACCTAACACTGTCCTAACATTTGCAAGTTTGGTTTGGCATTTTCTAGAAGATATACATTTCGGACATTTTCTTTTCTTTTCTCTGATCAAAGTTTAAAAGTGTTATCGTAAGGGATCCAGCACAACAACCCACGGGATCCGAACCAACCTCACTTGCTCGTGATGCACCTTGCTAATCAACAAACGAGGTTCTGGCTCCCATCAACCCACATTAGGCCAGCGTGTTGGGCAATGGCCCAATTACTCCCATATGAATTCCTACCGGTGTGGGACTCTTTGATAGAAGCTTATGTCCAGCAGTCGACGTCTATTGGCTGTCGATGATGATATACAACTTTTATCACTTACACCGCGTTACTTAGCGTGAGTAAGACATAGACAGTGCAGTGCTAGATACAGTAGACACCCTCAAACTTGGGTAACCCAAGTGTTGTTTAATACGTTCTACGAAGACATAAACAGCCGTGGAGAAGGAATCAAAAGCTAGTATCATAGAAATAGATTAGAGTCCACCGCCAACGCGGAGCAGCGAAACATACGAGCTGGACGTGGTAGAGATCCGGTAAAAGAGATTTACGTCCGGCCCTATATGAAGGTCGGCTGCGAGAACAGCGGCGCAGGAAAACCGGATGCCGCGTACAAATTCGTCTAATCCGCGCTCCCCTCGGGGGGGCGATAAATATTTTTCATGAAATCCCACGGCCGCGGCGGCGCATAGAAACTACCCTAAATCAGGCAATTATAGGTGCGTCCGGTGAGTGTCATAAGCGAGGGATCGCCGGCTAGCGATGGCCAGCAGACGAGGAAATTGTCTGCCGATGTTACTGCTGATCTTCTGCTTTAATGAGCAGCTTTATTTATACGATTTCCAATCGAGCGCTGAATATGAATTGGCTTCATCTTTACGCGTTATTCATAAACAGCAGGTTTTCCTAATTTCCTAATATCACTGAATTATTTAACAGTTAAAAATATTTAGGATGTTCCACGGTTTTACAGATTGAACAAAAGCTGTGGGTTAATTAAGGATATTTAGTAATTACTTAGGTTTCGAGCTGCGTGGAAAGTAATGTTTAGAAATAAGTTGTTTTATTTATGTCCATGAACTAATTCGTGGGAGTGGGAGGTAGAAGCGGTGGTGCGGGAGCGGCCGTAAAAATTAACGACAGATCGTTACCGCTGGCAATCACCCGAACCTCCGTAAACACGTTGGCAAAAATCGACCTCGTAAATTAACAAAGCGCCAAATGCTTCATTTTAAGGAAAGCGGCTTCTTAATCCGCCGCGCCCGCCAGCGCCCGCCGGCGCCCGCCAGCGCCCGCCAGCGCCCGCCGTAATTACACGGCGCAATATATCGCCAGTTCGACCCTCTCGACCTCCCGGACCTACCGAGCTCCTCCTCATCACGAGTACGCAACACATGGTACCGCGTTAATTGCTACGGCACCCCCGATTTCCACTGTTTTTATTCCAACCGTCGTGGGGTAGGGGAGGAACTTGTGTACAGATTTGTGACGGTGATGCAATTACTTATAATTGTAATATGTTTTGACACTTAATGGTCTCCACCTAATGTCCAAGGCACAACAACTAATGGCACAGTAGAATTAACGGAAACGGGAATAACGATAGATATTATGAAGCTCTAAAAATATTGTAGACTGTAACTAAAGCTGTCGGACAAACGTTCCCATCGTTTTGAACCAATAATAATGATTGAGGGTCAGTGATTAAGAATATTACAAAACAACTATGTTCTAGATTAGAAAATTGTAGCTATATAAACGCATAAATATGTAGCTTAATGTCTTCATAGACGTGATCCTCCAATTCGGATAATGGGGCCAAATGCGAAATGTCACTAAATAAACGCAGTCGCAGATGGCGACAAAATATTCTGTCAGGGAGATCATCGCCCCAAAACAGACCCATGAATTGCGAAGACGTCGATATAGATTATATAATTTGCTATTCTGTTTGTTATAATTGAGTAATATTATTAATAACTTGAAATATCACACTTATTAGACTTTTAAAAAGTTTGAAATAATAAAAACTATTTCAAAAACCTCGATCTTTGGTTATTCTATTGTAATTAAAATTGTTCGCATAAGTTATCTTAAGTACAAGACTTCCATGACATGCTTAGTTCAGAAGCAAGTATAGAAGCGGTACATCGCTTTCAGCAGCTATACTTACGAGCGTAATTTCTCCGGCCCCATGACACAGGGCCGCGGGTAACACGCATTTGCGATAATAGGACCCCGACCTGGCGCCATATTGCGTCGATTGCTCGACAGGCACCCGAATTTATTTCATATTAAATATGACCAGAATCGGCAAGGGTTGAGGTGCGAAAACTTATTTATGGGCGGCAGCTGGGATGCGAGAATGAGCAGGATCCTGTAAGTGCTGCCTGCGAATAACTACAGATACATAATGACTATATATTTTCTTAAGCTTTAGTGTTCCAATGGGCACACGTTTTAGTCGTACAGCCTAAGGCTTTCCGACATTCGTAATTATTGAAATATTAAAATTATTATAAATAAAATCTTGATCATTATTATCATTGTTTTATATAAATTATTCAACTTGTTTTGTATTATATATTGTGTATATTAATATTAGGATAATATATGACAACAGAAGATAATTTGGTTGATTACTTTCAATGTTCTAGTTTCGAGTACGGCTAGGCTGCGGCTGACGCTGCCGCTGCCTTTGCCTTTGGATAATCCGGCAACGTCCTGCCTCTACAGCCCGTAAGCCAATTCGGGGCATTTGTGTTTTCGGCCAAACCGACGTGTGTGTTGTATGTGCGAATGTTAAATAGCTATCACGACAACATCCGCTGCCGACGGCGACCGCTAATGAGCGCGGCAGCAGCGCCGTGCGGCCGCTGCGGGCGCTCCCGGGCTCATTTGCTGTTGATAGATTGCCGCTGCACACTGCCTCAATCTAACAGGAAGTTTTGCTTCACTGCTATTCTGTATACCATTAACAAAAACCGTAAAAACCTTCTCTGTTCACATGAGAAATAATAAAAACAAAAAGAAATTGTTTTCTTTCCATTTTCTGAAACAAAACGTCTGTCGTCGCATCACTTCCTCTTTTCTGTATTCTCTACGTTTCTTAATTGTTTTTTTTATTTAATTTTTTTTATTTTCTTCTAAAACTAACAATACACACATTCTGCTTAAGTGTTGCTAGTGTCGTATCACGCTGTTTCTCTATTGTTTAAAGCCTTACTTGCTTGTTATAGTTGATACACTGATGATCTCTTTTATTTTGTCAGCTGTTCATGAATGCTGCTATGGCGTCGTTACCGTATGAGCTTGCTTAGCTGGGCATATCCGCTAAAACTTATCGTGTAACGAATCGGGGAACTCCGTGTTATAAAGCAATCTATTCTCTGATGAAGTGTAGCGCTTGGTGGTCACGTCGACTCTCACAGCTCACGTGATCAGCTCGAGGGCCCTTTATAAAACAAACGTGTAGTGAGTGCGTTAAGGAAGCAGCTGCAGCACGTGCACAACAGCGACGAAGACTCCGCGCGGATAGTTGGAATTCATCCACATGGCAACACTTTGCCACCCATTTAGAACGGTACCTGCGGTTTGTTTGGGATGCGCCGGAGCGCCCGGATCGCCCCGGATGGGCGCCGCACACCCATTTGTTTTAATTTTTATTATTTGACAGTGCGTTGACGCGCGCGTAAACAAACAAGCGCCGCGCTGGAAGCTTTTACCGCTAGATTTATTGTTATTTCCGATAAATATATTTTTATCCCGCACGGGGTGCGCGCGCGCAGTGTTTCGGCTGCAACGCGGCCACGGCATTTGTGAAAGGTGAAATTTTAAATTCAACGCGCAGACTGTATCTTTATTTATAATTAATCTTCGCAGCCATTACACATCTAATGTGTTTTCAGCGCCGAACAGAACGGTGGTCGCTGCGCGCATGGCGCGCGCCTCTGTGCATCAGTTCGTCTGTTTGTATCACCCAGTTACTCCAGCTGCCATTTAAAAAAATCGATTCAATTCATCGATTCCACGACACAAGCGAGACGTTCAGCTGATAGTAATATTATACACTGCACGAAATAGTGGTCGTCGCCTTGACACATGAGTCTGTCGAGTCTCATTACCCCAGTAATTTCACTAGCCACAGCGCCCTTCAAACCGGAACACAGTAAAGTTTGCCGACTGTAATATGCACTGCGTACTTACCTGCGCTACCTATCTAGACAGTCTTCAGCAGCAGAGACTTACCATCAGTAAATTTCCGGATGGTGAACCTTATTTTTTATTTTAAAGTCAACGAGTACCTTAAATACTTAATTTGAATTTTGTTAAATGAAAAAAAACCTAGTCTTCAATAATGGCGCCGTCGCATGCGAGTCTCGGCTGAATTAGCCGCGCATGCAGCCTAATCCATGTCGTAATCGGACCTAACAATGCCGACGAGCTTTTGTTTTTTTTTTCTAAAAGTTAGGCAAAGGCAAAGCAATCATTATGCTGCGCTCTACATCCCTGTTTGAATCTGTCTTTATCAAGTAACATGTTTGTTACATTTATTTAATTTACAGAACAGATAAAATTTTTTTTTATTATATTTATGAAAATGAACCACTAATAAAGCTAATTTATATGACAATTACTGTAATTAAATAATAAAAAAAATGTGTACTGTATTGTTTCAATATGTATATTCAACATATTACTGTGTCCTGGTTTGAAGGGCGCTGTACCTAGTTAAATTAAAAAGAGGTAACGAGACTCAACATCTTATGTGTCGGGCGACTACCTCAATGTGATGCAGTGTATATCATCCTAACTGGCGCGACGTTGTTGTAAGTAGGTGTATCGCTTACCATCACATGAACGTGTCGCTAATCTCGACGTCGAAAAACAAAAAAAGTATTAGTGTTTAAATTGGTCGTGAACCATTTTATTGTACAGCCCTGCCCTATTGTACAGCATGCATTATAATTTATAGCGCCTTGGGGAACGAAATAGATAAACAGTTTGATCGAAGAGGCTCTCAGCCCCGTGCCTTTGCCTATCAGAGCCCTCGATATCACACGAAACGCAGCGCCATTTTGAGAGGCACATTATTTTAATGGAGTCGGAGGCGATAGTGTCTCCGCGGGCACACCTGCGCATGTGCGACTGGTACGCACAACACGCGTTCTCGCGTTACACCGGGTCCCGGCTCTACAATTAATACGGCTCGTTAACGTAAAAAAGCATTAGCGTCGGAAACTATCCACAGATTATCTGTGAGCTTTCGCTTTTATAATCTCTGCTCATTCGAGTGATATATATGGAAGGCAACGTTTAGTGGACGCGACATATATTTTATTAGATATTATCAAATATGTCCGCCGTGTGTACCATTATTGTTGGAAAGTGGAATCGAGGTTGATTACGCGGTAATTATTTTTGTTGTCGGACAAATGACAACAGTAATGTCGCGCGCATGATTTATTGCGTGCGCGGCGCTGCCGGATGGATCCGCCGATCGATGGCGATTTGAAGTGTCGATTATCGATTTGCAATCGATTGCGGCCGGTTCATATATAATTTTAATATTCACACGAGAAAATAAGCTTACGCTTACAATATTAGTCCGCGGACATTTTTTTTAGGTAATCTTATAATTTAAAGTATAGATTGTGCTTTATTGGTTATGTGGTAATCGAATCATGTAATCGATTAGGATGTTGGAATAGTGTTTTATTGTGACCGATTTGAACCGTCTCATAAAAGGGAAGGAAAATATTATTTTTTTTTACTTTAAGACTATGGTACATGTATAATATAGAATGTTATTTCGCCAACTTAATCCGCGCGTACAAGTAAAGATTTACCGTCGCTTATGTTTAGATGTTGCGATAGATATCTTATTAAGTCCACCTCGGCGAGACATTGTTGTACTAATTACTGGGCCGGAATGGCCGCCGGGACGAATGGCCGCCGGTGCACCATCAGATGCCGCGATAAGCGAGATGTTGTCATATCTTACCGCTATTAAACTTTCAAACGAAATTCATAATAATTTTAATGGCGAAAATTAACGATATTTTTAGGTCATTACTTTCGGTAGTTTTAGTTATTTTTATTTGTAAATAGATCATAAACAAGCGAGCGGTGAACGTGTCAGCGTTAGTCCGCTGCGACGTTGGTTTGCGAGTTGAATTATGGTTTTATTTCAGTAATTGGAAATAAGATGAAAACAATGTAACGATTACACAATTGGAAATGTTTAGAAATCCGCGTGTGGCGGATAGCGTGATGTATGTGTTGTGAAATAACGAAGCAGCATCGAAATCATAACGGAGAGATTACAGGCGTTGATAGGTGCGTCGGACAAAGGGGACCATAAATAAAAGTATGGTTAAAATTTTAAGGGCCGCCCGGCAGAGGCCATTAGAGGCCCTTAGCGGAGGTAACGAGTGCCTCTCGGAGGGCGCGAGATGCCGGCAGAGATCGGCGAATTGTTAAACCGGGCAGCGTGAAGCAGCACCGGGTAATAACATGGAAACGTGATCCCGCGGCGAGCCGGCGCCCTGGCGATACACACATATCTTTCACTCCTCATCGATCGGCTTTTTTAAAGTCTAGAATCGTACAACACTTTTTAGCTCTTTCAAAAGAAAAAAGAAGAAGAAGTAAAGCATCGTATATGTACTCTTGTGCGTAAATCTTTTGGGAAAATTTAAAAAGTTTGACTTTGATCGTTTGATGAGATGAGCAGATTTGAGTGTAACCTCTAACCAAGAAAGGTCCCTCAAAAGACCGTGTTATTAATTAATATTCAAATAAATCGTATCTTGTGCTTTAAAAACTACTATTCTACAGTTATTTTTAGTTTTCCTTCATTATTCTTGATGTAAAAAATCGGATCGGTGAAATCCAAGAAATTACTTTTTGCATAGAAATATCTAAAATAATAGTGTGGGTGTGATGACCATAAAAATGTAATTTGATCAATTTTACTTCATTTAACATGATAAAAGCTTTATAAGGAAAATTGATTTTCGTTAAATATCTCATAGATGAAAAAATCAGTTTTTAGACGCAAACTAATAGGAATTCTCCAAACGGGGTGTAAGGGGCCCCGCCAACAACTCCAGGGATCCTAGTCTGCCTTATCTGCTCGTTGCGCATTTGCTGATTAACAAACGAGGTTCTGGTTCCCACCCATCGGCACTGGTACCGTGTGGTAGAAAATAGCCCAAGTCCTCCCATTTGAACTCCTACAAGCGACGGCTTCTAGTGCGGATTACGTCCAGCAAAGGATCGGCAGTCTATCGGCGGATGATTGAGAAACGGACGCAAATATAATGTTTGTGGCAACACTAACACGACGTCGACGGTGTTGTTTCGCTGACGACAATTATTAATTGTCTTTATCTCTAACGAAGATAGGGGCGGATATCCACGGCGCGAGTGGACGCGGAGCTTTATTGACGTGGATAAATCAAAGCTGCGGCTGCGCCGTCGTCGCCGCTGACCGGTATGATTAATTGGTACACGGATTTTGTTTTTAGATTGGGCCAAGTTTTGGCGATAGACAAGATTTTACAATCACGGGTTTTGAATAAATCTACACGGTATCGTTGGAACTCGTTCCTATAGTTTTTGGAGGCCGTTGGTGAATGATAGATGAGGCCACGTGTGATGTACGAGTGCGTGCTGGTGTTGCCATGAAAGCTCTATGCAAATACTAACATTAATAATGTAGAGTTTCAGATAGTGGATTTTTTTTTATTCTACGCACCGACGTGATGAGCGGGAAGTTCACCTGATAGTGAGTGACACGCCCGAGCATAACGTGACGCTAATTATGATGATATACACTGTACCACATTGCGCTCATCGCCTGAGAAATAAGATTTTGAGTCTCGTTATTCTAGTAATTACACTAGCTACAACGCCCTTCAAACTGGAACATATATATGGTCTCCGGCAACAGAGACCTACCACCAGTAAATCTTAAGTTAACAGTGGTACTTCTTTCATCTCCAAAATCTCTCAGTGATTGAAGACCAAAGTCTTCGAACAGTGCATGTTGCCAGTGATGACCTATGGCTCCCAAACTTGGTCGCTAACTAAGGGCCTTATAAGAAAGCTCAGAGTTACACAGCGGGCGATGGAGAAGACGATACTTGGAGTATCTATGCGTGATCAAATAAAAAATCCAGCAGAGAGAGATCCGTATAAGAACCAGGGTCACCGACATAGCCCTGTGAGTCGCGACGCTGAAGCTGCAACGAACGGGGCACATAGGTCGTAGAACCGATGGACAATTGCGACCCTGCACCAGGAAGGACGGCTTTGGCACACCTCCTATTAGATGGACAGAGGACATAAAACAAATCGCTGGTAGCTAATGGTTTCAAACAGCGCAAGACCGTGCTTTGTGGAACACATTACAAGAGACCTGTATCCAGGTGTGGACGTCCGCCGGTTGAAATGATGATGATAGCTGCTTTCATCATCATCACATGAACACGTTTATTAATCATTGTAATATTACTTGAAGATATTAACGAAACTAATATTACAATATACAATAAATGTAGAAGTACAGGGATCGCTTGAAATCCCTAAGGATGCACTTATTACCTAGATAGGTGTAGATTAATTAGTCTGGCTGAACCTGTGGCTTACACACGTTCACCGGATATCGGGCTGCAGGATAGCAGCGCGCGGAATACAATTACAGCGTGTGCTGGATGATCGACAGGGACATCGGGACTACAATTACGGAATGGGTTGCCCACCATTCGCGCTGGCAGGGCTGGCGGAACACTTCCTGCGTATTCTCCTTTATTATCAATATAACCAATTGTAGCTGATTGTAGATTTAATCGGTTGATAGATTTTTAGACATTCATGCTATAAGAAAGGATCTCTTTGTCTTTTCTCTTAAAATTGGTGGATCTGTGTCCGGGATTGAAATAGCAATGATATTTATATTATCGTTTTATAATTTACACATCATCATGCACATAGGCTTCCCCCAAATATCTCCACATCCATCGGTCCCGGGCTGCCAGCATCCAGTGGTTTCATGCGATCCTCATTTGTAAGTTTCATATGTGTGGCTTAGTGTGAGTCAGAGCCTCATTTGTTGATTAGCAGGGTGCACCACGAGCTGGTGAGGTCGGCATGGGACCCGTGAACCGTTGTGCAAGACCCCTTACACCACTATATTAATTTACACTATTGTAATATTATTTGATGATAATAAAATATCATAACTAATAAAGGGATCCGGCACTACAAGTCACGGGACCCAAGCCAACCTCACCTGCTCGTGGTGAGGTTGCTAATTAATAAACGAGGCTGTGGATCCCATCAACCCGCATTAGGTCAGCGTGGTACGAAATGGCCCAAATTCCCTTATATATGTCTCTACTTAAATTATGGGAATCTTTGGCGGAGGCCTCTATCCAGCAGTGAACGTCTACTGGCAGATGATGATGTTGATGAATAAAATTGAGACTAGATTGTACATATGATAATTGTTCTCAAATTTTATTGTGTCAGGTATTTCTAAAAAGGATGAAGCACGAAGTAATCATTCTGAACAGTGAAACCTTTCCCACGTTTGCTTAAAGTTTTGGGGAATGATTGTAGATAAAATAAAGAAGTAAGAATATACATAGTTATTTCCGTTTGGAACGCGAAACAAATAAATGATTACTTTTGAATGCGTTAACAAAATGTAATTTCATAAAATGGTAACCCTGCGCAGTCGGATGCGGGCGCGCGCTTCTTCTGTCACAATTAATTTCCGGGCGCGTTGAAATTGGCGCGAAAACTGTCGCGGCCCGCGGCGGGAATTTTAATTACGCATTCGCGTTACGAATACCAATGTCGTCTTGTTTAAATTAAATATAAATTATTCGAATCCTAGGGCTCCCGTCGCACCGGTTCCCGAGTGTCGCTGCAGCAAATGTTGCGGAACGGAGGCCCACCTCGTATTTCGTCGCCGGAATCCAACCTAATAACTAAGACGAGGCGGGTGCGGAATCGTTTCGCCGCTCCAACTCATTAAAGCGGCCATTTAATTATTGTACGTCTTCCGGAGTGTGGCCGCGCCGCGTCGCGCTCGTCTCTAGAAGCCTCTATACAAGTGGAGCCCACGGACGGGCAGGACATTCATTTGGTGGGTAACAATAGTAGCCATGGGTAATAGGTTGATGATGAAAGAAATTGAAAAGCTCATGGTGAGTGATAGACCCGCCTATAGCAATGAGGTGTTAGTTGGAATGATATACCCTGCACCATATTGTGCTTGTCATGTTGAGATACAAGATGTTGAGCCTCGTTGCTTTAATAAGGGAAGAAAGTAATGTTTGCACAGTACTGTTTGGTGGCAGTAATGGAGGAGTTGGGGTTGTACCTACTTTTTTTTTGTTATCAGGAGCTAAATCTTTTAAAAGATACTACGCTTCGGAGAGGTAAGATAAAGTTATGTGAAATTGGAACTACTGAAACCCTTTCGGGGGTCATCTTTGGTGAGGGCTCTGGGATCTTCTACAGAACGCTTTCCGGCAGTAGGCCTCAGCACATCATCTCAGGGAAGGCCGTAACTCTCCACAGCATCTTCGCTATGCTACGATATTGACGTGAGCTTCTCGTTTTTGTCCTCCATTTCGGGCTTGCTTAGTGGGCAATGAGAGATTCTGATGGTCTCCGGCAATAGAGACACTGTGTACAAGTAGGAAGGCCGTAGCAACGCAGCTGGGCATGTTTGCAGTAAACTCCTGCAAAACTCCATTACAGAGTATTAGTAAGTTTATAAATTGAAATCGGAACGCAATCAGGCGGCGGGCGCGGCGCTGGTGCTCCGTGCGCGGGTGCACTTCTTGCGCCGCTTAACTAACTTTGATAAAAAGATTAACTATGACAGTTTGAAATATAACAGCCGCTGCAAAAAAGCAGCGGCGTGAAAGTTTCGCGGGCGGGGCCGGCCGCCATTGTTGCGGGCCGCGAGTCCGCCGCGAAAGAAAGCGCGGCGAGGCGCAGGTGGCGCGCGCCCGCGCCCGCGCCCGCGCCCGCGCCCGCGCCCGCGCCCGCGCCCGCGCCCGCGCCCGCGCCCGCGCCCGCGCCCGCGCCCGCGCCCCGCCGGCGGCGTCGCCCGGCTGGACGCGCGCGCGGGCCGGCCCGAGCGCGCCCGATTATGACGTCGCGCAGTGACAATCGGAACTCGCCGTTACAGTAATGGCGCCGCGGCGCGCCCGCCTCTAATTGTAAATTATTGCGCATCCGAGCCGTCGTCCGCCATTAGCATAATTGTTTCAAAAGAAACGCAACTAAACGATCTAGTAAGAGATCGTAGTAAAGATATTTCGCGTAATTAAGGGGTACATTTGCATAGTGATGCGACCGCCGGCCCGCGTGACAACTCTTGACGCCATTTTGGCTTTATCGCGGAGCTCGCTTATCATGTTCTTAGAATAAAGAACTTAGAAAAAAACACGTAGAGGCATTAGCTTACTTATTTTCGAGCTGCAGCGGCTAACAGCGCGGCCGTCGCGGAGTTCCGATCGGCCGCAACGGTAATGAGAGAGGTTGTACGTTTGCGCGCGTAATAAACGTCTACTTTTAATTGGGCCACGTTCGTTTTATAGACTTAATAATCAACGAGATAATGGCTATTAAATTTTTATTAACCTATTAATAAATCATAAAAAACGAGCGCCGGCGCGTAACGCCCGGACATTGTCCGTAAGTTTTATTTATAGCCTCACTTCATTGTTCGCCCGGCAGACACGTTGTCTGCGGCCATTTCGTTGTCTGTTGCTTTTTATAAAGTGTTGTCAACTATTTGTGTAATTGCCTTCGCCTAATGTCTGAAGTTTAATGAAGCCGTTCTAACAGGCGACAAACAACGTGCTCGTTGGGAACCAATGATGATGATTGTTTGCGACCTGTAAACCAATATCACTTTGATTAGAGTGTAGTTACGGAGGACACACACATAGCTCGTTACACACGCGAGCTGCAAGCCGGAGCCGCGTCCCCCACAGCTTTGTGTTGTTGTTATATTATCCCAAGTCTATTTATAACCCTGTCAAATTATTCAAGCTTGTCTGATTAAAACGCGCATCCCCATCGCTAAGCATAACCATAGAGATTACAAGTTAACTTTTCCGATCACAACACCATAGACAAAGGCTTAAATTATACACGGGTGGATTGGCAGAGACGGATCTACCCCTTTCACAATCGCAGCGCGTAGCGGGGTGACAAATTGTTTGTATGTTTCTATTGTATATATTATCATTCGATTATCTATCATTAAATATATATATTTGTGTATATCCGGGTTAATGCTTATTTTGTTGTAAAACAGATTTAATGGATTAATTATGAATAAATTTTCGCTGATGTTTGGTACAAGGGAAACTGTTAAATTTATCTGTAAACAGTGATAGCAGGGTATCTGAAGTTAGCTGTAGCTGCAGGAGGCAATCTAAATAAGCTACGGCCATAACTCAAAACAAGGAGGCGAGCTGATAAGAAAGTTTCATTACCCTAACGCTGAATTTAAAACCGGGCTTAATCAGGTCTCTGCGGATGTTTATCCGGATCCGGCGCCGCTCACCTGTGTGTTTAGGTTCCGGACTGCTTTGCGGAAATTTTGTTAATATAGCTTTCAGTTATATAAATAACATTTTATAGCGGTTGAGAGTGGATTAAATAACAGTTATGTGTCGATAAAGCTTTAATTATCTGTTATTATCGAGTAATTGTGACTCGTACGTAATTTAAAACTGTCAACGATGTTGAAAACATTATCGGCGCGAACGGTTTGATATGCTGGTCTGCCGACACACCGTAACACTGTTATAGGAACAAAGACGGAACCCGGGACCTGCACGTTAAAAGGCACGCTGATGCTGTGCCACTGAGGCAGAGTAACAGTTTGTAAGACTGATCTAATCAGTACTCATTAAAACCAGTTCGTAATAAGATGTCGTAGATACACAGATAAAAATTTAATGAAACAGGATGTAGTCTTGGCTCTGAAATTATTTCTAAGTAGGGGGTAGTAGAGAAAGTGTGTGTGTGAGAGAGAGAGAGAGGCAGACATATAAATACAAGAGTATTTAGAAAGTTGTATGTAACTTATAACATGAGAGGTATTACTATATTTCGATCTATATATAATCTGTGATGTTTAATAGTGGGTAATATGGTATTTATTATTTGAAAAGACTGTATATTATGTATTTACATATTATACTTTGCTGGTGGTAATTCTTCGTCGCCGAAGACAGTCCAGGTAGGTACCACTGCAGCGTTTGACAGTACTGTGCAAACATTATTGTGTTTTGGTTAGAAAAGGACTCAACATCTTATGCCTCAAGGTGACGAGCACAACGTAGTCCAGTATAATGCGTCCTAAGGCATCGTGGTGGCGGACAGGCGTATCACTTAACATCAGGTAACTCGTACGGTGCGGTGTGGTGGTGTAAGGGAAAGGGCGGATCGTGCGAAGGTAACGCTCACGCGCTACTCCGTCGCGGGGGGTGGAGCGGCTCGTTACAGGGGATTAAATAAAATTAACATAAACTTGTGTGTTTGTTTGTTTCAGCTCTGGCAATTTTCTGCGTGCTCCGAGCGGACGAGCACCAGCACGGCGCAGGCTGCGGAGGCTGCGGAGGCTGCGGAGGCTGCGGGGGCTGCGGCGGGGGCGGAGGCGGCCGGAGGCCCCTAACCCCTTCGCAGTTTGATAAATGGCCAATTACAGCGCGGCCCGCCTCGTCCCTTCTGTTAGCTTGTTGCCTATTTTGAATTGCTTTTGCTTTTTCGTTTAGATTAATATCTAAATAGGATAGATACGGATCCCGCTTAGGTATCTACGTTGTTTTTAAACGTAAATTTTCGCCGGGGATCCCTTTTTGTTTTATCCATTTCCGTGTCCGCCATTGCGGAGGCTCTCAGCCGGTCTTTGTTTGGTGACGCCTTCCAGAGAAAGTCTACTCTAATTTTCTGCGAATGCTCAGCAGGATGTCTCTATTTAGTTTTCTACTTAAAAATATAGGTTTAAGGATTACGTGGAACGATAATCAAGAGGCAAATGTTAATAAATTTTAGATTTATAGTTCATATAATACTTAAGTCCTAATAAGACCTAATGTTTAATAATCACAACGTAAACATTTGTTACATGGCAAATGCTAATTAAAATTTATTTAAATAAAAACCCTTTGGAATAAATTTGGATGGATTATGCTGGGGGTGGAAAGGGTGGTGGCCTCGCTTTTTATATAGGAAGGTCTCAGGTGCCAACCGGCTCTGCCTGTCTTAGCTGCTGTGATTAGAGGGTGGGGACCGAACTGCCCTCTGTTTGCCTCCACCCGAGCCACGCACGAGACGCATTAATTTCCGCATCATTTTATAAAACACGATTGAAACTTTGAAATGAGCTTTAAGTCTTCATCTACAAGGGGCTGCCATATGTCCTCAGTTTCACATGGTATTAAGTGACTATAAAGGTGATGCTCGACACTAAGTAATGTTGTAATGACTTTAAGACTGGAGCAGTGTCTTAGTTGTTTGTAATCATCGCCATGGTTTTGGATTTCATATCACGAAAACTAAATTTACAGAATTAACGACCCGTCATCACTTAACATACATTTTTTTCTAACTTAATATATTTTGTACTTTACATACATTAAAAATCTTGAATTCAAATAAGTCTATCGACTGATTGTATAGAAGAAATCGCTTTTAGCGATGAAACCGCCCATAGCACATTAATACTACTATTTATGTACTTCCGGTTCTATATTACCAGTTATTTATAATTTATTGTCTTGTTTAATTATTGTAAAACTTTATTTGCCACAGTAAAATACTAAAAGAACTGAAATTTATGAATGAATGAGGGGAGCAGATGGAAGGGTGGAGTTTAATACAAGTGCATTCTGATACGATCAGTACTTACGTCGTAAGGAGAACTAATTAATAATAACACAAGTATTAATTTATATATTAATAATATTGGATAGTTCCGGTATAGTTAAAAATAAAAAAAACTTTATAAATCAACGTTAGAATGGGCAGGTGATTATGAAGTTACTGATGATGCAATACTTTATGGCGGTGAGATGAGGAATAAGTAACATCTGAACTTGTCATCCACATTTTGAATGTATCGGTCTGGTGAGAATCAAAAGAACCTCCTGGATGCGAGCAACGCGGGATGTGGAGATCTTTGGAGCAGGCCTATGTCTAGCAGTGGACGTCTATTGGCTGATGGTGAAGATGGAATCTGAATTTATGTCTTTTTGTTTAATTAATTACATCAGCTAAATTTTTATTACGGGCCTTACAAATATGCTCCAAGTCGCTCAAAGGGCAATGGAGAGGATTATCCTCCGAGTTTCTCTCCGCGAATCAGAAATGTGGAGATCTGCAGAAGATCCAAGGTCACCGACATAGCTTAAAAGATTGCTAGACTTAATAAGTGACAGTAGACAAGGCACATTGTTTGATGGACAGGCAGTAAGGTCCTCGAGTGGCGCCCGCGTACTGGTACACGCAGTGTCGGGAGGCCTCTCACAAGGTGGACCGATGATCTAGATTGAAGCGTGGGAATCGATGATCGGGTGGCAACTGATCAGGAGATGTTTAGGGGAGGTCTGTATCAAGCAGTGGACCTCTATTAGCTGATGATGATGATGATACACTGCCCTTTACATTGAAAGATATTAACTATGAGCTCCTTACATATGAAATTAGCGTTTTGTCGCACTGACCTGAACTGACTTTGATCTGAAATATCTCCTCTTTAGTTAACAATTCCAAATTCAAATTTACAAATTCAATTAGCTGCTACATTTGGGTTTTGTAAACAGCTATTCATTTGTTTTTTCCGCATTATTTTTTTGTTTGGCGTCGCTTATTGCCGCACAATGGAAAACATGAAGTATCGGTATATTTAGGAGTACGAGCTCTACCGCGGCACCAGCACCAGTGCTGCAGGAACAGCTCGAAGGATTAATGATGTGTACGGCGCTGGTGTCGCAAAAGAAAGCACGGTACGTTTTTGGTTTCAACGTTCTAGTTCTGGGAATTTCGACCTTCAGAATCAAGCCCGTGGCCGACCGGAGACCAAGTTGAAAATGAAGAATTTAAGGCTATTGTGGAAGCGGATCCATCACAAAGCACTTCAGAGTTAGCTGCAGGCTTCGGAGCAGGTGACAAAACTGTATTAACCCCCTTGAAGCAAATCGGGAAAGTAAACAAACTTGAACGATGGGTACCTCATGCATTGAGTGAATGGAACTCGCAGATACGCGTCAACTGCTGCTGCTGTGTTACTTTGCTCCACCGACACAATGATGAAGGGATTTTAAATGGAATCATTACTTGTGATGAAAAGTGGATACTGTACGATAATCGGAAGCTTCGTCGCAATGGCTGAACCCTGGAGACCCAGCCAAATCCTGCGCTAAACGAAAATTGACTTAGAAAAAGTTACTAGTGAGTGTTTGGTGGAGTAGCGCCGGTGTCGTTCACTGCAGATTTCTAAAATCTGGCCAAATGATTACGGCAGATATCTATTGCCAGCAACTGCATACCATGAAGCATTGGTCCATTGGCAACCGAGATTGGTCAAAGGCTCTAGGCCACTGCTGCTTCACGACAACGCAACACCACCACCACCACCACACACTGCACAACAAACAACCACTAAGTTACATGAGCTACAATTGGAATGTCTGCGACCTCCACCGTATTCCCCGGACCTTGCCCCAACAGATTACCATTTATTCCAGAATTTGGATAAATGCTCACAAGGAAAAAAATTCAACTCCGACGCGGCAGTCCAGACCGCCTTCAAAAAGTTTATTGATTCTCGCCCCCCCATGGTATTTTAGTAAAGGGATCAATGAACTACCTATATGATGCCAAAAGTGCATAGATAACAAGGGTGCATACTTTGATTATTTAAATTTATTTTATAAAAAAAAATAGACTTTATATTCCTCCCGTAGAAAACGACATTTCATATGCAAGCACCTAATATGTACTCGGCAGATCGTAACAAGTATAATACACGCTTTGAAATACCATGGGGTACAATTAACACAGTTTTATTTAGGTAAGTTAAAAAGCGTTTTTCTAAGTTGCAACAGTAAGACAGACACATAGTTTCCTATTGTTCCATGTTAGCATTGTTTCGCCGTCACGCGCCGCCGGGGGGCGCGCCTGGCCATCACGGAACCCAGCATTAAAACGTCCACGTACGGCGTCGGCTGACGTAAAAATTGACCGTTTCAAAGGTGTGAGCATAATACGTGGTGCTAAGTGACAATGAGGATGTAAACGGTGAAGGGTGCCCACCCAAGGTAACCCAGTTGTCATATGTTGACAGTCCGAACAAAACTGCTGTCACTCCAGTAGGTTTACAATATGATTGCAGTAGTTACACAGGCGGGCTCGGAAACACCTAACTACCTGATTAGTGACACCCTATGACATGCAGCCCGGAATCGCTGCAGGCACCACGCTTAATCATGGAGACAGTTAAAAGTAAGTTCTTCATATCAAGCCTAAAGCATTTACCCGGCGCTCCTTAAGAGAGACCTAGGTCTTCTGTTTTATTGGTGGTAGATATTTATATTGGTGGTGTCTCTGTTGCCGTAGACCATTTAGGTAGGTACTGCCACGGTTCCTGTTCTTACCGCCAAACAGTAGTGTGCAAATATAACTGTGTTTCGAATTAAAGGACGCTGTACCTAGTGAAAAGACTGAGATAATGATACTGAACATCTTGTGTCTCAAGGCGGCGAGAGCAATGCGGTGCGGTATATACCATTTTAATGTGCCATTTTGTTATGTGCAGGTGTATAACTTACCATCAGGTGAACGTTCCACCCGTCTTATCATTTCGAAGTATAAAAAAAAATCCGATCGGTAAAAGACTGGATTAGTGACGGACATTATTTGGTAAATGAATAATGATAGACTTGAAAGTGTATTCCAATGAGAAAAGTCCCATAAATATCAAAATAGCTGAACAGGAATCAGGATCCGATAAAATGTGCGGAGCGTGGGCCGCAGACGAACGGCGACGATAGGAGACCCCAACAGAACGCTATTTACTTAGCCCTTTAATATTCTTTACCGGTCGAGATACTTGAACCTGCTAAATATCTCCATGCAAACAAGAAACCTTAAAACATTGCTCAAGATAAAGACTAGAAAGATTACCTAGACTGGTTTCCTTTGGCTTAATAACGAAATATCTTTGAAATCAAGCACGATTCCATTTGTCCAAGTGATTTGTTGGCACGTCTGAACGGACAGCTGGAAACTTGGAACTTTTATACCGTGAGTTATTCGCAGTTAATTATTAAGCAAATAAATCGTTCAAATGTCCCATAAATGATATTACTTTAGTTGTTGCTATATATATATATATATATATATATATATATGCAAAAAACGTAACGAATTACGCGCCAAAAGAATCTGTCAATGACATCAGTTCGCGCGTAAATTATTCGTTTTAATGCGACATGACGTCCCAACTTTTTAAATAATAAATTGGGGCGTAGGAGTAAAGGAAAAAAGTTACAAAGCCATACCGATAGTGTCAAAACTGAGTCGAGGGCGACGTCATCTTTTTTTTTTAATTGGGGTATTAACTGAGCTCAGATAAAGGCGCTGCTCTCTTCCAAGTTATATTTTTTTTTCAAGTTTATCAGATAGCTTACCGTTTGAATTTAAAGGTACGTCAAGGCTGTAAGAAGTTTTAATAGAATTGAACGCAATCTGATCGTCCGGACGGGAAAGTAATTCGTGTAAACTCCTCGGATACACAATTCATGGAATCCGTGAGGCTAATGCACATTGCTTTTATAAAATTAAACTGTAGTAAGATTGCGTTGCTTCTCTTTAACCGTTACTTTGGATGCTGCTTATTTACCGTTGCTTAATTAATCGAAGAGGCGTTTGAAGAGGCCGACAGCTGTGCG
>JARDVY010000297.1:1505798-1615181 GCA_029030555.1 Ornithoptera alexandrae | reverse complement strand
GCAATATATTATACATAATGTAAAAAGACAAATAATGAAGAAAAAAACAGTGAATAATATAAAAACAAAAAATGTTGTCTCCACGACGTAAGGACCAATAAGGTCACCTTTTATATTTTCTTTCACTAATATACCCCATTCTGGTGTTAAGCACATCCTTAACTTTACTCATTCTCTGCTCTTACGAGTCACTTGCTTATAAAACCATTGAAATCTTCCCGCGTAACAATGGTATGAACATGAAATGATATTTATGTGTTTAAAACTAATAATACACTTAAATAAGTTAGATACATGAATAACTTAAGAGTATAACAAAGCGATAATGTGTGATACCCATGTTATAATATTTCATAGGTTTTTTCTTTTCTGATGAAGCGACTAGATGAGCAGGACGTTCATAGGACAGTAAGTAAAAATGGTGCTAGTGAATATTGTATACATAGCACCAAATTGTCCTTGTCGCAATGAGACACGAGGTGTTACGTCTCGTTACCCCAGTAATTTAACTAGCTACAGCAGCCTTCAAACCGGAAAACAATAATGTTTGCACACAATTGCCTGACGGCGTAAATTGGCGCTGCGGTGGTACCTACCTAGACGGTCTCTGGTAACAGAGACCTCCCACCAGTGAAAGTTCAACATTTGTCCTTTTATAGCCTCGATTCTTTTTCAATATGAAAGAACGCATAGAGAATGTGGCAATATATTATACATAATGTAAAAAGACAAATAATGAAGAAAAAAACAGTGAATAATATAAAAACAAAAAATGTTGTCTCCACGACGTAAGGACCAATAAGGTCACCTTTTATATTTTCTTTCACTAATATACCCCATTCTGGTGTTAAGCACATCCTTAACTTTACTCATTCTCTGCTCTTACGAGTCACTTGCTTATAAAACCATTGAAATCTTCCCGCGTAACAATGGTATGAACATGAAATGATATTTATGTGTTTAAAACTAATAATACACTTAAATAAGTTAGATACATGAATAACTTAAGAGTATAACAAAGCGATAATGTGTGATACCCATGTTATAATATTTCATAGGTTTTTTCTTTTCTGATGAAGCGACTAGATGAGCAGGACGTTCATAGGACAGTAAGTAAAAATGGTGCTAGTGAATATTGTATACATAGCACCAAATTGTCCTTGTCGCAATGAGACACGAGGTGTTACGTCTCGTTACCCCAGTAATTTAACTAGCTACAGCAGCCTTCAAACCGGAAAACAATAATGTTTGCACACAATTGCCTGACGGCGTAAATTGGCGCTGCGGTGGTACCTACCTAGACGGTCTCTGGTAACAGAGACCTCCCACCAGTGAAAGTTCAACATTTGTCCTTTTATAGCCTCGATTCTTTTTCAATATGAAAGAACGCATAGAGAATGTGGCAATATATTATACATAATGTAAAAAGACAAATAATGAAGAAAAAAACAGTGAATAATATAAAAATAAAAAATGTTGTCTCCACGACGTAAGGACCAATAAGGTCACCTTTTATATTTTCTTTCACTAATATACCCCATTCTGGTGTTAAGCACATCCTTAACTTTACTCATTCTCTGCTCTTACGAGTCACTTGCTTATAAAACCATTGAAATCTTCCCGCGTAACAATGGTATGAACATGAAATGATATTTATGTGTTTAAAACTAATAATACACTTAAATAAGTTAGATACATGAATAACTTAAGAGTATAACAAAGCGATAATGTGTGATACCCATGTTATAATATTTCATAGGTTTTTTCTTTTCTGATGAAGCGACTAGATGAGCAGGACGTTCATAGGACAGTAAGTAAAAATGGTGCTAGTGAATATTGTATACATAGCACCAAATTGTCCTTGTCGCAATGAGACACGAGGTGTTACGTCTCGTTACCCCAGTAATTTAACTAGCTACAGCAGCCTTCAAACCGGAAAACAATAATGTTTGCACACAATTGCCTGACGGCGTAAATTGGCGCTGCGGTGGTACCTACCTAGACGGTCTCTGGTAACAGAGACCTCCCACCAGTGAAAGTTCAACATTTGTCCTTTTATAGCCTCGTTTCTTTTTCAATATGAAAGAACGCATAGAGAATGTGGCAATATATTATACATAATGTAAAAAGACAAATAATGAAGAAAAAAACAGTGAATAATATAAAAATAAAAAATGTTGTCTCCACGACGTAAGGACCAATAAGGTCACCTTTTATATTTTCTTTCACTAATATACCCCATTCTGGTGTTAAGCACATCCTTAACTTTACTCATTCTCTGCTCTTACGAGTCACTTGCTTATAAAACCATTGAAATCTTCCCGCGTAACAATGGTATGAACATGAAATGATATTTATGTGTTTAAAACTAATAATACACTTAAATAAGTTAGATACATGAATAACTTAAGAGTATAACAAAGCGATAATGTGTGATACCCATGTTATAATATTTCATAGGTTTTTTCTTTTCTGATGAAGCGACTAGATGAGCAGGACGTTCATAGGACAGTAAGTAAAAATGGCGCTAGTGAATATTGTATACATAGCACCAAATTGTCCTCGTCGCAATGAGACACGAGGTGTTACGTCTCGTTACCCCAGTAATTTAACTAGCTACAGCAGCCTTCAAACCGGAAAACAATAATGTTTGCACACAATTGCCTGACGGCGTAAATTGGCGCTGCGGTGGTACCTACCTAGACGGTCTCTGGTAACAGAGACCTCCCACCAGTGAAAGTTCAACATTTGTCCTTTTATAGCCTCGTTTCTTTTTCAATATGAAAGAACGCATAGAGAATGTGGCAATATATTATACATAATGTAAAAAGACAAATAATGAAGAAAAAAACAGTGAATAATATAAAAATAAAAAATGTTGTCTCCACGACGTAAGGACCAATAAGGTCACCTTTTATATTTTCTTTCACTAATATACCCCATTCTGGTGTTAAGCACATCCTTAACTTTACTCATTCTCTGCTCTTACGAGTCACTTGCTTATAAAACCATTGAAATCTTCCCGCGTAACAATGGTATGAACATGAAATGATATTTATGTGTTTAAAACTAATAATACACTTAAATAAGTTAGATACATGAATAACTTAAGAGTATAACAAAGCGATAATGTGTGATACCCATGTTATAATATTTCATAGGTTTTTTCTTTTCTGATGAAGCGACTAGATGAGCAGGACGTTCATAGGACAGTAAGTAAAAATGGTGCTAGTGAATATTGTATACATAGCACCAAATTGTCCTTGTCGCAATGAGACACGAGGTGTTACGTCTCGTTACCCCAGTAATTTAACTAGCTACAGCAGCCTTCAAACCGGAAAACAATAATGTTTGCACACAATTGCCTGACGGCGTAAATTGGCGCTGCGGTGGTACCTACCTAGACGGTCTCTGGTAACAGAGACCTCCCACCAGTGAAAGTTCAACATTTGTCCTTTTATAGCCTCGTTTCTTTTTCAATATGAAAGAACGCATAGAGAATGTGGCAATATATTATACATAATGTAAAAAGACAAATAATGAAGAAAAAAACAGTGAATAATATAAAAATAAAAAATGTTGTCTCCACGACGTAAGGACCAATAAGGTCACCTTTTATATTTCCTTTCACTAATATACCCCATTCTGGTGTTAAGCACATCCTTAACTTTACTCATTCTCTGCTCTTACGAGTCACTTGCTTATAAAACCATTGAAATCTTCCCGCGTAACAATGGTATGAACATGAAATGATATTTATGTGTTTAAAACTAATAATACACTTAAATAAGTTAGATACATGAATAACTTAAGAGTATAACAAAGCGATAATGTGTGATACCCATGTTATAATATTTCATAGGTTTTTTCTTTTCTGATGAAGCGACTAGATGAGCAGGACGTTCATAGGACAGTAAGTAAAAATGGCGCTAGTGAATATTGTATACATAGCACCAAATTGTCCTCGTCGCAATGAGACACGAGGTGTTACGTCTCGTTACCCCAGTAATTTAACTAGCTACAGCAGCCTTCAAACCGGTAAACAATAATGTTTGCACACAATTGCCTGACGGCGTAAATTGGCGCTGCGGTGGTACCTACCTAGACGGTCTCTGGTAACAGAGACCTCCCACCAGTGAAAGTTCAACATTTGTCCTTTTATAGCCTCGTTTCTTTTTCAATATGAAAGAACGCATAGAGAATGTGGCAATATATTATACATAATGTAAAAAGACAAATAATGAAGAAAAAAACAGTGAATAATATAAAAATAAAAAATGTTGTCTCCACGACGTAAGGACCAATAAGGTCACCTTTTATATTTCCTTTCACTAATATACCCCATTCTGGTGTTAAGCACATCCTTAACTTTACTCATTCTCTGCTCTTACGAGTCACTTGCTTATAAAACCATTGAAATCTTCCCGCGTAACAATGGTATGAACATGAAATGATATTTATGTGTTTAAAACTAATAATACACTTAAATAAGTTAGATACATGAATAACTTAAGAGTATAACAAAGCGATAATGTGTGATACCCATGTTATAATATTTCATAGGTTTTTTCTTTTCTGATGAAGCGACTAGATGAGCAGGACGTTCATAGGACAGTAAGTAAAAATGGTGCTAGTGAATATTGTATACATAGCACCAAATTGTCCTTGTCGCAATGAGACACGAGGTGTTACGTCTCGTTACCCCAGTAATTTAACTAGCTACAGCAGCCTTCAAACCGGAAAACAATAATGTTTGCACACAATTGCCTGACGGCGTAAATTGGCGCTGCGGTGGTACCTACCTAGACGGTCTCTGGTAACAGAGACCTCCCACCAGTGAAAGTTCAACATTTGTCCTTTTATAGCCTCGTTTCTTTTTCAATATGAAAGAACGCATAGAGAATGTGGCAATATATTATACATAATGTAAAAAGACAAATAATGAAGAAAAAAACAGTGAATAATATAAAAATAAAAAATGTTGTCTCCACGACGTAAGGACCAATAAGGTCACCTTTTATATTTCCTTTCACTAATATACCCCATTCTGGTGTTAAGCACATCCTTAACTTTACTCATTCTCTGCTCTTACGAGTCACTTGCTTATAAAACCATTGAAATCTTCCCGCGTAACAATGGTATGAACATGAAATGATATTTATGTGTTTAAAACTAATAATACACTTAAATAAGTTAGATACATGAATAACTTAAGAGTATAACAAAGCGATAATGTGTGATACCCATGTTATAATATTTCATAGGTTTTTTCTTTTCTGATGAAGCGACTAGATGAGCAGGACGTTCATAGGACAGTAAGTAAAAATGGCGCTAGTGAATATTGTATACATAGCACCAAATTGTCCTTGTCGCAATGAGACACGAGGTGTTACGTCTCGTTACCCCAGTAATTTAACTAGCTACAGCAGCCTTCAAACCGGAAAACAATAATGTTTGCACACAATTGCCTGACGGCGTAAATTGGCGCTGCGGTGGTACCTACCTAGACGGTCTCTGGTAACAGAGACCTCCCACCAGTGAAAGTTCAACATTTGTCCTTTTATAGCCTCGTTTCTTTTTCAATATGAAAGAACGCATAGAGAATGTGGCAATATATTATACATAATGTAAAAAGACAAATAATGAAGAAAAAAACAGTGAATAATATAAAAATAAAAAATGTTGTCTCCACGACGTAAGGACCAATAAGGTCACCTTTTATATTTCCTTTCACTAATATACCCCATTCTGGTGTTAAGCACATCCTTAACTTTACTCATTCTCTGCTCTTACGAGTCACTTGCTTATAAAACCATTGAAATCTTCCCGCGTAACAATGGTATGAACATGAAATGATATTTATGTGTTTAAAACTAATAATACACTTAAATAAGTTAGATACATGAATAACTTAAGAGTATAACAAAGCGATAATGTGTGATACCCATGTTATAATATTTCATAGGTTTTTTCTTTTCTGATGAAGCGACTAGATGAGCAGGACGTTCATAGGACAGTAAGTAAAAATGGTGCTAGTGAATATTGTATACATAGCACCAAATTGTCCTTGTCGCAATGAGACACGAGGTGTTACGTCTCGTTACCCCAGTAATTTAACTAGCTACAGCAGCCTTCAAACCGGAAAACAATAATGTTTGCACACAATTGCCTGACGGCGTAAATTGGCGCTGCGGTGGTACCTACCTAGACGGTCTCTGGTAACAGAGACCTCCCACCAGTGAAAGTTCAACATTTGTCCTTTTATAGCCTCGTTTCTTTTTCAATATGAAAGAACGCATAGAGAATGTGGCAATATATTATACATAATGTAAAAAGACAAATAATGAAGAAAAAAACAGTGAATAATATAAAAATAAAAAATGTTGTCTCCACGACGTAAGGACCAATAAGGTCACCTTTTATATTTCCTTTCACTAATATACCCCATTCTGGTGTTAAGCACATCCTTAACTTTACTCATTCTCTGCTCTTACGAGTCACTTGCTTATAAAACCATTGAAATCTTCCCGCGTAACAATGGTATGAACATGAAATGATATTTATGTGTTTAAAACTAATAATACACTTAAATAAGTTAGATACATGAATAACTTAAGAGTATAACAAAGCGATAATGTGTGATACCCATGTTATAATATTTCATAGGTTTTTTCTTTTCTGATGAAGCGACTAGATGAGCAGGACGTTCATAGGACAGTAAGTAAAAATGGTGCTAGTGAATATTGTATACATAGCACCAAATTGTCCTTGTCGCAATGAGACACGAGGTGTTACGTCTCGTTACCCCAGTAATTTAACTAGCTACAGCAGCCTTCAAACCGGAAAACAATAATGTTTGCACACAATTGCCTGACGGCGTAAATTGGCGCTGCGGTGGTACCTACCTAGACGGTCTCTGGTAACAGAGACCTCCCACCAGTGAAAGTTCAACATTTGTCCTTTTATAGCCTCGTTTCTTTTTCAATATGAAAGAACGCATAGAGAATGTGGCAATATATTATACATAATGTAAAAAGACAAATAATGAAGAAAAAAACAGTGAATAATATAAAAATAAAAAATGTTGTCTCCACGACGTAAGGACCAATAAGGTCACCTTTTATATTTCCTTTCACTAATATACCCCATTCTGGTGTTAAGCACATCCTTAACTTTACTCATTCTCTGCTCTTACGAGTCACTTGCTTATAAAACCATTGAAATCTTCCCGCGTAACAATGGTATGAACATGAAATGATATTTATGTGTTTAAAACTAATAATACACTTAAATAAGTTAGATACATGAATAACTTAAGAGTATAACAAAGCGATAATGTGTGATACCCATGTTATAATATTTCATAGGTTTTTTCTTTTCTGATGAAGCGACTAGATGAGCAGGACGTTCATAGGACAGTAAGTAAAAATGGCGCTAGTGAATATTGTATACATAGCACCAAATTGTCCTCGTCGCAATGAGACACGAGGTGTTACGTCTCGTTACCCCAGTAATTTAACTAGCTACAGCAGCCTTCAAACCGGAAAACAATAATGTTTGCACACAATTGCCTGACGGCGTAAATTGGCGCTGCGGTGGTACCTACCTAGACGGTCTCTGGTAACAGAGACCTCCCACCAGTGAAAGTTCAACATTTGTCCTTTTATAGCCTCGTTTCTTTTTCAATATGAAAGAACGCATAGAGAATGTGGCAATATATTATACATAATGTAAAAAGACAAATAATGAAGAAAAAAACAGTGAATAATATAAAAATAAAAAATGTTGTCTCCACGACGTAAGGACCAATAAGGTCACCTTTTATATTTCCTTTCACTAATATACCCCATTCTGGTGTTAAGCACATCCTTAACTTTACTCATTCTCTGCTCTTACGAGTCACTTGCTTATAAAACCATTGAAATCTTCCCGCGTAACAATGGTATGAACATGAAATGATATTTATGTGTTTAAAACTAATAATACACTTAAATAAGTTAGATACATGAATAACTTAAGAGTATAACAAAGCGATAATGTGTGATACCCATGTTATAATATTTCATAGGTTTTTTCTTTTCTGATGAAGCGACTAGATGAGCAGGACGTTCATAGGACAGTAAGTAAAAATGGTGCTAGTGAATATTGTATACATAGCACCAAATTGTCCTTGTCGCAATGAGACACGAGGTGTTACGTCTCGTTACCCCAGTAATTTAACTAGCTACAGCAGCCTTCAAACCGGAAAACAATAATGTTTGCACACAATTGCCTGACGGCGTAAATTGGCGCTGCGGTGGTACCTACCTAGACGGTCTCTGGTAACAGAGACCTCCCACCAGTGAAAGTTCAACATTTGTCCTTTTATAGCCTCGTTTCTTTTTCAATATGAAAGAACGCATAGAGAATGTGGCAATATATTATACATAATGTAAAAAGACAAATAATGAAGAAAAAAACAGTGAATAATATAAAAATAAAAAATGTTGTCTCCACGACGTAAGGACCAATAAGGTCACCTTTTATATTTCCTTTCACTAATATACCCCATTCTGGTGTTAAGCACATCCTTAACTTTACTCATTCTCTGCTCTTACGAGTCACTTGCTTATAAAACCATTGAAATCTTCCCGCGTAACAATGGTATGAACATGAAATGATATTTATGTGTTTAAAACTAATAATACACTTAAATAAGTTAGATACATGAATAACTTAAGAGTATAACAAAGCGATAATGTGTGATACCCATGTTATAATATTTCATAGGTTTTTTCTTTTCTGATGAAGCGACTAGATGAGCAGGACGTTCATAGGACAGTAAGTAAAAATGGCGCTAGTGAATATTGTATACATAGCACCAAATTGTCCTCGTCGCAATGAGACACGAGGTGTTACGTCTCGTTACCCCAGTAATTTAACTAGCTACAGCAGCCTTCAAACCGGAAAACAATAATGTTTGCACACAATTGCCTGACGGCGTAAATTGGCGCTGCGGTGGTACCTACCTAGACGGTCTCTGGTAACAGAGACCTCCCACCAGTGAAAGTTCAACATTTGTCCTTTTATAGCCTCGTTTCTTTTTCAATATGAAAGAACGCATAGAGAATGTGGCAATATATTATACATAATGTAAAAAGACAAATAATGAAGAAAAAAACAGTGAATAATATAAAAATAAAAAATGTTGTCTCCACGACGTGAGGACCAAGAAGGTCACTTTTTATATTTTCTTTCACTAATATACCCCATTCTGGTGTTAAGCACATCCTTAACTTTACTCATTCTCTGCTCTTACGAGTCACTTGCTTATAAAACCATTGAAATCTTCCCGCGTAACAATGGTATGAACATAAATGATATTTATGTGTTTAAAACTAATAATACACTTAAATAAGTTAGATACATGAATAACTTAAGAGTATAACAAAGCGATAATGTGTGATACCCATGTTATAATATTTCATAGGTTTTTTCTTTTCTGATGAAGCGACTAGATGAGCAGGACGTTCATAGGACAGTAAGTAAAAATGGCGCTAGTGAATATTGTATACATAGCACCAAATTGTCCTCGTCGCAATGAGACACGAGGTGTTACGTCTCGTTACCCCAGTAATTTAACTAGCTACAGCAACCTTCAAACCGGAAAACAATAATGTTTGCACACAATTGCCTGACGGCGTAAATTGGCGCTGCGGTGGTACCTACCTAGACGGTCTCTGGTAACAGAGACCTCCCACCAGTGAAAGTTCAACATTTGTCCTTTTATAGCCTCGTTTCTTTTTCAATATGAAAGAACGCATAGAGAATGTAGCAATATATTATACATAATGTAAAAAGACAAATAATGAAGAAAAAAACAGTGAATAATATAAAAATAAAAAATGTTGTCTCCACGACGTAAGGACCAATAAGGTCACCTTTTATATTTCCTTTCACTAATATACCCCATTCTGGTGTTAAGCACATCCTTAACTTTACTCATTCTCTGCTCTTACGAGTCACTTGCTTATAAAACCATTGAAATCTTCCCGCGTAACAATGGTATGAACATGAAATGATATTTATGTGTTTAAAACTAATAATACACTTAAATAAGTTAGATACATGAATAACTTAAGAGTATAACAAAGCGATAATGTGTGATACCCATGTTATAATATTTCATAGGTTTTTTCTTTTCTGATGAAGCGACTAGATGAGCAGGACGTTCATAGGACAGTAAGTAAAAATGGCGCTAGTGAATATTGTATACATAGCACCAAATTGTCCTCGTCGCAATGAGACACGAGGTGTTACGTCTCGTTACCCCAGTAATTTAACTAGCTACAGCAGCCTTCAAACCGGAAAACAATAATGTTTGCACACAATTGCCTGACGGCGTAAATTGGCGCTGCGGTGGTACCTACCTAGACGGTCTCTGGTAACAGAGACCTCCCACCAGTGAAAGTTCAACATTTGTCCTTTTATAGCCTCGTTTCTTTTTCAATATGAAAGAACGCATAGAGAATGTGGCAATATATTATACATAATGTAAAAAGACAAATAATGAAGAAAAAAACAGTGAATAATATAAAAATAAAAAATGTTGTCTCCACGACGTAAGGACCAATAAGGTCACCTTTTATATTTCCTTTCACTAATATACCCCATTCTGGTGTTAAGCACATCCTTAACTTTACTCATTCTCTGCTCTTACGAGTCACTTGCTTATAAAACCATTGAAATCTTCCCGCGTAACAATGGTATGAACATGAAATGATATTTATGTGTTTAAAACTAATAATACACTTAAATAAGTTAGATACATGAATAACTTAAGAGTATAACAAAGCGATAATGTGTGATACCCATGTTATAATATTTCATAGGTTTTTTCTTTTCTGATGAAGCGACTAGATGAGCAGGACGTTCATAGGACAGTAAGTAAAAATGGTGCTAGTGAATATTGTATACATAGCACCAAATTGTCCTTGTCGCAATGAGACACGAGGTGTTACGTCTCGTTACCCCAGTAATTTAACTAGCTACAGCAGCCTTCAAACCGGAAAACAATAATGTTTGCACACAATTGCCTGACGGCGTAAATTGGCGCTGCGGTGGTACCTACCTAGACGGTCTCTGGTAACAGAGACCTCCCACCAGTGAAAGTTCAACATTTGTCCTTTTATAGCCTCGATTCTTTTTCAATATGAAAGAACTACAGTATAGTCAAAAATTATTAATAATGTGCATAAATAACAAGAGAGGCAAAATATAATAATATAAAATAAAAAATGTTTAGTCTCACGACAATAACATCATAGAGAACGCCTAATATTTTTTTTTTTTTGACATAATGCATTCTGAAAAAGTGAGCATGCATCCTAATCTTATCGAATTTCTTCAAGCTCTAATGAGTCATTTATTAAAAACTAATGGAATTTTCATGAAGAATAAAGAAATACGAAATGATATTAGTGGTTTAAAACTAATAACACAGACGAATAAGTTGTAGGATATGAATAATTAGTATATAATAAAGCATAAATGTGACATCACAAGTGTTATTTCAGGGTTTTCTTTCTGACAGTTGGACTACGGAGCAGACTGCCCAGGACAAGTAAATGTAGCAGAAGGTCACACAGCTCCAAATTGTCTTGAATGGAAGGAGATACGAGGTGCTGGTTGTCCGTTACCCAGCATCTGACCTAGCTGCTGTTGGCCTCAAACTGGAAAATGACAATGTTTGCACACAATTGCCTGATGGTGTAACTGTTTGCAGCATCACTGTATTTGTCCCCAGGGCTGCCTTCAACAGAGACTTACTGAAGAAAGTTCAAGATTTGTCCTTTATAGCCTGCTCTTTTCAGGAAAAGAAATGCATAGATGAATGTGAAAAATATAGATGATACATAATGCAAAAGACAAATAATAAATAAAAAATATAATAATATAAAAATAAAAATGCTGTCTCCATGATGTGGTGACTCATTTATGTCACCTTTATTTTCACTTAATATACCCTATCTGTATACATCCTAATTTTATCATTCTCAAGTCCATGAGTGCCCATTTGTTTATAAAACCCATTGAAATCTTCCCATGTAATACTGTATGAATACAATGATGATATAAAGTGAACTAATAATACACTAAATGCTAGATATATTAATAATTAAAAGACACAAAGTTGATAAATGTGATACCCTATGTTATAATATTTCATATTTTTCTTTTCTGATGAAGCACTAGATGATATAATGTCTATAGACAGTAAGTAAAAATTATACACAATATTTAATACATAGTACTAAATTTGTCTCACCAATACATGAGGTGTTATTGCCCTGTTACCCAGCATTTATAATCAAGAAAATACGCTCAAATCATAAATACGACAGCTTATAATAATTGCCTGATATGCAATTTAGCCAGGTACTATTCTACATTTATTCTGTAATGAGGACTTGCATTGTATGAAAGTTCAGCATTTGTCCTTTTATAGCCTCGTTTCTTTTTCAACATGAAAGAACGCATAGAGAATGTGGCAATATATTATACATAATGTAAAAAGACAAATAATGAAGAAAAAAAACAGTGAATAATATAAAAATAAAAAATGTTGTCTCCACGACGTAAGGACCAATAAGGTCACATTTTATATTTCCTTTCACTAATATACCCCATTCTGGTGTTAAGCACATCCTTAACTTTACTCATTCTCTGCTCTTACGAGTCACTTGCTTATAAAACCATTGAAATCTTCCCGCGTAACAATGGTATGAACATGAAATGATATTTATGTGTTTAAAACTAATAATACACTTAAATAAGTTAGATACATGAATAACTTAAGAGTATAACAAAGCGATAATGTGTGATACCCATGTTATAATATTTCATAGGTTTTTTCTTTTCTGATGAAGCGACTAGATGAGCAGGACGTTCATAGGACAGTAAGTAAAAATGGTGCTAGTGAATATTGTATACATAGCACCAAATTGTCCTTGTCGCAATGAGACACGAGGTGTTACGTCTCGTTACCCCAGTAATTTAACTAGCTACAGCAGCCTTCAAACCGGAAAACAATAATGTTTGCACACAATTGCCTGACGGCGTAAATTGGCGCTGCGGTGGTACCTACCTAGACGGTCTCTGGTAACAGAGACCTCCCACCAGTGAAAGTTCAACATTTGTCCTTTTATAGCCTCGATTCTTTTTCAATATGAAAGAACGCATAGAGAATGTGGCAATATATTATACATAATGTAAAAAGACAAATAATGAAGAAAAAAACAGTGAATAATATAAAAATAAAAAATGTTGTCTCCACGACGTAAGGACCAATAAGGTCACCTTTTATATTTTCTTTCCCTAATATACCCCATTCTGGTGTTAAGCACATCCTTAACTTTACTCATTCTCTGCTCTTACGAGTCACTTGCTTATAAAACCATTGAAATCTTCCCGCGTAACAATGGTATGAACATGAAATGATATTTATGTGTTTAAAACTAATAATACACTTAAATAAGTTAGAGACATGAATAACTTAAGAGTATAACAAAGCGATAATGTGTGATACCCATGTTATAATATTTCATAGGTTTTTTCTTTTCTGATGAAGCGACTAGATGAGCAGGACGTTCATAGGACAGTAAGTAAAAATGGTGCTAGTGAATATTGTATACATAGCACCAAATTGTCCTTGTCGCAATGAGACACGAGGTGTTACGTCTCGTTACCCCAGTAATTTAACTAGCTACAGCAGCCTTCAAACCGGAAAACAATAATGTTTGCACACAATTGCCTGACGGCGTAAATTGGCGCTGCGGTGGTACCTACCTAGACGGTCTCTGGTAACAGAGACCTCCCACCAGTGAAAGTTCAACATTTGTCCTTTTATAGCCTCGTTTCTTTTTCAATATGAAAGAACGCATAGAGAATGTAGCAATATATTATACATAATGTAAAAAGACAAATAATGAAGAAAAAAACAGTGAATAATATAAAAATAAAAAATGTTGTCTCCACGACGTAAGGACCAATAAGGTCACCTTTTATATTTCCTTTCACTAATATACCCCATTCTGGTGTTAAGCACATCCTTAACTTTACTCATTCTCTGCTCTTACGAGTCACTTGCTTATAAAACCATTGAAATCTTCCCGCGTAACAATGGTATGAACATGAAATGATATTTATGTGTTTAAAACTAATAATACACTTAAATAAGTTAGATATATGAATAACTTAAAAGTATAACAAAGCGATAATGTGTGATACCCATGTTATAATATTTCATAGGTTTTTTCTTTTCTGATGAAGCGACTAGATGAGCAGGACGTTCATAGGACAGTAAGTAAAAATGGCGCTAGTGAATATTGTATACATAGCACCAAATTGTCCTCGTCGCAATGAGACACGAGGTGTTACGTCTCGTTACCCCAGTAATTTAACTAGCTACAGCAGCCTTCAAACCGGTAAACAATAATGTTTGCACACAATTGCCTGACGGCGTAAATTGGCGCTGCGGTGGTACCTACCTAGACGGTCTCTGGTAACAGAGACCTCCCACCAGTGAAAGTTCAACATTTGTCCTTTTATAGCCTCGTTTCTTTTTCAATATGAAAGAACGCATAGAGAATGTGGCAATATATTATACATAATGTAAAAAGACAAATAATGAAGAAAAAAACAGTGAATAATATAAAAATAAAAAATGTTGTCTCCACGACGTAAGGACCAATAAGGTCACCTTTTATATTTCCTTTCACTAATATACCCCATTCTGGTGTTAAGCACATCCTTAACTTTACTCATTCTCTGCTCTTACGAGTCACTTGCTTATAAAACCATTGAAATCTTCCCGCGTAACAATGGTATGAACATGAAATGATATTTATGTGTTTAAAACTAATAATACACTTAAATAAGTTAGATACATGAATAACTTAAGAGTATAACAAAGCGATAATGTGTGATACCCATGTTATAATATTTCATAGGTTTTTTCTTTTCTGATGAAGCGACTAGATGAGCAGGACGTTCATAGGACAGTAAGTAAAAATGGTGCTAGTGAATATTGTATACATAGCACCAAATTGTCCTTGTCGCAATGAGACACGAGGTGTTACGTCTCGTTACCCCAGTAATTTAACTAGCTACAGCAGCCTTCAAACCGGAAAACAATAATGTTTGCACACAATTGCCTGACGGCGTAAATTGGCGCTGCGGTGGTACCTACCTAGACGGTCTCTGGTAACAGAGACCTCCCACCAGTGAAAGTTCAACATTTGTCCTTTTATAGCCTCGTTTCTTTTTCAATATGAAAGAACGCATAGAGAATGTGGCAATATATTATACATAATGTAAAAAGACAAATAATGAAGAAAAAAACAGTGAATAATATAAAAATAAAAAATGTTGTCTCCACGACGTAAGGACCAATAAGGTCACCTTTTATATTTCCTTTCACTAATATACCCCATTCTGGTGTTAAGCACATCCTTAACTTTACTCATTCTCTGCTCTTACGAGTCACTTGCTTATAAAACCATTGAAATCTTCCCGCGTAACAATGGTATGAACATGAAATGATATTTATGTGTTTAAAACTAATAATACACTTAAATAAGTTAGATACATGAATAACTTAAGAGTATAACAAAGCGATAATGTGTGATACCCATGTTATAATATTTCATAGGTTTTTTCTTTTCTGATGACGCGACTAGATGAGCAGGACGTTCATAGGACAGTAAGTAAAAATGGCGCTAGTGAATATTGTATACATAGCACCAAATTGTCCTCGTCCCAATGAGACACGAGGTGTTACGTCTCGTTACCCCAGTAATTTAACTAGCTACAGCAGCCTTCAAACCGGAAAACAATAATGTTTGCACACAATTGCCTGACGGCGTAAATTGGCGCTGCGGTGGTACCTACCTAGACGGTCTCTGGTAACAGAGACCTCCCACCAGTGAAAGTTCAACATTTGTCCTTTTATAGCCTCGTTTCTTTTTCAATATGAAAGAACGCATAGAGAATGTGGCAATATATTATACATAATGTAAAAAGACAAATAATGAAGAAAAAAACAGTGAATAATATAAAAACAAAAAATGTTGTCTCCACGACGTAAGGACCAATAAGGTCACCTTTTATATTTTCTTTCACTAATATACCCCATTCTGGTGTTAAGCACATCCTTAACTTTACTCATTCTCTGCTCTTACGAGTCACTTGCTTATAAAACCATTGAAATCTTCCCGCGTAACAATGGTATGAACATGAAATGATATTTATGTGTTTAAAACTAATAATACACTTAAATAAGTTAGATACATGAATAACTTAAGAGTATAACAAAGCGATAATGTATGATACCCATGTTATAATATTTCATAGGTTTTTTCTTTTCTGATGAAGCGACTAGATGAGCAGGACGTTCATAGGACAGTAAGTAAAAATGGCGCTAGTGAATATTGTATACATAGCACCAAATTGTCCTCGTCGCAATGAGACACGAGGTGTTACGTCTCGTTACCCCAGTAATTTAACTAGCTACAGCAACCTTCAAACCGGAAAACAATAATGTTTGCACACAATTGCCTGACGGCGTAAATTGGCGCTGCGGTGGTACCTACCTAGACGGTCTCTGGTAACAGAGACCTCCCACCAGTGAAAGTTCAACATTTGTCCTTTTATAGCCTCGTTTCTTTTTCAATATGAAAGAACGCATAGAGAATGTGGCAATATATTATACATAATGTAAAAAGACAAATAATGAAGAAAAAAAACAGTGAATAATATAAAAATAAAAAATGTTGTCTCCACGACGTAAGGACCAATAAGGTCACATTTTATATTTCCTTTCACTAATATACCCCATTCTGGTGTTAAGCACATCCTTAACTTTACTCATTCTCTGCTCTTACGAGTCACTTGCTTATAAAACCATTGAAATCTTCCCGCGTAACAATGGTATGAACATGAAATGATATTTATGTGTTTAAAACTAATAATACACTTAAATAAGTTAGATACATGAATAACTTAAGAGTATAACAAAGCGATAATGTGTGATACCCATGTTATAATATTTCATAGGTTTTTTCTTTTCTGATGAAGCGACTAGATGAGCAGGACGTTCATAGGACAGTAAGTAAAAATGGTGCTAGTGAATATTGTATACATAGCACCAAATTGTCCTTGTCGCAATGAGACACGAGGTGTTACGTCTCGTTACCCCAGTAATTTAACTAGCTACAGCAGCCTTCAAACCGGAAAACAATAATGTTTGCACACAATTGCCTGACGGCGTAAATTGGCGCTGCGGTGGTACCTACCTAGACGGTCTCTGGTAACAGAGACCTCCCACCAGTGAAAGTTCAACATTTGTCCTTTTATAGCCTCGTTTCTTTTTCAATATGAAAGAACGCATAGAGAATGTGGCAATATATTATACATAATGTAAAAAGACAAATAATGAAGAAAAAAACAGTGAATAATATAAAAATAAAAAATGTTGTCTCCACGACGTAAGGACCAATAAGGTCACCTTTTATATTTCCTTTCACTAATATACCCCATTCTGGTGTTAAGCACATCCTTAACTTTACTCATTCTCTGCTCTTACGAGTCACTTGCTTATAAAACCATTGAAATCTTCCCGCGTAACAATGGTATGAACATGAAATGATATTTATGTGTTTAAAACTAATAATACACTTAAATAAGTTAGAGACATGAATAACTTAAGAGTATAACAAAGCGATAATGTGTGATACCCATGTTATAATATTTCATAGGTTTTTTCTTTTCTGATGAAGCGACTAGATGAGCAGGACGTTCATAGGACAGTAAGTAAAAATGGTGCTAGTGAATATTGTATACATAGCACCAAATTGTCCTTGTCGCAATGAGACACGAGGTGTTACGTCTCGTTACCCCAGTAATTTAACTAGCTACAGCAGCCTTCAAACCGGAAAACAATAATGTTTGCACACAATTGCCTGACGGCGTAAATTGGCGCTGCGGTGGTACCTACCTAGACGGTCTCTGGTAACAGAGACCTCCCACCAGTGAAAGTTCAACATTTGTCCTTTTATAGCCTCGATTCTTTTTCAATATGAAAGAACGCATAGAGAATGTGGCAATATATTATACATAATGTAAAAAGACAAATAATGAAGAAAAAAACAGTGAATAATATAAAAATAAAAAATGTTGTCTCCACGACGTAAGGACCAATAAGGTCACCTTTTATATTTTCTTTCCCTAATATACCCCATTCTGGTGTTAAGCACATCCTTAACTTTACTCATTCTCTGCTCTTACGAGTCACTTGCTTATAAAACCATTGAAATCTTCCCGCGTAACAATGGTATGAACATGAAATGATATTTATGTGTTTAAAACTAATAATACACTTAAATAAGTTAGAGACATGAATAACTTAAGAGTATAACAAAGCGATAATGTGTGATACCCATGTTATAATATTTCATAGGTTTTTTCTTTTCTGATGAAGCGACTAGATGAGCAGGACGTTCATAGGACAGTAAGTAAAAATGGTGCTAGTGAATATTGTATACATAGCACCAAATTGTCCTTGTCGCAATGAGACACGAGGTGTTACGTCTCGTTACCCCAGTAATTTAACTAGCTACAGCAGCCTTCAAACCGGAAAACAATAATGTTTGCACACAATTGCCTGACGGCGTAAATTGGCGCTGCGGTGGTACCTACCTAGACGGTCTCTGGTAACAGAGACCTCCCACCAGTGAAAGTTCAACATTTGTCCTTTTATAGCCTCGTTTCTTTTTCAATATGAAAGAACGCATAGAGAATGTAGCAATATATTATACATAATGTAAAAAGACAAATAATGAAGAAAAAAACAGTGAATAATATAAAAATAAAAAATGTTGTCTCCACGACGTAAGGACCAATAAGGTCACCTTTTATATTTCCTTTCACTAATATACCCCATTCTGGTGTTAAGCACATCCTTAACTTTACTCATTCTCTGCTCTTACGAGTCACTTGCTTATAAAACCATTGAAATCTTCCCGCGTAACAATGGTATGAACATGAAATGATATTTATGTGTTTAAAACTAATAATACACTTAAATAAGTTAGAGACATGAATAACTTAAGAGTATAACAAAGCGATAATGTGTGATACCCATGTTATAATATTTCATAGGTTTTTTCTTTTCTGATGAAGCGACTAGATGAGCAGGACGTTCATAGGACAGTAAGTAAAAATGGTGCTAGTGAATATTGTATACATAGCACCAAATTGTCCTTGTCGCAATGAGACACGAGGTGTTACGTCTCGTTACCCCAGTAATTTAACTAGCTACAGCAGCCTTCAAACCGGAAAACAATAATGTTTGCACACAATTGCCTGACGGCGTAAATTGGCGCTGCGGTGGTACCTACCTAGACGGTCTCTGGTAACAGAGACCTCCCACCAGTGAAAGTTCAACATTTGTCCTTTTATAGCCTCGTTTCTTTTTCAATATGAAAGAACGCATAGAGAATGTAGCAATATATTATACATAATGTAAAAAGACAAATAATGAAGAAAAAAACAGTGAATAATATAAAAATAAAAAATGTTGTCTCCACGACGTAAGGACCAATAAGGTCACCTTTTATATTTCCTTTCACTAATATACCCCATTCTGGTGTTAAGCACATCCTTAACTTTACTCATTCTCTGCTCTTACGAGTCACTTGCTTATAAAACCATTGAAATCTTCCCGCGTAACAATGGTATGAACATGAAATGATATTTATGTGTTTAAAACTAATAATACACTTAAATAAGTTAGATACATGAATAACTTAAGAGTATAACAAAGCGATAATGTGTGATACCCATGTTATAATATTTCATAGGTTTTTTCTTTTCTGATGAAGCGACTAGATGAGCAGGACGTTCATAGGACAGTAAGTAAAAATGGTGCTAGTGAATATTGTATACATAGCACCAAATTGTCCTTGTCGCAATGAGACACGAGGTGTTACGTCTCGTTACCCCAGTAATTTAACTAGCTACAGCAGCCTTCAAACCGGAAAACAATAATGTTTGCACACAATTGCCTGACGGCGTAAATTGGCGCTGCGGTGGTACCTACCTAGACGGTCTCTGGTAACAGAGACCTCCCACCAGTGAAAGTTCAACATTTGTCCTTTTATAGCCTCGTTTCTTTTTCAATATGAAAGACGCATAGAGAATGTGGCAATATATTATACATAATGTAAAAAGACAAATAATGAAGAAAAACACAGTGAATAATATAAAAATAAAAAATGTTGTCTCCACGACGTAAGGACCAAGAAGGTCACTTTTTATATTTCCTTTCACTAATATACCCCATTCTGGTGTTAAGCACATCCTTAACTTTACTCATTCTCTGCTCTTACGAGTCACTTGCTTATAAAACCATTGAAATCTTCCCGCGTAACAATGGTATGAACATGAAATGATATTTATGTGTTTAAAACTAATAATACACTTAAATAAGTTAGATACATGAATAACTTAAAAGTATAACAAAGCAATAATGTGTGATACCCATGTTATAGTATTTCATAGGTTTTTTCTTTTCTGATGAAGCGACTAGATGAGCAGGACGTTCATAGGACAGTAAGTAAAAATGGCGCTAGTGAATATTGTATACATAGCACCAAATTGTCCTTGTCGCAATGAGACACGAGATGTCAAGTCTCGCTACCTCTACTACTATCCTCTACATCTAGCCTCATCATAAATCGACATAAGTTGACATGTCGTGTTAGCCCAGTTAACGTTCTAGCTACAGCGTAATTCAAGCAAGTTGTAAACAACAATTGCTTAGAAATAAAAGCTGCGGTGGTACCTACCTAGACGGCCTCCGGCTATAGAGACCTACCACCTCAGTACCTTTGACCTCTTCACAGACTCCATTAAAGTTACATTCATATTGCTTTCATTGATTGCTACGGCCTATTATTGGCTCATTGGAGTTGATAGGATGTGGAAGTCTGGTTAGATGTCATAGGTTCACAAATATTCGTTTGTGTATAAGTGCATAAGTTACACTTACATAAGATATTATGATGGGAATTTTTCGTGGTTGTTTAATCAAGAATTAATCTCAATTCTGTCATTCTTCTCTCAATTGAATATGATCAAGTATCAGTAAAATTTAAGTTATAATTGGTAAAGATGTTAACATGAAATTTAAGAACTATTATGAAAGCCCTTACACCCGATGGCTTATATGAATGCAGCAAGTAACTTTGTGTAACCATAATGTATATAACAGCTGTCTCAATATTCCCACTGCTTGGACTCTTAGCCATACTTTTAGTAGGAATTAAGGCTACATATTTACCACGCTATAAATGTTCGACGAAGCGGGTTTTATTGAAAGATGTCGGTTCAGTGCCATTTTTCAGAAGCTGAGTGTGATCTATATATGTATTTCCCGGTAGACACCTGTTATATACTCCATACCTTGATGTTCAACGAGTGGCAAGGCTTTTATATAGTATGTAACATACGTCATTATCACATTACTTGATTATAACATGATATTATTATTATTATATTGATTTTGTAATTACGACCTAAAGTTTAATGACATCTGTATTAATTGTTGTAACTACTTAAATGCTACGATACAATCTTAAATGCTATTATTAGAATTAATATTAATAACTTTCGTATGGCAGTTAAATTTTGCATGAAGGAATCGTTAGAAATTATTAATTTTCACCTGCCGATACAGAGGTTTTGTCCATCTTCATGTTAATATTTAATTTCCAGATTATTTCCTAAAAATTATTGCACAATGTGAAACTATTTCCTAAACCAATGTCTTGTCATTGTCCTTTTCACTCTTAACCTATATACTGGTAAGTACTATTTATATTCACTATCACTATCACTTACCACTAGACACATACACATATTTTTTTTAAGCTTTTATTTATTTTTTAACATTTTTTTAATTTTTGTCAATTTTATTGTTTTTTTTTTGTATTTTCGATTTTATTTTTTTTTGGGTTTTTACTTTTCTTCTTTTTTTGTATTTTCGATTTTATTTTTTTTTGGGTTTTTACTTTTCTTCTTTTTTTGTATTTCCAATTTTTTAGATTTTTTTGGATTTCCGATTTTTTGTTTTTTTTTAAACGATTTTTAAATTTTGAGTTTTTTTTTCAGTTTTTCTTTAATTTTGTTATAATTAGAATGCACTTATTTATAACACTTACTTCTATGTCACTATCAATAGTGTCTCAAATGTCAACGCTAGAATGCTGTCAAAACTGTTAAAAGTCGACGAGAGGAGCATAACTTTTCAATTTAATCATAAGATTATTTCTATTACTTTAAAATTACAATATTTTGAAAATTGATTTATGATGTATTTAATCTTCTTTAAGGTCCAGGATTACCGTCAATATTATGTAATATTTAGTATCACCGGCAGCTGTTTATCTTCGGCGGGATGTCCCCACAATTATCTTGTGGTACACGTAATACAACACGCGGAATTCGGCAGATGCGTCAAAGTAAAGCTTTCTAAAAATAAAAACAAAATTTATCAATGCATACTATAATAGTTTTTTATCGCGTATAGTTAATAAACAGTGTGCTTACCGTCCTCTTTCTAATACCGTCCTCGCCATATCGTTTGCGCCGAGAGCGTAGTGACACATAGCTATTTCAAGTGTCGTGAACGGGATCAAATATCTGTGTTCCGTCCCTGTAGTTTTAGACCTAAAATGTGAATTTTTATTATTACTACTATTAGTTATCTCTCGCGATGAAACGTAGTTTTCAGACTAAAACGGCGTTTATTAAATAATAAAATTATTCATTCTATTATTGCCCAAGTCTTTACTTACCTGGTTATCTGCTGGAAGATCGGGAGCGCAAAGTGGGGCAAGCATAGGTTGTAAAAGCAACATCCTTTTATGTAAGAGAGGATGGCCTTGGTGTTATGATTAAAGCATTTGTAGTCTCTGTGAGTCTCGTATCGCTGTGTAGCGAGTTCAATTACCTTTAAGGAAAAGAAACATAAAATCGTTTTAGCTGCAAATTAAATTAAATGTCTGCTTGTATATCAAAATGTAGGCCCCGTTAAGGATAATTAATGTACCCGATAAAAGAATTATATAGTTATACAGCAAACATTAGTTTAGTTATTATATTTCAGTTTTGATACTTGTGGAGGTGTAACGGGTCCCGCACGTCAACTCACGGAACCCAAGCCAACCGATGTCCAGCAGTGAAAACCTATCGGCTGATAATGATGATAAAAGCTTTATAACATGGGAGGCGAATCACATCAAAAATCACTATGTAAGTAACCACAGCTAAATTACTAATCACTCAATAGTGAACTTAGAGATCTTAAAGAGATTGTTTAAATTCATAAAAGTAAAATTAAGTATTTTCAGCTCATATACAAAAATGTTATACTAACCTCAATGAAGTTGAATGTTGTGCCTGATTCAGCTGCCCTCGCACAAAAGATGTTCCAAAGACTAAATATTTCAATAAGCGGCATCAGCACTTTGATGCTCGGTATTTCAAAATGGGGCTCATTGTTGATCGATTGCTCCCCGAGGTCGTGGTTGCGCCCTGCTAGTCTCTTACACAAGGGAAGCGCAGCCCTGGAAATGAATGTTTCTCAATGGTATTTATATGTATGTATAATGAGAATACATTTAATGATCAGAATGTATTTTTGTCTTTATCCTTACGCGTTCGCCCACATGATCTCCCAGTAGCAGAAATCCGGAAGTTCTGCTAGTAGATGCGGGAAATTCCTTGCGTGGCGGAAGAGGGCGGCGGCGAGAGCAGCGCGTTCGCGGATATGCTTGTGTCGCTTTTCGGGTAACCTAGTCCAGTTGTGATCATCGACGTGCGGCTGGTGGAGTTAATAATTAAGTCATTATTTATATTTATACTTCGTTGGGGCGACGAGACCTGCGATTTATTCTTTCTCTAGGGTCGTTTCCTCATGTCTAAGGATCGTGGTCAGTGCTAGCGATATGTTCATCTGATGGTAAATAAAAAACATTGCGCTAGTTATATATAATGTCATACACAATATCTCATTATGCTCGTCCCTTGAAGACATTACTTGCCTTACTGGTGGTAGGACTCTGTTGGTGGAGGCCTTCCAAGAAAATACCATCGCAGCTTTTACTTTTGCTCCTAAACATTACCGTTGTCTGATTTGAAAGGCGTTGTAGCGTTTTTTACGACTCAAGGCGACGAGCACAATGTGGTGTTGTATACCATCCTATTCAGTACCATATTGCTATGGCCAAGCGTGTCACTTACCATCTCGTCGAATAAAAAGCAACATAATTTAATAAGCCTCATTATTCCAGTAATTTCGCTAGTTCATAACTCTCTTCAATCCGGAACACAGTAATGTTTGTTGACTGCAATAGGCGCTGCGTTGGTACTTAACTAGACGTCTTCGGCAACAGAGACCAGTAATCTTAGATATAGTGCTACAATAGCACTATATTATCCAACTTTAAATAATTGGCTTAAGGAAATCCATAAAAGTGTTATAAAATTATTAACAAAAAGTATTTTGCTTATTTAACGTTACTTACATTTTCTGAATAGTACATCGTTTCTAGATTGGCGTACAGACGTGGTGATAGTGTCGTTATTGCATTCAGGAACGTATTCGCATATTGCTCTATTAGAGATGTTAAATGTTGACGTAAGTGCTGACTCCTCCATTCCTTAATTTCCAATATTTGACAGCATTTACTGTGGGACATATGATAGTTGTAAAATTTTAGAATGTAGCATGAAAACTTATTAAATATTTAATTAAAGTTTTATTTCTACGTAATATAATAAATAACATACATACATAAATTAAAATAAGAAAAATCTAAAGTCAGATTAATTGGAAACATATTAATATAAAATGGACAAAATTGAGAATTGTTCATAATAACTTCTGCAATATCTTGATGACGTTGAGTAAATATGTGATGATGAATTTCTTCGATAGGTTCCCATTAATCATTAGTGAAACGGATGTCCCCACTGATCTTTTACTGAAGATTAATTCAGCTGATAGTAAGTAATCTCTGTGGCACATTGACATGAAATATGTTCCGCTGAGTTCACTCACCACCAATTGAAATGTAAGTTGCCGGGATCCCACCGCGTCTCCCGTCTGTCTTAATGCGTTTCATTCTGATGTAGCTGGTGCTACTGTGGTCTTCGTACATATTTTCTAAAAATCGCTATTGAGACATTCTTCTTATGGATTAGAGCGTGTAATTTAAAACCAGAGAAACGTTCTGCTGGTCTAGCCATTTGATAATTATTAAAGTTTTAAATTAATACTCACTTAAAACTAGCGTAACACTTATAAATCTTAATTGCTGCTTGTAACAAGCTAGTCAATCCATCAGCTGTTTGCAGGTCTCGTGAAGCCTGCGTAAGCTCGCATTACGCTTGCTCAATCTCACTTTCCGCTTCCAGGTCCGACATGACTGAAATGCCCTCCTCGATCTAACAAAATACATACATGTTACATGAATGATATTATTTCACTACAACACCACTCATAGAAATTCGTTGGACTGGAGTAACTTATAATATTTAAAAACTGTGAAGTAAAAGAGTGTAGAAATGGATGTAATTGTTGCCGTTAATCTTATTGACGATTATTACACGTATGTGGTACTCAAAGTAATCGACGAAGTAAAAACCTAAAAATAAGAGATTTCCTCCTTCGTAGAGATGAATCATATATCTCTGTAACCATAAGGCCTAGAGACTTGAAATTTGGTAAAAATATAATTTTTTTTCGAGTAAAGGTCAGCTAAGAGTGGATTTTTTAAAATTCGTACTCCAAGGGTGTTGCGAAAATGTTATGGCCAGCAAAACAAATCGGGAATAGATAGTGTAATAAATACTTAATGTATTTTATTAAAGGTTGAAAGTCATCCTCGTTGGCTCTGATTATGTTTATTCTATAATAAAATATCACTTTTGAATAACCATCAGTGAACATTTAAGATATTACATTGGTGTATGAGAAAGAAAAATGATAGCTTTATATTCCATGAATGCTAACAAGGCTTTTTATCAATATGAAGCTTACAAAATCATTATGGACGTGCAATTCATTGAGGTAGCGGCATTCGTTGGTGTATGACGACAGGGTCCGCCTGAGGGATGCCAACATCAAAGTGTTCTGTTCTCGATCAAGTCTATATATTGGCGTAAAGTTTTCCCTCTCCGCCCGGTTGCCATCTAAGATGAAATGTGTTTCATCCCTGTAAATGCAAACAGCTAAATTATTTATCAAAAAATAACATCATTTCTTTAATCGCACAGGATGGTTGGCATCAAATGAATGTATAATAATACAACAATATTATATAGGAGAAAAGTGTTATGAGGGGATTATTGGAAGAGGCATATTTCCCATAGTGAACTGCCGCACAAAGGTGATGATGGCAATTAAGCCAATTGTTGTTAGATAACTACTTGTTTGCCTATTTGTATACAATTTGAAGTAGAGATAACATACCACATCCTTCCGGCTGCGAGGGCACCATTCACGTCGACGGAAAAGAAACTCTTCAGTGCTGATCTGCAGTTGTTCAAGGCGGTTTGCAAGTCCATTTTGAAACTAAAAACAAAAAAAAATTTAAATAAACGTTCACTTACAGATATTTTTACATCCTTTACATCCACATTTATATCTATTTTATTACCAAATCTATTCCGTTAACGGACCTCCTTCCTCTCCCCCTCCTTCCTATGCACATGCGCTTTAACCTGTTGAGCTGTGCCCGAGCACACGCCATTAAAATCGATAAAATATCCCCCTTTCCCCCTTCGAGATTGCACAGGTGCTTTCTACTTGTTGAGCTTCCTTCTGCTCCAATATTTCTACCAGCTTTGTCTGCTTCCCCAAATACTATATAATACTATCGAAATGAGAATTAATTATGAAAGCGCGGGGGTGGGAAATGTGAATCGCGAAACTTCCAAGCAATCTATAAGAAATATCTAACCTTTTATTCTCCTAGATAAACACTAATTTACATATGATGGCCGACGCGACTCACCGCTTACCTTTTTATTTAACTGCACTGTTTCTCACATTAATTAATTATTAACTAAGACGCACAAGTTTCCTAGTCAACGATCCGACAAGCACTAGCAATTATTATCCAAATCCATACCGTTGACGGACCTCCGCCCTCTACCCTCCTTCCTATGCACATGCGCTTTGGCCTTTTGAGCCGAGTTCGGGCATACGCCTTTAAAATCGATACAACATCACCCCTAACCCCCCCCCCCCCTTCGAGATTGCATAAGTGTTTTCTAATTGTTAAGCTTCCTTCTGCTCCAATGTCTGCACCAGCTTTGTCTGCTTACCCAAATGCCAATGCTATCGAAATGTGAACTGATTGCGATAGCGCGGGGGTGGGAAACATGAACCGCGAAACTTCCAAGCAATCTATAAGAAAGATCTTCCGTTTTATTCTCCTAAATAAACACTAATTATCATATGATGACCGACGCGTCTCACCGCATAGCTTTTGATTTAACTGCACTGTTTCTCACATTAATTTATTATTAACTAAGACGCACAAGTTTCCTAGTCCACGATCCGAAAAGCACTAACAATTATTATCCAAATCCATACCGTTGACGGACCTCCGCCCTCTCTCCCTCTTTCCTATGCACATGCGCTTTGACCGGTTGAGCTGTGGCCGGGCATCCGCCATTAAAATCGATAACCCCCCCTTCAACCCCTTCGAGGTTGTAATAGTGCTTGCTACTTATTGAGCTTCCTTCTGCTCCGCTATTTCTACCAGCTTTGTCTGCTTACCCAAATATATAATACTATATAGCTAATACTTTCGAACTGAGAATTAATTGCGATAGCGGAGGGGTGGGAAATGTGAATCGCGAAACTTTCAAGCAATCTATAAGAAATATCTACCTTTTATTCTCTTAGATAAACACTAATTTACATATGATGGTCGACGCGACTCACCGCTTACCTTTTTATTTAACTGCACTCTTTCTCACATTAATTAATTATTAACTAAGACGCACAAGTTTCCTAGTCCACGATCCGACAAGCACTAACAATTATTATCCAAATCCATACCGTTGTCGGACCTCCGCCCTCTCCCCCTCTTTCCTATGCACATGCGCTTTGACCTATTGAGCTGTGGCCGGGCATCCGCCATTAAAATCGATAAAACCCCCCCTACTCCCCTTCAGGGTTGTACTAGTGTTTTCTATTTATTGAACTTCGTTTTGCTCCAATGTCTGCACCAGCTTTGTCTGCTTAGCCAAATGCTAATACTTTCGAAATGAGAATTAATTGCGATAGCGGAGGGGTGGGAAATGTGAACCGCGAAACTTTCAAGCAATCTATAAGAAATATCTACCCTTTTATTCTCCTAGATAAACACTAATTTACATATGATGGTCGACGCGAATCGCCGCTTACCTTTTTATTTAACTGCACTGCTTCTCACATTAATTAATTATTAACTAAGGCGCACAAGTTTCCTAGTCAACGATCCGACAAGCACTAGCAATCATTATCCAAATCAATACCGTTGACGGACCTCTGCCCTCTACCCTCCTTCCTATGCACATGCGCTTTAGCCTTTTGAGTTGAGTTCGGGCATACGCCCTTAAAATCGATACAACATCCCCTTACCCCCTCTCTCCTTCGCGATTGCATAAGTGCTTTCTTCTTGTTGAGCTTCCTTCTGCTCCAATGTATGCACCAGCTTTGTCTGCTTAGCCAAATGTTAATACTTTCGAAATGAGAATTAATTGCGATAGCGCAGGGGTGGGAAATGTGAACCGCGAAACTTCCAAGCAATCTATAAGAAATATCTACCCTTTTATTCTCCTAGATAAACACTAATTTACATATGATGGTCGACGTGACTCACCGCTTACCTTTTTATTTAACTGCACTGTTTCTCACATTAATTAATTATTAACTAAGACGCACAAGTTTCCTAGTCCACGATCCGAAAAGCACTAGCAATTATTATCCAAATCCATACCGTTGACGGACCTCCGCCCTCTACCCTCCTTCCTATGCACATGCGCTTTAGCCTTATGAGCTGAGTTCGTGCATACGCCCTTAAAATCGATACAACATCCCCCCTAACCCCCTCCCAACTTTGAGATGGCATAAGTGTTTTCTACTTGTTGAGCTTCCTTCTGTTCCAATGTCTGCACCAGCTTTGTCTGCCTACCCAAATGCTAATACTATCGAACTGTGAACTGATTGCGATAGCGCGGGGGTGAGAAATATGAACCGCGAAACTTCCAAGCAATCTAAAAGAAATATCTTCCGTTTTATTCTCCTAGATAAACACAAATTTACATATGATGGCCGACGCGAATCACCGCTTACCTTTTTATTTAACTGCACTGTTTCTCACATTAATTAATTATTAACTAAGATGCACAAGTTTCCTAGTCCACGATCCGAAAAGCACTAGCAATTATTATCCACATCCATATCGTTGACAGACCTCCCGCCCTCTCCCCTCTTTCCTATGCACATGCGCTTTGACCGGTTGAGCTGTGGCCGGGCATCCGCCATTAAAATCGATAAAACCCCCCCTACTCCCCTTCGAGGTTGTACTAGTACTTTGTACTTGTTGAGTTTCCTTGTGCTCCGATATTTCTACCAGCTTTGTCTGCTTAGCCAAATGCTAATACTTTCGAAATGAGAATTAATTGCGATAGCGCAATGGTGGGAAATGTGAATCGCGAAACTTTCAAGCAATCTGTAAGAAATATCTATCCTTTTATTCTCCTAGATAAACATTAATTTACATATGATGGTCGACGCGAATCACCGCTTACCTTTTTATATAACTGCACTGCTTCTCACATTAATTAATTTTTAACTAAGACGCACAAGTTTCCTAGTCAACGATCCGACAAGCACTAGCAATCATTATCCAAATCCATACCGTTGATGGACCTCCGCCCTCTACCCTCCTTCCTATGCACATGCGCTTTGGCCTTTTGAGCCGAGTTCGGGCATACGCCCTTAAAATCGATACAACATCACACCTACCCCCCTCCCCCTCCTTCGAGATTGCATAAGTGTTTTCTACTTATTGAACTTCCTTCTGCTCCAATGTCTGCACCAGCTTTGTCTGCTTAGCCAAATGTTAATACTTTCGAAATGAGAATTAATTGCGATAGCGCAGGGGTGGGAAATATGAACCGCGAAACTTCCAAGCAATCTATAAGAAATATCTACCCTTTTATTCTCCTAGATAAACACTAATTTACATATGATGGTCGACGCGACTCACCGCTTACCTTTTTATTTAACTGCACTGTTTCTCACATTAATTAATTCTTAACTAAGACGCACAAGTTTCCTAGTCAACGATCCGACAAGCACTAGCAATTATTATCCAAATCCATACCGTTGACGGACCTCCGCCCTCTCCCCTTCTTTCCTATGCACATGCGCTTTGACCTATTGAGCTGTGGCCGGGCATCCGCCATTAATATCGATAAAACCCCCCCCTACTCCCCTTCGAGGCTGTACTAGTGCTTGCTAATTATTGAGCTTCCTTCTGCTCCGATATTTCTACCAGCTTTGTCTGCTTACCCAAATGCTTATACTTTCGAAATGAGAATTAATTGCGATAGCGCAGGGGTGGGAAATGTGAACCGCGAAACTTTCAAGCAATCTGTAAGAAATATCTACCCTTTTATTGTCCTAGATAAACACTAATTAACATATGATTGTTGACGCGACTCACCGCTTACCTTTTTATTTAACTGCACTGTTTCTCACATTAATTAATTATTAACTAAGACGCACAAGTTTCCTAGTCCACGATCCGACAAGCACTAGCAATCATTATCCAAATCCATACCGTTGACGGAGCTCCGCCCTTTACCCTCCTTCCTATGCACATGCGCTTTGGTGTTTTGAGCCGAGTTCGGGCATACGCCCTTAAAATCGATACAACATCATCCCTACCCACCCCCGTCTTTCGAGATTGCATAAGTGTTTTCTACTTGTTGAGCTTCCTTCTGCTCCAATGTCTGCACCAGCTTAGTCTGCTTACCCAAATGCTAATACTATCGAACTGTGAACTGATTGCGATAGCGCGGGGGTAAGAAATATGAACCGCGAAACTTCCAAGCAATCTATAAGAAATATTTTCCGTTTTATTATCCTAGATAAACACTAATTAACATATGATGACCGACGCGACTCACCGCTTACCTTTTTATTTAACTGCAATGTTTCTCACATTAATTAATTATTAACTAAGACGCACAAGTTTCCTAGTCCACGATCCGACAAGCACTAACAATTATTATCCAAATCCATACCGTTGTCGGACCTCCGCCCTCTCCCCCTCTTTCCTATGCACATGCGCTTTGACCTATTGAGCTGTGGCCGGGCATCCGCCATTAAAATCGATAAAACCCCCCCTACTCCCCTTCAGGGTTGTACTAGTGTTTTCTATTTATTGAACTTCGTTTTGCTCCAATGTCTGCACCAGCTTTGTCTGCTTAGCCAAATGCTAATACTTTCGAAATGAGAATTAATTGCGATAGCGGAGGGGTGGGAAATGTGAACCGCGAAACTTTCAAGCAATCTATAAGAAATATCTACCCTTTTATTCTCCTAGATAAACACTAATTTACATATGATGGTCGACGCGAATCGCCGCTTACCTTTTTATTTAACTGCACTGCTTCTCACATTAATTAATTATTAACTAAGGCGCACAAGTTTCCTAGTCAACGATCCGACAAGCACTAGCAATCATTATCCAAATCAATACCGTTGACGGACCTCTGCCCTCTACCCTCCTTCCTATGCACATGCGCTTTAGCCTTTTGAGTTGAGTTCGGGCATACGCCCTTAAAATCGATACAACATCCCCTTACCCCCTCTCTCCTTCGCGATTGCATAAGTGCTTTCTTCTTGTTGAGCTTCCTTCTGCTCCAATGTATGCACCAGCTTTGTCTGCTTAGCCAAATGTTAATACTTTCGAAATGAGAATTAATTGCGATAGCGCAGGGGTGGGAAATGTGAACCGCGAAACTTCCAAGCAATCTATAAGAAATATCTACCCTTTTATTCTCCTAGATAAACACTAATTTACATATGATGGTCGACGCGAATCACCGCTTACCTTTTTATATAACTGCACTGCTTCTCACATTAATTAATTTTTAACTAAGACGCACAAGTTTCCTAGTCAACGATCCGACAAGCACTAGCAATCATTATCCAAATCCATACCGTTGATGGACCTCCGCCCTCTACCCTCCTTCCTATGCACATGCGCTTTGGCCTTTTGAGCCGAGTTCGGGCATACGCCCTTAAAATCGATACAACATCACACTTACCCCCCTCCCCCTCCTTCGAGATTGCATAAGTGTTTTCTACTTAATGAACTTCCTTCTGCTCCAATGTCTGCACCAGCTTTGTCTGCTTAGCCAAATGTTAATACTTTCGAAATGAGAATTAATTGCGATAGCGCAGGGGTGGGAAATATGAACCGCGAAACTTCCAAGCAATCTATAAGAAATATCTACCCTTTTATTCTCCTAGATAAACACTAATTTACATATGATGGTCGACGCGACTCACCGCTTACCTTTTTATTTAACTGCACTGTTTCTCACATTAATTAATTCTTAACTAAGACGCACAAGTTTCCTAGTCAACGATCCGACAAGCACTAGCAATTATTATCCAAATCCATACCGTTGACGGACCTCCGCCCTCTCCCCTTCTTTCCTATGCACATGCGCTTTGACCTATTGAGCTGTGGCCGGGCATCCGCCATTAATATCGATAAAACCCCCCCCTACTCCCCTTCGAGGCTGTACTAGTGCTTGCTAATTATTGAGCTTCCTTCTGCTCCGATATTTCTACCAGCTTTGTCTGCTTACCCAAATGCTTATACTTTCGAAATGAGAATTAATTGCGATAGCGCAGGGGTGGGAAATGTGAACCGCGAAACTTTCAAGCAATCTGTAAGAAATATCTACCCTTTTATTGTCCTAGATAAACACTAATTAACATATGATTGTTGACGCGACTCACCGCTTACCTTTTTATTTAACTGCACTGTTTCTCACATTAATTAATTATTAACTAAGACGCACAAGTTTCCTAGTCCACGATCCGACAAGCACTAGCAATCATTATCCAAATCCATACCGTTGACGGAGCTCCGCCCTTTACCCTCCTTCCTATGCACATGCGCTTTGGTGTTTTGAGCCGAGTTCGGGCATACGCCCTTAAAATCGATACAACATCATCCCTACCCACCCCCGTCTTTCGAGATTGCATAAGTGTTTTCTACTTGTTGAGCTTCCTTCTGCTCCAATGTCTGCACCAGCTTTGTCTGCTTACCCAAATGCTAATACTATCGAACTGTGAACTGATTGCGATAGCGCGGGGGTAAGAAATATGAACCGCGAAACTTCCAAGCAATCTATAAGAAATATTTTCCGTTTTATTATCCTAGATAAACACTAATTAACATATGATGACCGACGCGAATCACCGCTTACCTTTTTATTTAACTGCAATGTTTCTCACATTAATTAATTATTAACTAAGACGCACAAGTTTCCTAGTCCACGATCCGATAAGCACTAACAATTATTATCCAAATCCATACCGTTGTCGGACCTACGCCCTCTCCCCCTCTTTCCTATGCACATGCGCTTTGACCTATTGAGCTGTGGCCGGGCATCCGCCATTAAAATCGATAAAACCCCCCCAACACCTCTTCGGGGTTGTACTAGTGCTTGCTACTTGTTGAACTTCTTTCTGCTCCGATATTTCTACCAGCTTTGTCTGCTTAGCCAAATGCTAATACTTTCGAAATGAGAATTAATTGCGATAGCGCAGGAGTGGGAAATGTGTACCGCGAAACTTCCAAGCAATCTATAAGAAATATCTACCCTTTTATTCTCCTAGATAAACACTAATTTACATATGATGGTCGACGCGACTCACCGCTTACCTTTTTATTTAACTGCACTGTTTCTCACATTAATTAATTATTAACTAAGACGCACAAGTTTCCTATTCCACGATCCGATAAGCACTAACAATTATTATCCAAATCCATACCGTTGACGGACCTCCGCCCTCTCCCCCTCTTTCCTATGCACATGCGCTTTGACCTATTGAGCTGTGGCCGGGCATACGCCCTTAAAATCGATAACCCCCCCCCAACACCTCTTCGGGGTTGTACTAGTGCTTGCTACTTGTTGAACTTCTTTCTGCTCCGATATTTCTACCAGCTTTTTCTGCTTAGCCAAATGCTAATACTTTCGAAATGAGAATTAATTGCGATAGCGCAGGGGTGGAAAATGTGAACCGCGAAACTTCCAAGCAATCTATAATAAATATCTACCCTTTTATTCTCCTAGATAAACACTAATTAACATATGATTGTTGACGCGACTCACCGCTTACCTTTTTATTTAACTGCAATGTTTCTCACATTAATTAATTATTAACTAAGACGCACAAGTTTCCTAGTCCACGATCCGACAAGCACTAACAATCATTATCCAAATCAATACCGTTGACGGAGCTCCGCACTTTACCCTCCTTCCTATGCACATGCGCTTTGGTCTTTCGAGCTGAGTTCGGGCATACGCCCTTAAAATCGATACAACATCACCCCTACCCCCCCCCCCTCTTTCGAGATTGCATAAGTGTTTTCTACTTGTTGAGCTTCTTTCTGCTCCAATGTTTGCACCAGCTTTGTCTGCTTACCCAAATGCTAATACTATCGAACTGTGAACTGATTGCGATAGCGCGGGGGTAAGAAATATGAACCGCGAAACTTCCAAGCAATCTATAAGAAATATTTTCCGTTTTATTATCCTAGATAAACACTAATTAACATATGATGGTCGACGCGACTCACCGCTTACCTTTTTATTTAACTACACTCTTTCTCACATTAATTAATTATTAACTAAGACGCACAAGTTTCCTAGTCCACGATCCGATAAGCACTAACAATTATTATCCAAATCCATACCGTTGTCGGACCTCCGCCCTCTCCCCCTCTTTCCTATGCACATGCGCTTTGACCTATTGAGCTGTGGCCGGGCATCCGCCATTAAAATCAATAAAACCCCCCCCTACTCCCCTTCGAGGCTGTACTAGTGTTTTCTACTTATTGAACTTCCTTCTGCTCCAATGTCTGCACCAGCTTTGTCTGCTTAGCCAAATGCTAATACTTTCGAAATGAGAATTAATTGCGATAGCGCAGGAGTGGGAAATGTGTACCGCGAAACTTCCAAGCAATCTATAAGAAATATCTACCCTTTTATTCTCCTAGATAAACACTAATTTACATATGATGGTCGACGCGACTCACCGCTTACCTTTTTATTTAACTGCACTGTTTCTCACATTAATTAATTATTAACTAAGACGCACAAGTTTCCTATTCCACGATCCGATAAGCACTAACAATTATTATCCAAATCCATACCGTTGACGAACCTCCGCCCTCTCCCCCTCTTTCCTATGCACATGCGCTTTGACCTATTGAGCTGTGGCCGGGCATACGCCCTTAAAATCGATAACTCCCCCCCCCAACACCTCTTCGGGGTTGTACTAGTGCTTGCTACTTGTTGAACTTCTTTCTGCTCCGATATTTCTACCAGCTTTGTCTGCTTAGCCAAATGCTAATACTTTCGAAATGAGAATTAATTGCGATAGCGCAGGAGTGGGAAATGTGTACCGCGAAACTTCCAAGTAATCTATAAGAAATATCTACCCTTTTATTCTCCTAGATAAACACTAATTTACATATGATGGTCGACGCGACTCACCGCTTACCTTTTTATTTAACTGCACTGTTTCTCACATTAATTAATTATTAACTAAGACGCACAAGTTTCCTAGTCAACGATCCGACAAGCACTAGCAATCATTATCCAAATCCATACCGTTGACGGAGCTCCGCCCTTTACCCTCCTTCCTATGCACATGCGCTTTGGTGTTTTGAGCTGAGTTCGGGCATACGCCCTTAAAATCGATACAACATCACCCCTACCCCCCCTCTTTCGAGATTGCATAAGTGTTTTCTACTTATTGAACTTCCTTCTGCTCCAATGTCTGCACCAGCTTTGTCTGCTTACCCAAATGCTAATACTATCGAACTGTGAACTGATTGCGATAGCGCGGGGGTAAGAAATATGAACCGCGAAACTTCCAAGCAATCTATAAGAAATATTTTCCGTTTTATTATCCTAGATAAACACTAATTAACATATGATGGTCGACGCGACTCACCGCTTACCTTTTTATTTAACTGCACTGTTTCTCACATTAATTAATTATTAACTAAGACGCACAAGTTTCCTATTCCACGATCCGATAAGCACTAACAATTATTATCCAAATCTATACCGTTGTCGGACCTCCGCCCTCTCCCCCTCTTTCCTATGCACATGCGCTTTGACCTATTGAGCTGTGGCCGGGCATCCGCCATTAAAATCGATAAAACCCCCCCTACTCCCCTTCAGGGTTGTACTAGTGTTTTCTACTTATTGAACTTCCTTCTGCTCCAATGTCTGCACCAGCTTTGTCTGCTTAGCCAAATGCTAATACTTTCGAAATGAGAATTAATTGCGATAGCGCAGGAGTGGAAAATGTGTACCGCGAAACTTCCAAGCAATCTATAAGAAATATCTACCCTTTTATTCTCCTAGATAAACACTAATTTACATATGATGGTCGACGCGAATCGCCGCTTACCTTTTTATTTAACTGCACTGCTTCTCACATTAATTAATTATTAACTAAGGCGCACAAGTTTCCTAGTCAACGATCCGGCAAGCACTAGCAATTATTATCCAAATCCATACCGTTGACGGACCTCCGCCCTCTCCCCTTCTTTCCTATGCACATGCGCTTTGACCTATTGAGCTGTGGCCGGGCATCCGCCATTAATATCGATAAAACCCCCCCCTACTCCCCTTCGAGTTTATACTAGTGCTTGCTACTTATTGAGCTTCCTTCTGCTCCGATATTTCTACCAGCTTTGTCTGCTTACCCAAATGCTTATACTTTCGAAATGAGAATTAATTGCGATAGCGCAGGGATAGGAAATGTGAACCGCGAAACTTTCAAGGAATCTGTAAGAAATATCTACCCTTTTATTCTCCTAGATAAACACTAATTAACATATGATTGTTGACGCGACTCACCGCTTACCTTTTTATTTAACTGCAATGTTTCTCACATTAATTAATTATTAACTAAGACGCACAAGTTTCCTAGTCCACGATCCGACAAGCACTAACAATCATTATCCAAATCGATACCGTTGACGGAGCTCCGCCCTTTACCCTCCTTCCTATGCACATGCGCTTTGGTCTTTTGAGCTGAGTTCGGGCATACGCCCTTAAAATCGATACAACATCACCCCTACCCCCCCCCCTCTTTCGAGATTGCATAAGTGTTTTCTACTTGTTGAGCTTCCTTCTGCTCCAATGTTTGCACCAGCTTTGTCTGCTTACCCAAATGCTAATACTATCGAACTGTGAACTGACTGCGATAGCGCGGGGGTAAGAAATATGAACCGCGAAACTTCCAAGCAATCTATAAGAAATATTTTCCGTTTTATTATCCTAGATAAACACTAATTAACATATGATGGTCGACGCGACTCACCGCTTACCTTTTTATTTAACTACACTCTTTCTCACATTAATTAATTATTAACTAAGACGCACAAGTTTCCTAGTCCACGATCCGATAAGCACTAACAATTATTATCCAAATCCATACCGTTGTCGGACCTCCGCCCTCTCCCCCTCTTTCCTATGCACATGCGCTTTGACCTATTGAGCTGTGGCCGGGCATCCGCCATTAAAATCAATAAAACCCCCCCCCTACTCCCCTTCGAGGCTGTACTAGTGTTTTCTACTTATTGAACTTCCTTCTGCTCCAATGTCTGCACCAGCTTTGTCTGCTTAGCCAAATGCTAATACTTTCGAAATGAGAATTAATTGCGATAGCGCAGGAGTGGGAAATGTGTACTGCGAAACTTCCAAGCAATCTATAAGAAATATCTACCCTTTTATTCTCCTAGATAAACACTAATTTACATATGATGGTCGACGCGACTCACCGCTTACCTTTTTATTTAACTGCACTGTTTCTCACATTAATTAATTATTAACTAAGACGCACAAGTTTCCTAGTCAACGATCCGACAAGCACTAGCAATCATTATCCAAATCCATACCGTTGACGGAGCTCCGCCCTTTACCCTCCTTCCTATGCACATGCGCTTTGGTGTTTTGAGCTGTGGCCGGGCATACGCCCTTAAAATCGATAACTCCCCCCCAACACCTCTTCGGGGTTGTACTAGTGCTTGCTACTTGTTGAACTTCTTTCTGCTCCGATATTTCTACCAGCTTTGTCTGCTTAGCCAAATGCTAATACTTTCGAAATGAGAATTAATTGCGATAGCGCAGGAGTGGGAAATGTGTACCGCGAAACTTCCAAGTAATCTATAAGAAATATCTACCCTTTTATTCTCCTAGATAAACACTAATTTACATATGATGGTCGACGCGACTCACCGCTTACCTTTTTATTTAACTGCACTGTTTCTCACATTAATTAATTATTAACTAAGACGCACAAGTTTCCTAGTCAACGATCCGACAAGCACTAGCAATCATTATCCAAATCCATACCGTTGACGGAGCTCCGCCCTTTACCCTCCTTCCTATGCACATGCGCTTTGGTGTTTTGAGCTGAGTTCGGGCATACGCCCTTAAAATCGATACAACATCACCCCTACCCCCCACCCTCTTTCGAGATTGCATAAGTGTTTTCTACTTATTGAACTTCCTTCTGCTCCAATGTCTGCACCAGCTTTGTCTGCTTACCCAAATGCTAATACTATCGAACTGTGAACTGATTGCGATAGCGCGGGGGTAAGAAATATGAACCGCGAAACTTCCAAGCAATCTATAAGAAATATTTTCCGTTTTATTATCCTAGATAAACACTAATTAACATATGATGGTCGACGCGACTCACCGCTTACCTTTTTATTTAACTGCACTGTTTCTCACATTAATTAATTATTAACTAAGACGCACAAGTTTCCTATTCCACGATCCGATAAGCACTAACAATTATTATCCAAATCTATACCGTTGTCGGACCTCCGCCCTCTCCCCCTCTTTCCTATGCACATGCGCTTTGACCTATTGAGCTGTGGCCGGGCATCCGCCATTAAAATCGATAAAACCCCCCCTACTCCCCTTTAGGGTTGTACTAGTGTTTTCTATTTATTGAACTTCGTTTTGCTCCAATGTCTGCACCAGCTTTGTCTGCTTAGCCAAATGCTAATACTTTCGAAATGAGAATTAATTGCGATAGCGCAGGAGTGGGAAATGTGTACCGCGAAACTTCCAAGCAATCTATAAGAAATATCTACCCTTTTATTCTCCTAGATAAACACTAATTTACATATGATGGTCGACGCGAATCGCCGCTTACCTTTTTATTTAACTGCACTGCTTCTCACATTAATTAATTATTAACTAAGGCGCACAAGTTTCCTAGTCAACGATCCGACAAGCACTAGCAATCATTATCCAAATCCATACCGTTGATGGACATCCGCCCTCTACCCTCCTTCCTATGCACATGCGCTTTGGCCTTTCGAGCCGAGTTCGGGCATACGCCCTTAAAATCGATACAACATCACCCCTGCCCCCCTCCCCCTCCTTCGAGATTGCATAAGTGTTTTCTACTTATTGAACTTCCTTCTGCTCCAATGTCTGCACCAGCTTTGTCTGCTTAGCCAAATGTTAATACTTTCGAAATGAGAATTAATTGCGATAGCGCAGGGGTGGGAAATATGAACCGCGAAACTTCCAAGCAATCTATAAGAAATATCTATCCTTTTATTCTCCTAGATAAACACTAATTTACATATGATGGTCGACGCGACTCACCGCTTACCTTTTTATTTAACTGCACTGTTTCTCACATTAATTAATTCTTAACTAAGACGCACAAGTTTCCTAGTCAACGATCCGGCAAGCACTAACAATTATTATCCAAATCCATACCGTTGACGGACCTCCGCCCTCTCCCCCTCTTTCCTATGCACATGCGCTTTGACCGGTTGAGCTGTGGCCGGGCATCCGCCATTAAAATCGATAAACGCCCCCTACTCCCCTTAGAGGTTGTACTAGTGATTTCTACTTGTTGAGTTTCCTTCTGCTCCGATATTTCTACCAGCTTTGTCTGCTTAGCCAAATGCTAATACTTTCGAAATGAGAATTAATTGCGATAGCGCAGGGATAGGAAATGTGAACCGCGAAACTTTCAAGGAATCTGTAAGAAATATCTACCCTTTTATTCTCCTAGATAAACACTAATTAACATATGATTGTTGACGCGACTCACCGCTTACCTTTTTATTTAACTGCACTGTTTCTCACATTAATTAATTATTAACTAAGGCGCACAAGTTTCCCATTCCACGATCCGACAAGCACTAACAATCATTATCCAAATCCATACCGTTGACGGAGCTCCGCCCTTTACCCTCCTTCCTATGCACATGCGCTTTGGTGTTTTGAGCTGAGTTCGGGCATACGCCCTTAAAATCGATACAACATCACCCCTACTCTCCTCCCCTCTTTCGAGATTGCATAAGTGTTTTCTACTTGTTGAGCTTCCTTCTGCTCCAATGTCTGCACCAGCTTTGTCTGCTTACCCAAATGCTAATACTATCGAACTGTGAACTGATTGCGATAGCGCGGGGGTAAGAAATATGAACCGCGAAACTTCCAAGCAATCTATAAGAAATATTTTCCGTTTTATTATCCTAGATAAACACTAATTAACATATGATGGTCGACGCGACTCATCGCTTACTTTTTTATTTAACTACACTCTTTCTCACATTAATTAATTATTAACTAAGACGCACAAGTTTCCTAGTCCACGATCCGATAAGCACTAACAATTATTATCCAAATCCATACCGTTGTCGGACCTCCGCCCTCTCCCCCTCTTTCCTATGCACATGCGCTTTGACCTATTGAGCTGTGGCCGGGCATCCGCCATTAAAATCGATAAAACCCCCCCCCTACTCCCCTTCAGGGTTGTACTAGTGTTTTCTACTTATTGAACTTCCTTCTGCTCCAATGTCTGCACCAGCTTTGTCTGCTTAGCCAAATGCTAATACTTTCGAAATGAGAATTAATTGCGATAGCGCAGGAGTTGGGAAATGTGTACCGCGAAACTTCCAAGCAATCTATAAGAAATATCTACCCTTTTATTCTCCTAGATAAACACTAATTTACATATGATGGTCGACGCGACTCACCGCTTACCTTTTTATTTAACTGCACCGTTTCTCACATTAATTAATTATTAACTAAGACGCACAAGTTTCCCAGTCAACGATCCGACAAGCACTAGCAATCATTATCCAAATCCATACCGTTGACGGAGCTCCGCCCTTTACCCTCCTTCCTATGCACATGCGCTTTGGTGTTTTGAGCTGAGTTCGGGCATACGCCCTTAAAATCGATACAACATCACCCCTACCCCCCCCCTCTTTCGAGATTGCATAAGTGTTTTCTACTTATTGAACTTCCTTCTGCTCCAATGTCTGCACCAGCTTTGTCTGCTTACCCAAATGCTAATACTATCGAACTGTGAACTGATTGCGATAGCGCGGGGGTAAGAAATATGAACCGCGAAACTTCCAAGCAATCTATAAGAAATATCTACCCTTTTATTCTCCTAGATAAACACTAATTTACATATGATGGTCGACGCGACTCACTGCTTACCTTTTTATTTAACTGCACTGTTTCTCACATTAATTAATTATTAACTAAGGCGCACAAGTTTCCTATTCCACGATCCGATAAGCACTAACAATTATTATCCAAATCCATACCGTTGACGGACCTCCGCCCTCTCCCCCTCTTTCCTATGCACATGCGCTTTGACCGGTTGAGCTGTGGCCGGGCATCCGCCATTAAAATCGATAAAACCCCCCCTACTCCCCTTCAGGGTTGTACTAGTGTTTTCTACTTATTGAACTTCCTTCTGCTCCAATGTCTGCACCAGCTTTGTCTGCTTAGCCAAATGCTAATACTTTCGAAATGAGAATTAATTGCGATAGCGCAAGGGTGGGAAATGTGAACCATGAAACTTTCAAGCAATCTGTAAGAAATATCTACTCTTTTATTCTCCTAGATAAACACTAATTAACATATTATGGTCGACGCAACTCACCGCTTACCTTTTTATTTAACTGTACTGTTTTTCACATTAATTAATTATTAACTAAGACTCACAAGTTTCCTAGTCCACGATCCGACAAGCACTAGCAATCATTATCCAAATCCATACCGTTGACGGAGCTCCGCCCTCTACCCTCCTTCCTATGCACATGCGCTTTGGCCTTTTGAGCTGAGTTCGGGCATACGCCCTTAAAATCGATACAACATCACCCCTACCCCCCCCCCTCTTTCGAGATTGCATAAGTGTTTTCTACTTGTTGAGCTTCCTTTTGCTCCAATGTCTGCACCAGCTTTGTCTGCTTACCCAAATGCTAATACTATCGAACTGTGAACTGATTGCGATAGCGCAGGGGTGGAAAATGTGAACCGCGAAACTTCCATGCAATCTATAAGAAATATCTACCCTTTTATTCTCCTAGATAAACACTAATTAACATATGATGGTCGACGCGACTCACCGCTTACCTTTTTATTTAACTACACTCTTTCTCACATTAATTAATTATTAACTAAGACGCACAAGTTTCCTAGTCAACGATCCGACAAGCACTAGCAATCATTATCCAAATCCATACCGTTGACGGAGCTCCGCCCTTTACCCTCCTTCCTATGCACATGCGCTTTGGTGTTTTGAGCCGAGTTCGGGCATACGCCCTTAAAATCGATACAACATCACCCCTACCCCCCTCCCCCTCCTTCGAGATTGCATAAGTGTTTTCTACTTATTGAACTTCTTTCTGCTCCAATGTCTGCACCAGCTTTGTCTGCTTAGCCAAATGCTAATACTTTCGAAATGAGAATTAATTGCGAAAGCGCAGGAGTGGGAAATGTGTACCGCGAAACTTCCATGCAATCTATAAGAAATATCTACCCTTTTATTCTCCTAGATAAACACTAATTAACATATTATGGTCGACGCGACTCACCGCTTACCTTTTTATTTAACTGCACTGTTTCTCACATTAATTAATTATTAACTAAGGCGCACAAGTTTCCTATTCCACGATCCGATAAGCACTAGCAATCATTATCCAAATCCATACCGTTGTCGGACCTCCGCCCTCTCCCCCTCTTTCCTATGCACATGCGCTTTGACCGGTTGAGCTGTGGCCGGGCATCCGCCATTAAAATCGATAAAACCCCCCCTACTCCCCTTAGAGGTTGTACTAGTGCTTTCTACTTGTTGAGTTTCCTTCTGCTCCGATATTTCTACCAGCTTTGTCTGCTTAGCCAAATGCTAATACTATCGAACTGTGAACTGATTGCGATAGCGCGGGGGTAAGAAATATGAACCGCGAAACTTCCAAGCAATCTATAAGAAATATTTTCCGTTTTATTATCCTAGATAAACACTAATTAACATATGATGGTCGACGCGACTCACCGCTTACCTTTTTATTTAACTGCACTGTTTCTCACATTAATTAATTATTAACTAAGACGCACAAGTTTCCTATTCCACGATCCGATAAGCACTAGCAATCATTATCCAAATCCATACCGTTGTCGGACCTCCGCCCTCTCCCCCTCTTTCCTATGCACATGCGCTTTGACCTATTGAGCTGTGGCCGGGCATCCGCCATTAAAATCGATAAAACCCCCCCTACTCCCCTTCAGGGTTGTACTAGTGTTTTCTACTTATTGAACTTCCTTCTGCTCCAATGTCTGCACCAGCTTTGTCTGCTTAGCCAAATGCTAATACTTTCGAAATGAGAATTAATTGCGATAGCGCAGGAGTGGGAAATGTGTACCGCGAAACTTCCATGCAATCTATAAGAAATATCTACCCTTTTATTCTCCTAGATAAACACAAATTTACATATGATGGTAGACGCGACTCACCGCTTACCTTTTTATTTAACTGCACTGTTTCTCACATTAATTAATTATTAACTAAGGCGCACAAGTTTCCTATTCCACGATCCGATAAGCACTAGCAATCATTATCCAAATCCATACCGTTGTCGGACCTCCGCCCTCTCCCCCTCTTTCCTATGCACATGCGCTTTGACCTATTGAGCTGTGGCCGGGCATCCGCCATTAAAATCGATAACCCCCCCCCTACTCCCCTTCGGGGTTGTACTAGTGCTTGCTACTTGTTGAACTTCTTTCTGCTCCGATATTTCTACCAGCTTTGTCTGCTTAGCCAAATGCTAATACTTTCGAAATGAGAATTAATTGCGATAGCGCAGGAGTGGGAAATGTGTGCCGCGAAACTTCCAAGCAATCTATAAGAAATATCTACCCTTTTATTCTCCTAGATAAACACTAATTTACATATGATGGTCGACGCGACTCACCGCTTACCTTTTTATTTAACTGCACTGTTTCTCACATTAATTAATTATTAACTAAGACGCACAAGTTTCCTAGTCAACGATCCGACAAGCACTAGCAATCATTATCCAAATCCATACCGTTGACGGAGCTCCGCCCTTTACCCTCCTTCCTATGCACATGCGCTTTGGTGTTTTGAGCTGAGTTCGGGCATACGCCCTTAAAATCGATACAACATCACCCCTACCCCCCCCCTCTTTCGAGATTGCATAAGTGTTTTCTACTTATTGAACTTCCTTCTGCTCCAATGTCTGCACCAGCTTTGTCTGCTTACCCAAATGCTAATACTATCGAACTGTGAACTGATTGCGATAGCGCGGGGGTAAGAAATATGAACCGCGAAACTTCCAAGCAATCTATAAGAAATATTTTCCGTTTTATTATCCTAGATAAACACTAATTTACATATGATGGTCGACGCGACTCACCGCTTACCTTTTTATTTAACTGCACTGTTTCTCACATTAATTAATTATTAACTAAGACGCACAAGTTTCCTATTCCACGATCCGATAAGCACTAACAATTATTATCCAAATCCATACCGTTGACGGACCTCCGCCCTCTCCCCCTCTTTCCTATGCACATGCGCTTTGACCGGTTGAGCTGTGGCCGGGCATCCGCCATTAAAATCGATAAAACCCCCCCTACTCCCCTTAGAGGTTGTACTAGTGCTTTCTACTTGTTGAGTTTCCTTCTGCTCCGATATTTCTACCAGCTTTGTCTGCTTAGCCAAATGCTAATACTATCGAACTGTGAACTGATTGCGATAGCGCGGGGGTAAGAAATATGAACCGCGAAACTTCCAAGCAATCTATAAGAAATATTTTCCGTTTTATTATCCTAGATAAACACTAATTAACATATGATGGTCGACGCGACTCACCGCTTACCTTTTTATTTAACTGCACTGTTTCTCACATTAATTAATTATTAACTAAGACGCACAAGTTTCCTATTCCACGATCCGATAAGCACTAGCAATCATTATCCAAATCCATACCGTTGTCGGACCTCCGCCCTCTCCCCCTCTTTCCTATGCACATGCGCTTTGACCTATTGAGCTGTGGCCGGGCATCCGCCATTAAAATCGATAAAACCCCCCCTACTCCCCTTCAGGGTTGTACTAGTGTTTTCTACTTATTGAACTTCCTTCTGCTCCAATGTCTGCACCAGCTTTGTCTGCTTAGCCAAATGCTAATACTTTCGAAATGAGAATTAATTGCGATAGCGCAGGAGTGGGAAATGTGTACCGCGAAACTTCCATGCAATCTATAAGAAATATCTACCCTTTTATTCTCCTAGATAAACACAAATTTACATATGATGGTAGACGCGACTCACCGCTTACCTTTTTATTTAACTGCACTGTTTCTCACATTAATTAATTATTAACTAAGGCGCACAAGTTTCCTATTCCACGATCCGATAAGCACTAGCAATCATTATCCAAATCCATACCGTTGTCGGACCTCCGCCCTCTCCCCCTCTTTCCTATGCACATGCGCTTTGACCTATTGAGCTGTGGCCGGGCATCCGCCATTAAAATCGATAACCCCCCCCCTACTCCCCTTCGGGGTTGTACTAGTGCTTGCTACTTGTTGAACTTCTTTCTGCTCCGATATTTCTACCAGCTTTGTCTGCTTAGCCAAATGCTAATACTTTCGAAATGAGAATTAATTGCGATAGCGCAGGAGTGGGAAATGTGTGCCGCGAAACTTCCAAGCAATCTATAAGAAATATCTACCCTTTTATTCTCCTAGATAAACACTAATTTACATATGATGGTCGACGCGACTCACCGCTTACCTTTTTATTTAACTGCACTGTTTCTCACATTAATTAATTATTAACTAAGACGCACAAGTTTCCTATTCCACGATCCGATAAGCACTAACAATTATTATCCAAATCCATACCGTTGACGGAACTCCGCCCTCTCCCCCTCTTTCCTATGCACATGCGCTTTGACCGGTTGAGCTGTGGCCGGGCATCCGCCATTAAAATCGATAAAACCCCCCCTACTCCCCTTAGAGGTTGTACTAGTGCTTTCTACTTGTTGAGTTTCCTTCTGCTCCGATATTTCTACCAGCTTTGTCTGCTTAGCCAAATGCTAATACTTCGAAATGAGAATTAATTGCGATAGCGCAATGGTGGGAAATGTGAATCGTGAAACTTTCAAGCAATCTGTAAGAAATATCTATCCATTTATTCTCCTAGATAAACACTAATTTACATATGATGGTCGACGCGACTCACCGCTTACCTTTTTATTTAACTGCACTGTTTCTCACATTAATTAATTATTAACTAAGACGCACAAGTTTCCTATTCCACGATCCGATAAGCACTAACAATTATTATCCAAATCCATACCGTTGACGGACCTCCGCCCTCTCCCCCTCTTTCCTATGCACATGCGCTTTGACCGGTTGAGCTGTGGCCGGGCATCCGCCATTAAAATCGATAAAACCCCCCCTACTCCCCTTAGAGGTTGTACTAGTGCTTTCTACTTGTTGAGTTTCCTTCTGCTCCGATATTTCTACCAGCTTTGTCTGCTTAGCCAAATGCTAATACTTCGAAATGAGAATTAATTGCGATAGCGCAATGGTGGGAAATGTGAATCGTGAAACTTTCAAGCAATCTGTAAGAAATATCTATCCATTTATTCTCCTAGATAAACACTAATTTACATATGATGGTCGACGCGAATCGCCGCTTACCTTTTTATTTAACTGCACTGCTTCTCACATTAATTAATTATTAACTAAGGCGCACAAGTTTCCTAGTCAACGATCCGACAAGCACTAGCAATCATTATCCAAATCCATACCGTTGATGGACCTCCGCCCTCTACCCTCCTTCCTATGCACATGCGCTTTGGCCTTTTGAGCCGAGTTCGGGCATACGCCCTTAAAATCGATACAACATCACCCCTACCCCCCTCCCCCTCCTTCGAGATTGCATAAGTGTTTTCTACTTATTGAACTTCCTTCTGCTCCAATGTCTGCACCAGCTTTGTCTGCTTAGCCAAATGCTAATACTTTCGAAATGAGAATTAATTGCGATAGCGCAGGAGTGGGAAATGTGTACCGTGAAACTTCCAAGCAATCTATAAGAAATATCTACCCTTTTATTCTCCTAGATAAACACTAATTTACATATGATGGTCGACGCGACTCACCGCTTACCTTTTTATTTAACTGCACTGTTTCTCACATTAATTAATTATTAACTAAGACGCACAAGTTTCCTAGTCAACGATCCGACAAGCACTAGCAATCATTATCCAAATCCATACCGTTGACGGAGCTCCGCCCTTTACCCTCCTTCCTATGCACATGCGCTTTGGTGTTTTGAGCTGAATTCGGGCATACGCCCTTAAAATCGATACAACATCACACCTACCCCCCTCCCCCTCCTTCGAGATTGCATAAGTGTTTTCTACTTGTGGAGCTTCCTTCTGTTCCAATGTCTGCACCAGCTTTGTCTGCTTACCCAAATGCTAATACTTTCGAAATGAGAATTAATTGCGAAATGGCAGGGGTGGGAAATATGAACCGCGAAACTTCCAAGCAATCTATAAGAATTATCTTCCGTTTTATTCTCCTAGATAAACACTAATTTACATATGATGGCCGACGCGTCTCACCGCATACCTTTTGATTTAACTGCACTGTTTCTCACATTAATTAATTATTAACTAAGACGCACAAGTTTCCTAGTCCACGATCCGACAAGCACTAACAATTATTATCCAAATCCATACCGTTGACGGACCTCCGCCCTCTCCCCCTCTTTCCTATGCACATGCGCTTTGACCGGTTGAGCTGTGGCCGGGCATCCGCCATTAAAATCGATAAAACCCCCCCCCCTACTCCCCTTCGGGGTTGTACTAGTGCTTGCTACTTGTTGAACTTCTTTCTGCTCCGATATTTCTACCAGCTTTGTCTGCTTAGCCAAATGCTAATACTTTCGAAATGAGAATTAATTGCGATAGCGCAGGAGTGGGAAATGTGTACCGCGAAACTTCCAAGCAATCTATAAGAAATATCTACCCTTTTATTCTCCTAGATAAACACTAATTTACATATGATGGTCGACGCGAATCGCCGCTTACCTTTTTATTTAACTGCACTGTTTCTCACATTAATTAATTATTAACTAAGACGCACAAGTTTCCTATTCCACGATCCGATAAGCACTAACAATTATTATCCAAATCCATACCGTTGACGGAGCTCCGCCCTCTACCCTCTTTCCTATGCACATGCGCTTTGGCCTTTTGAGCTGTGGCCGGGCATCCGCCATTAAAATCGATTAAACCCCCCCTACTCCCCTTAGAGGTTGTACTAGTGCTTTCTACTTGTTGAGTTTCCTTCTGCTCCGATATTTCTACCAGCTTTGTCTGCTTAGCCAAATGCTAATACTTCGAAATGAGAATTAATTGCTATAGCGCAATGGTGGGAAATGTGAACCGCGAAACTTTCAAGCAATCTGTAAGAAATATCTACTCTTTTATTCTCCTAGATAAACACTAATTAACATATGATGGTCGACGTGACTCACCGCTTACCTTTTTATTTAACTGCACTGTTTCTCACATTAATTAATTATTAACTAAGACGCACAAGTTTCCTAGTCCACGATCCGACAAGCACTAGCAATCATTATCCAAATCCATACCGTTGACGGACCTCCGCCCTCTACCCTCCTTCCTATGCACATGCGCTTTGGCCTTTTGAGCCGAGTTCGGGCATACGCCCTTAAAATCGATACAACATCACACCTACCCCCCCCTCCTTCGAGATTGCATAAGTGTTTTCTACTTGTGGAGCTTCCTTCTGTTCCAATGTCTGCACCAGCTTTGTCTGCTTACCCAAATGCTAATACTTTCGAAATGAGAATTAATTGCGAAATGGCAGGGGTGGGAAATATGAACCGCGAAACTTCCAAGCAATCTATAAGAATTATCTTCCGTTTTATTCTCCTAGATAAACACTAATTTACATATGATGGCCGACGCGTCTCACCGCATACCTTTTGATTTAACTGCACTGTTTCTCACATTAATTGATTATTAATTAAGAGGCACAAGTTTCCTAGTCCACGATCCGATAAGCACTAACAATTATTATCCAAATCCATACCGTTGTCGGACCTCCGCCCTCTCCCCCTCTATCCTATGCACATGCGCTTTGACCTATTGAGCTGTGGCCGGGCATCCGCCATTAAAATCGATAAAGCCTCCCCTACTCCCCTACCACTTTCATGGTTGCACATGCGCCTTCACCTTTTTGAGCTTTGCCCGGGCGAACACTCGTTATTTTGGGCTTCTTTTATTTTTCCTTCTTTGCTTCAACCTTCTTTCCCATATCTACTTTATGGTTGCGTCAACTTTGTATACTTTAGCTGTAGAGGTATTACTATACATATATCATTCCACTTTCTTAATAGGGGATTCGGTAAAAGAGTATGGAAATATACTGAACATTAAAAAATATTTGTTCTTATTTTTTCTTTACATACACAAATTGATAATGTGTATAGTACATATATTATATATATAGTACATATAGTACACATACATTTCATGAGTACAACACGGCATATAATCTCGGTAAACTTTTTCACATACCTAATCAGATATCATTAAGAGGTACGAATGTGGTCCTCTGCGACCCGAACAGGACTTGCGATTGTTACACAAACATATCCATTCCGAGCCACCCCCGCCTCTTATGTTGCACATGCGCTTTACAGTGTTTGAGCTATGCCCGGACGGACTCCATTATAAATGGAACGTATTTGCATAACTTCATACCAGGGCGCCGTGGTACTAGTATTTTTAAAAACCAGGGCTAGAAACCAGGTCTTAAAATATTTTTAAGTTTTTTCTTGAAAATGTTATCTTATTTGAAAGTAGTATAGTGTAAATTCAATTTACAAAACAAATTACCACTTGAAACTTGTTCTTTTATTTTTCTTTAATAATAATTATTATTAAAAGAGAAGTAAAAATGTATTAACTATTGTTTATTAAATATGAATATTTTTTGGATCGTATAGAAATGGTGCATTTTACTGATGGTTTAAATGTAAATTGCGTTAAGATTAAATAGTTATTTAGAATGCAATAAATAAAATACATAAAAATATAATAAACATTTAATAAAAATTAAAAACAAAATATATAAAAACTAAAGTTTTGTCAAACAATCGTGAGAATTTTGATTGTATGACAAAAGTGACAATAAAAAAAAACAATTTTATCCCAAAGGCAGTCATAATAATTTATAATTCAATGTATGCGACAATTGATGTTTGTTTATATTGATTTTATATTTCTGGACTTGAGAACGGCGGATACTAAAAATAAATCTCACTATAAACCTTTAAAAAATATCTTCGCACTAACCGAACAAAGAAACGAAAATACTTTTTGAGACTTTTACTTCGATTTTCTTTAGTACGATTATAGTCTTTATGCTTATAATTTCAAAGTTCGATTTTGTAGTGGATGTGTTCGAGGGCTCAAGATGTGCCGCGTGCCGTACGTGCACGACCAGAGCGGCTCGAAAGTATTTCAAAAACCTTTTAAAATACTTGCAAAATCAAACTGGAAAATTAAATCTTATCCGACCCTATTAAAGAGCAAATTCAATTGAAAAAAATGAAAGTATACATTTTGAGACTTATACTTCGACTTTTTTTATTATAATTATAGTCTATATCATAATATATTCAAAGTTAGATTTTGTAGTTGACATCTTCGAGGGATCAGACTTGTCACGAGTCGTCCTTGTAAGACCCCGAAAGTATTTTAAAAAACCAGGGTTCAAATTATTTTAAAGCTTATCTCATCGCCCAATTTATTTACGACTTATATATATTGATAAAGAAATATTTAATTACGTTTAAAATAAATAATATGTATAAAAATTAAATAATAGCTTAAACCTATAATATTAAGTACATATTTTTTTATGTTAAAATGAAAAGATAATAAATTAAAAAAAATTTTCAATTGATAAATCAGTATCGCATATTAATTTTATAAATGCAACATTTGATGTTTGGAATTTCACTGTTGAATCGGAGACTGTGGTTATAAAACATATGTTAATCAGTAAAATTAAATAACATAGTCGTTCTAGAGTAATAAAAACAACTTTTTGGAAAAGATTTTCATTAAAACTAATGCAGTAACATACTTTATTATTAAAGAAATAAAGATTAGTTTCACATATCAAATTTGCAAGACTGCGAAGTATTTCTTAGAATTTAAATACGTTTTTATTGAAGTATAAAAATTGAACGGCTTACATTACGCGTTTTGTTAATATTACACAGCGTGAGTACAGCAAAAACTACGCAGTGTATAACGCAGGTACAAATCTTCCACGTATTGTAAATGTCTAGCAACCGGGGTGGGTAGTGTGTATAAAAAAAGAAATTATTATTAAATACTTGAAAGTATTTTGTTCAGGCATCTGGTGCGCGTATTTGTAAGCAAATACCTGGCTTTAAAACCTGGTCGCGTAAATACGTCTCATAGTTGTGTGGGCGTGGCCCGGCCTAATCGATGAGTCTAACGAAACGGTAGTTAGTTTTAATAAATAATAATATCTGATAGACTAAATTAAAAGAATTCTAACCATCTATGATTTTATGTAGTTTTCTACAAAAACACTGTTAGCGCCTACCGAACTTTTCCAACGCCATACTTCAGAAGGCAGTCATATTTGTTATTATTTATGTTAATATATATATGCTCTTAAAATAATCGTTTCATACTTATGAATATATTTTTGATAATTTAAAACATTAGCTGTTCACCGCCCGCATTGCTGGCCGTAATATAAAATTAGACTGTTTATAACAACCGTTACTGTGGCAACCGCATAAATAAATACGCAGTGAAAATGTTTAAAATTAACAAGACATAAAACGATGAAGGATCTATGAAATTCAAAAAATATATGGTCTATAACCATCTACGAATCATTTCGCGTCGAATAGTCATGGTCATGTTCCCCATATCGATATGTTAGCACGTGAGCCCATTTCAATTATATATATATATAAGATAGATTTTAATGATTTGAACAGAGTATGTTTTATCTAAAAAGTATGAATTACTCAAATAAAATTAATTAATTGAATCGACCTTTGTTGTTATTACTTGCCTATGGTTTTTAAAGCAACAACAGAAACTCTTCAAGTACGATATCTATTCATTTGCATCTTCGTTCATAGCATCGGATGGATGTTAAGTGGATCGCTTTATGACATCCCCGAATACAATTTTTTTTTAAATTTTTTACCGTGTCAACAAAACACTTCATTCATTATATAATATATACATACACAGATAATAAGATAAAGATAATTTATTACACATCTCTACACGTCATTAACGCTTGAAGATCCTGATTGCTGAACTAGAAGTTTACTCGTATTTCAGGAATTAGCATCTTCTGATGAATTTCAACATTTATGTTACATATATAAGTATTAAAATATTGAAAATCTACAAGTTTGGTTGTAAGTTAATGTTGAATAATACCATGCGCGTTTGATTATGGTTTTAAAGTCGCTAAAACTGCTAGTTGGGAATCTTCGCTTTCGATGTTTACATGTTTTATTAAAACATAATCACTTCCAATATGCCTTGCCATTCCATTCCCCGATGGTGAAGAGCAATACGCACAGCACATCCTATCAACCTACATTCTTAATGTATACTATTTCAACTATAAGTATGGCGAAAAACAAAGACCGTGCGTAAGACAAAAAATATAATACAATATTATTTTCCTTATACTACTTTCCTATTTTCCTACTATTTTCCTATCACCATTGTCAATTGCTAATTAAAGGGATCGAGGCTAAAGCAATAGATAATCTACTTATATATACGCACAGCATAGAGTTCTTTAAACATTATTCATATGAAAAATATTTACTAATTATATTTAATAACACATACATGTGATCATTACTTTTTACCCTTTATGATGTTCATTGCAAATTTCTTTTCATTTTCTCGACAGATGCATAAAATATTTTTTTTTTATCAGAAACACACAATTGTTAAAAACAAACATATCGCACGGCGTAGCCTCTGATAATAAATTAACATATAACGCAGATAATTGTTTATATACAGTAAAATAACTACTACTAGACGCATTACTATATTAACGCACAGCGAAGTGTTTATCAACAAACAGTAATTATGCTAATATAATAACTATAATAATATTTAATTTTCGTTATGTATGGCCGTCTAGATAGACTGTACTAGCTTAGCGGTGGAATAAGTTAATAAACTTTAACGTGATTTAATATCCTACTTCTCATGAGGACGAGCGCAAGCGGTACAGTGTAAACATCCCAACAAACTTAGCATTTTTATAGGTAGATGGGAAACTAACAAATGTAAGTAAAAAATCATTTATATGTATCATCTAGAGCGCGCTAGTTCTTTATAACTTTAATTTGCTTTATATATATATATATATGTATGAGATTTTCGACTATGTAGAGACACCACGATATCTCTGGAACTTTAAGGACTAGAGACATGAAATTTGGTAGGAATATTCCTTTTCCCGATAATTAGTCAGCAAAGAATCGATTTAAAAAAATTTTTATACGAAGAGAGTTGCCGGGGCCAGTAACAGGAGCGGGGAACGGCTAATTATATAACGTGATTTCACAAAAGATCCCGATACTGAATAGAATACTGTGGACTCACGTAGTTAATATTTTCTTTGTTACGAGAATACTTTTCCTTCAACTTCTTCTTTAACTAAAATGCTCTCTACAGTTATTTATCTAAGTTAAGTATAATTACATCATATGAATTATATATTATATATATGGGATGAAGGATATATAACAAAGAAAGTAATGAGAATGAACGTAGATGGTTACAAGGGTAGAGGAAGACTGAAAAAAGTGTGGATGGATTGTGTGAAAGATGACATGTATAAGAAGAGTATGAATTCAGATATGACGGCTGATAGAGGGATATGGAAGAGAAGTACATACTGTGTTGACCTCACATAGCTGGGATAAGGGCAGAAGGAAGAAGTACAATTACATAATAATTCTAAATCGTTTCCAAATTACTGTGATCTTCTTTAAAATTTTCTTGAAAATGTAGAATGGTTTGTGCAACTAAGAAATAGTAAATGATTTAGATGAGCAGATCAGATGGCATGAGGCAATATTGCAACAATAATTTAGCGGTTTACTGAAAGTCAACTATCATCTGCAGTGAAGTAACGATTAAAGAGAAATTTCATGTTTATATAGGTCTAGAATTTACCGACAGATGATCTTCATTTAAGCTTTATCGTTTGCCAGAAACTTCTATATAGATTCTCCGTCTTTATCTAATTTAGCATTATCAGTACACTAATGAAATAAAGTATCTAGCCGTAGAGGAAAGCCTCTACGACTAAGATCAGCTCTCAATTTTTCTCAAGTGTTTGATCTAGCTCCAGAAATAATTTGAATTAAATTATGATGAATCTATTATATTGTAAATAACAAAATTTATTACTGAAACCAAAAACTATTGTAGATTTCATCAACATTAATCCATGATTATGCGTTTGTATGCCTAACTATTGTATGTCGCCTTTGTTTTGTAGTTTTTTTTTATTTAAAAGCTTTTCTTTAAGAAATTACTACCATAACAAAATCATCGGCTTCTATTGAACTCTTGAAATCACTAGGGGGATCAAAAAGTAGTGAGAATGAGCTAGAATATAATGACTATTGATAACTTAATAATTTATTTCTCTACATATTCTCAGAGTCTCTCTGCACACCGAGTCCAGCGCTTTTCCAAGGCTTCAAACCCTTTCAAAAAAAAGTTTTGTCTTGGTCCTGCAAAAAGCTCTCCACGGCATCCATCACCTTGTTATCGTCTTCATACCTATTTCCTCTTTAGTAATCTTCCAATTTGAGTAACAGATAAAAATCGCTAGGCGCCAGATCTGCTGAATCCAAGGGGTGGTCATTCAATTCGAAGTCAGCTTGCTGAATGGCAGCCGTCGCAACTATCGACCTGTGCGCGGGTGCGTTGCCGTGATGGAACAGCACGCCCCCCAGACGTTTCCCTCTCCTTTTCTTTTTGTTGGCATTTCTCAACTTGGGAATTCTTGGAAATTAAAGCTGCATAATAATGGCCTGTAATAGTGGTTCCACGTTCCAGGTAATCAATCAACAATATCCCTTCTGAGTTCCAAAATATTGACGTTATAAACTTACCAGCCGATGCCGGGGCACGAAACTTCTTCGGGGTCGATGATGTTGGCCGTTTCCATTGCGAAGACTGCGTTTTTGTATCGGGATCAAAATGATGGACCCATTTTTAGTCCATTGTTACAATATGAGACAAAAAGTTTTCAGAATCTTCTTGAAACTTGTCCAACAATATCTTCGAAATGTCAAGTTGTTTCTGAGTGTCGGTTAACATTCTCGGCACCCATCTTGCGGAGACTTTTCTCATATTCAAATATTGTTTCAATATGGATTGAATACTTCCATATGAAATGTCCGTTTCTTGAATTAAGTATCGAATAGTAACTCATTGATCGCTCAATATAATTTTCTCGAGTTTCGCAACATTTTCTTGGGTGACTGACGTCGATGGACGTGGTGACGGCTGCAACAATGTTCGTCTTCCGTGCTCGTTCTCCCTACTCGAAATTGAGAAGCCCACTTTGCGACAGTGGAAAACGGCGGAGAAGACTCTCTTAATGTTGCCTCCAGATCGCAATGAATCTCTTACGTTGTTAACTTTTTAAACAGAGCTATTTAATAACGGCTCGCACTTTGTTTTTCTCCATTTCCGAGAACACGTTGCGACACGAAGCAAACAAATGACTAAATACAGAAAAAAACAAAAGAGTATCGAAAATTTTTTACTTTATTAATATTACAAATACGTATCTGAGCTATGCCAGTATTTATTTTTTTTTTATACCAAGGAGTATATATGTCGTTCTCACTACTTTTTGATCTCTCCTCGTACAAGATAAGTTTACATTCAATAAGATCATTAAGCATATTGGCTATATGAAATTAATGAAGTAACTATCTGATGTTTAAAATTGTTTCTTCTCTCCTGCTTTAGATCCTCTGCTTCTTTATTTTGATAATGACTTTCCATACGTCATCATAACGCAGCCTCTATTTGACTTCATGATTTTTGTTGAAACCTTTATTTAAATTCCTAATATTGGGAGAATATAATGAATATAACTAATATGCATATTAATTACCAAAGTCTAAACAGACAACCTTTATTTTAATTATGTCTTTGCTCGACTTTGTCCTGCTCTGCTTTCCATATCGCCCACGATTATTTCCAATAGGGTTTAATCAAAATTTCATACTCCCTTCCATTTTTCTGCACCCCGCGGCTCAGCCTCCCAGAGGCGGTGATTGGTCAGTAAAATTATGTTAATCTTTAGTATTAATTACTTAGTACAGAGTCAGATCAATACACAAGGTTATTTATATATGGAAATAATAGATTTTTTATATATTAAAAGATAACTGATGTACAAGAATGCCCAAAAACAATATGCCCAAGCAATGTCTTTATTTTTTCTCTATGTAATGTTATTGATAACTTAGGATATAATTAGGTTTTATTCTTTTTTATTGTGGGCCACTACCTTTTACGTAGTGATCTCTGAATCTAAAAATAACTTTTTAATTCGCCGCTCGTCCATCTTATATTCGGGATTGCACATGCGCATTGCGCTGGTCTAGCCACGCCCGAGCATAGCTAACAAATCAATAAAGCTCTTACGTCTATCCCACCATTCTCACTGTTGATGAACGCGATTTATAAAACAAAGGTGATGAATATGATAATAAAGCTTTAGGAACAATCATAATGACCATATTAAGGACTTGTCCAAAAATTATTTAATTGATAATCGTAATGAATGATGATGTAACTATATTTACAAGTAACATACCTGATTGGTGTTCAGCACTCGTGGGTGGCTGCGGCGTAGTCGGGGCTGGTAATTTTCAGATCATACAGCGACGAAGAGGAAGAGCCTTTACAGGAGTACTATTGCGAGACGTGATAATCGGAACGCGACGAAAAGCAGACTGACGCAAGTCCTAGATGATGGATCGTTATAACAGGATAGCTTTGCGCATGTTCGACCTCCGTTGTCCTCATTCCACGGTTTCGATTCTGCGCAATAGTGACGCTTCGAACATTCTAGAAGCCCAGGGCAATGCTAAAAATAGAATTTTCAGACAAAGGAACTTCAGATAATGAAAAAATCCTGTTGTTCTTCTTTGGGTTGGTACCGTCTTTTGACGGAGTCTGCATTACTTCCCGTTCTTCTTACTTTTTTTTAAATTTGACAATGGATTAAAATCACCTTTTTTTAAATTAATAAAAATTAAACAAATAACTCAATAAATCTTAGTAAAAATAACCAAGATAATAATATTTTATTTAACTAGTCCATTGGTTAAATTTTATTGTAACTTATAGTTTTTCATAATTTGAACGTTTCTTTAAAAAAAATTTTTCATCTGTATTTGATATTGACAGATTCAGATAGAGTATAAATTCAAGATTTTCTTTTTAAATAATGACTAAAGTAACTTTTTCTATATATTCTTTTTCTATACTTACATATATACATCATATTACTATTCGTATATATACATTTAAGTTCCAAGTATCTTCCCATCACACGCACAAAGTAATTAAAAGTTTTACATAAAAAAATACACAAAAATTAAGTTTATACTTGTAATAATATATTTTGACATTATTAAGATATATACACTATTCTTACACGAAAAAAACTGTTATAAAGCTTTGTGTATATGTTTGAGAAAAATTGAATTAGGACTTGTTAACTTCCGATTGAAAATTTAAGTGAAGATTTGAGTGGTATGGTAAGCTGTGTACTCTAGTATATACTCGTAATTAGTAAAGGGTTCCAGTAAAAAAGTTATTAAAAAAATCTTTTCCATGATGTAATGATGATCTTCTACACATTTACAAATAGAAAATAGAAATGATTGTCTAAATCTCTACAGATATATTTGGTTTACCTAAATACGAACATATTTCTCACTAGTTTATTAAGTTCAAGAATACAAGTAATTTTTATATTTTTTTTATACAATTAAGCGAGGAGACGAGCGGGACGTTCACCTGATGGTAAGTGATAAGCCAGCCCAAAACAACGTGGCGCTAGTTAGTATGTTATATTATTTACCACATTACGCTCGTCGCTTGAAACATAAGATTATAAGTTTCGTTACCCCAGTGAGTACACTAGTTGCAACGCCCTTCAAAACGGAACACAGCATCGTTTGACGGCAGAATTAGGCGTTGCGGTGGTACCTACCTAGACGGTTCCCGGCAACCAGCTAAAATATAGATATTGATTCGATCGTCTTATATAATTTAATGATAAATGATCACCTCTGATATGGATTAAACTGTGGGTATGTATTTCATATAAGAAATAAACAAATCGAACTTCAAATATGTTATATACTAATCTATATAACACAGGGGATATCTTAAAATATGGTATAGATATCGCTCCTGCCATTTAGAAGTCGGCTAAGAATGGATTTCACAAAATTCCTCCCTCAAAAGGAGTTGCGGGTTGTTATGGTCAGCAAAGCGGCGAGGAATACCTTATATAAAAGTAAACCTAGAATTAGACCTGAAAATGTATGATTTCTTGTAAAGATAAATGTTTATATTTGCTGCTAAATAGTTAAGAAGGAAGATGGCAATTTACGTATTTCAAGCAAATAAATAATTATCATTTCGTATATTTTTTTTTATACTACTTCGGTAGCCAACAGGCTTGCGGCCCGCCTGTAATCGCCAGTAACACCAGAGGTATCACTTGGCGTCTTTCTGACTCCGCAGAAGCCTTTTCACACCCTTTTTGTAGAACATAGTGTAGCTCCCAGGTAAAACCTTGACAGATTACTCGTTCCAGAATTTGAGTATTCTCGGGAAAAAACATCTCTGGAACCGGACAAAGACGGCAATTTTCTTAACACTAAAATATTATGCCCATTTTCTTAGCATTAGACGGACATTTGTTGTTTAATGATGGGATTGATGAAAAGGTCACAATTTTTTATTACACCCATTTATTTAAGATACATCTATTACAGAACATCTACTACCGTAAACTTACTTAGAATGACTACATGAAATATTATTATATATAGGTTTCCTTGAAATTCCACGATCTATTGCGGCGTACCTTCACAAATGTAGTATCCTGCAGCTCTCTTAGCGAATACAATATCTAAACATCAATTCGATTGTTTACTCTGATATTTGTAAAACCTGTATGTGATACTCCGCTAGAACTACATTCCTTACGTCTCATATCTAGATTAAAGTTTAAAACACATCGAGAAAATTTCTATCTTAAAACTAAAGGTTCCACAAATAGATCAAGGAGAGTAATAATTTAAATTTTTATGAATAATATTAATATAGATAATAGTTATAATAAAATAGATCAAGTCCTCGTAAAGTTTATAATGACTTAATATATAAAATTCTAGTAATACTACTACTACTACTACTCGTGACAGCATATACATGCTGCCACTTATATAGCGTGGCGTAATACAATACAAAGGATCATGGACAGCGGAAGGATAGACCGTAATCGAAAAACTAAATATAATATAGATATACCAGAGAGAGAGGATGGGATTATAGAAAGCTGATACAATATTCTCTAGGTCCGCAGTCCATGAATTATGATAAAATGTAGAAAAAGAACTTGTAACTTAATTACAGACAGTGCCTACTTTAACAGGCCAGTAAGTTACAGTAAATCTTACATTGTATGGCTAATAACTATCATAATACATCTAGGAATCCAAAATAACATCTCTGAAAAAAAAAACTGTTTCTTCGATCTCCTCAAAAAAGTTCACAATTTTGTAAATTCATGAAAATAAACTATTGAAGTAGGTTTTATAAATTTCGTCAAAATCGTATAGCATTGTTTTTCCTGTATTTTAAAAATGTCTCCGAAATAAAATGAAGAAGTAGCCCAATCGATAATAACGATGTAACGAGGCAAAGATAGAGAGTGGGTAATATACGTCTTAAATCTATTATAAATCGTGTAATGCACAACATTAAGAGTAACACTGAGTTGATTAGCATAGTTATGACACCAAAGTATATCATTCCTTAGACTTATCTCGAAACAAGAACGTTATAATGGAGTAAATGTCGTCCTTATTCCTTGTACGAGTACAATTTGACACAAAGATTATAATGAATAAGAGATTTCGCGACGTATTCGTCGGTTATACACTGATAAGTATGAATTATAAACTAACATCAAATCGGCTACACATTCTATACTAATAAGTCCATGTATCGTTTGTTACCGGTCTTACACTTGCATCGTTATTCAGTTTAACTTTAAACCAAAATATATTACCGCACAGATTTTTGTCGCCGTTACAGTAGTACATTTACAAACGTTTAACATCGTAGTCACAACAACTGAAAAATGAACATACTACAGCGGCAAAAATCTAATATTCACGGAACCGTCAATGTTTTGTATTGAAAACACGCGTGCAACGTAGATATTTGTGTTTCATGTTCTAGATGAGACGTAGATACTAAGGGGAGCAGTCTGCACGGCTCAGCACCTTGAAGTAGGTGTTGCAGATTGTACGCAGCTCCTGGGACAGGTGGTGGTATTGTTGCCTGTAGAACGAAAATAATTCTTGAGTAAGGTGGTAACACTTTGTATATAACTTGTAACTTGTATGGATGTAAGGGTTCCCGCACAACAACACACGGGATCCAAGCCGAGCTGACCTGCTCGTGGTGCACCCTGCTTATCAACAAACTGGGCTCTGGCTCTCAACAACCCGTATTAGGCCAGCGTGGTGGGGCATGGCCTAAATCCCTCTATATGAATCCCTACACGATCCATGTGGGAATCTTTGGAGGAGGCCTTTGTCTAGCAGTGAACGTCTATCGGCTGATGATGATAATTGCTTGCGACAAGATTAATTTACAATTGGTCCTTATTTTGTATTATTTACACTTAATTGCAAATTATTCAATAACTTACCAAACGTATGTGATGTGGTGGAAAGCGGCATCACGCGCCCCCAGTTCGTTAAAGCACATAGCCTCCTCCAGCATAGCGTAGGGAATAAGGAATTCATCCTTTATCTTATTGAGGTCCTTCCATCTGAAAAATATTTGTTTATCTCAAATTAAGTATTTGTCTTGGGTCAAATTTACTAAAAGTTAAGATTGTAGAAGCACGCATAAGATGCTTGAAAAGTTTAGTTAAGTTAAGCGCAGAGCCGATCGATGTGGAGTGATGAGGTGGATGTGGAGTATCTTTCGCAGATCTATGTTAGGCAGTAGGCAACTTTTGGTTATATGTTTATATATTCTTAACATGATTACCTGGTGACCTCTTGGAAGCAGTCCAGTGCCTGTTCGAGACGATTGAGTGATGACAAACAGCATCCCTTAAGATAAGCCAGTATGGCTCTCTTTGTTACCACCGAGCTAGAGTTTTGGAGGGCTTCTTGTGAAAGGCGGTCCATTATCGTATTAATCAGCTGGAATCAAGTCAAGGAATTAGGAAAAAATCATTGACGCATGATTAATAAATTTGCAATGAATTCGTTTTAATATTAAATATTAGACGGCATTTGTTAACAAAGCTTGATTTAAAACTCTTGAGCACCTATAAATCATCAGAACTGTATTTACCTCAAGCATGCAATAGTTTGCACGCCGGTCATCCGACTGAGCAGCCAGAATATTCCAAATGCAGAGAGTTTCGATCTCTGGCAACGCCCTCATACTGCCTGGAATTTCAAAGTACGGCACGCCCTCAATGTCGTAGTCCCCTGGGGACATGGACATTCCTGACATCCTTTTGCAGAACTGTAGGCCAGATCTGGAAGAAAATTTTAATAGAAATCTCGTTATAACAAATAAAAAATTGACATACGCGTTTGAACTAAAACATCATGTTTAAATTGACTTACGCATTTGACCAGATTATTTCCCTGTAGCAAAGGGTGGGGAGCTGCCTTATTGGGTCCTGGAGGTTTCTGGAGCGCCGGTATGTAGCAGCTGCGAGGGCGCTTCGCTCGCGTAGATGTTTCATCCGAGTCACCGAATACTGGTATAGGTTGTGGTGTATCTCTGCCTGTAATAATCATAAAAAAACCGATCGTTTTTAGTTTCATACATACAATAAGCAGCTTAGTTTATTACAGCTGTCGTCGAATTGAAAACTGATCGAAAATAGTTAAGACGAACATCACTTGAGATAGTTATGGTAATAATCGTTCTTCTTTCTCCTGAATCCTTGGTTCCCAAATTGGGCAATAATCGAGAAAAGTAAGATAAACATTTTGAAATTCTTAATATGTAATAGTTAACACAATTTTTTTTCCACAAAGCGACTAGAGGAACGGGTCGCTCGTCTGATGGTAAGTGATGCGCCTAGCGATAACCACGTGAAGTTGTAATGATATAACCTGCACCACATTGCGCTTGGCGCCTTGGGACACAGGATGTTGTATCGTTACAACTCCCTTCGAATCGGAACAAGGTAAAGTTTAAATACTTACGGTTGTATCGAAGATTGAAATCTCAAGGAAGTGGTATAATCTCCCAGGTAGGGTTGCAACTATGCATGTGAATGTATTCATACTCTCTTGTATCCCTTGTATGAACGTTCTGCGTAGCGCTTCATCATCCCAAACTTTTATATTATATATGCGAAGGCAAATTCTGTACGACAAATATTTACATTGTAAACAACATTATTTATTTATTTGATTTTATACACCTCATGTAAAAGCGGCCTTAATGCCATTGCCATTATCTTCGAGTCTAACTGTATGTTTTGTATATAAATAACTTATGTGATAATATATTAAGTATTAAAAGTAAATTTACTTAAGTACAATCAATAGGAGATGACACTTAGCCGCGCAATTGATTGTAAACTAAGAATAAGCGCTATCAAGAACGGTTTTCTTGGTAAGAAAACTTCGGCTCGCATACATATGCGAGCGCGAGCCGAAGTTTGCAGCTGATACATATCAGCTGCAATAGCTAAGCTGTTATGGCGGCAGATTTACAATACGATGATAGTGGCAATGGGCAATACATTGCTCGAAGTACTAGCAACCGATGGGGTAGCAAGCGGATGATGGTGTCGGCATGCCCTTCACTAGGTGGTGCGGCGATCTGGTAAAGGTCGCGGTGAGCAACTTGATGCGGGCAATGCGGAACCGATCGATGTAGCGATCTTTGGCTTATGTCTAGCACTGGACGCATGCCGGCTGAAGATGATGATAATCCAAGAATCGAACAGGAGTCCTCTATATTACTAGATAATCGGCTGACTACTGTACCTTGTAGTAAAATTATAACCGTAAGAGTTTTATTCAGGTTCAATTAGAATGGTGATAATGCAATTATGAGAGATGGCTCAATTTGTAATTGTGGTCTTATACGTTAAGTACGTCGAGTCGGTGTTGATTCGATCCCTATTGAGATTGAGCTTCCGGAAATGGAAACTTTTTTAGTTTATCTTTTTAATACTACTTCCTCTGAAAATCGAACTTTGCCTATATTTCACATTATTTCATTTTACTACTTTTCATTTTCTTTCCTATTTTTTTCAACCATTTCAATTCTCAGTTTGTGTTTTTTCATGCCTCATATTAAAAGTAAACATTACGAGGACACTGATACCTTCAAAGAACAATATCTATTGAGGGCCTATGGCTCGGTTTTCAGGGATTTAATTAATTGGTTGTGACTCTATCCTTGTAGAAGAGTGCCCCGAAGCTCTACAATGTAAAGCTTATTTTCCATGCAAGATTTATTTTTTCAGAACTTATTTATTAAGTTCAAAAACCGTCTGTGTTTATTTCAAATTATACTCCTAATGAAATCGCATTCAGTGTCCCAATATTCGCGATAACAAACATTTTGCTGGTACCTGTAAGACCGGAAGCACTCGTTTATTTTTAGGGCAGCATGCAGGAAATCCTCCATATTTTCAGCATTAAGGAGAATTTGAGCTGCATGCAAAAACTCGCCCTAAGTTTTACATAACGTAAACTCCGCGTCCGTGTCGGAGAGGTGGACGTTGTTCTGTAAGAGCAGGAAACATATCAATATATTTATGAATTTTTTCCGAGCCGGTGACAGAGCGGAATAGAAGATAAAGAAACCTTCGTGGACACATCATTTTAGGAAGTAAAAGAAACACATTTATTTTTTAAACTTTTAAAACTATTTACCATATCACTTATTTTTGTGAATCAAAGTAAACACAGAACTGTCGTAGCTGTGCATAAATTTCTTACTATTACACTATATTTCTATGCGTATTTGAATAATTATAAGTATTGATATTTATAACGTATTCATCATCATGGGTGCCATCTACAACAGTTGGGCGATCAGCCGGAGAAAACTTCCCATCCATTCTTTTCAATTTACTAAATGTGCAGTGATTAAAACGTGTTCTCTCTTTTATGTCACCGAACCATTTGCTCCGTTGCCTTTCGGATGCCCGTTCCCTTCGAATCAGCTTTGGAAAATAGAAAGATTCCATCTGTAGATGACCGACATACACCACATTGCTCTGCATGAAGGTCGTCATCAGCCGTCGATTGCAATTAAAATGTTTCCATGGTATTCTAGTCAAATTGATCTCATCTAAAACTTGCAATCGTTATTTTACAATACTAACCCTCTCGTTGATCTGCTGTTGCCTCATTCGCAACTGATCGTATGACTGCCGAGCGCAGTGCATTATATGTATGCGGTGGAAAACTTTGAACGATTCCAGCACCTTCATGTGGCTCAAACGATAAACCTGAGTGTCGAAGCCGCTCGGAATATTTATTATGTCATGGGAGAGCAGGCTGCGTCTCCTGTAAAAAGGAATAATAACTCCCACTACGTTAGAAGTCAGAACAACTGCATTAAAAATACATTAAGATTTGTTAATGTAAATATAAAAGTAAAAAAATAGCAAATATAAAAAATTTAAATATAACTTGTGAACCATGGTTCATACTAAGTGGGTAAATCTTAGACAATATTAAATTTGTACTGACCACGTCTTCATGATGATTTTCACGTTTATGAGATCAATCTCGAAAAACTTCTTCAAGCCGAGCTTGCACTGCTCCATACTAGCTTCTACGTTCATCTTATCTCTGAAAAGTAACATTATACTATATTCCACATTGATGAATTATAACATATTAATGAGTGTTGACAGTTACGATATAACTAAGCTTAAAATATAATCTTAATAACATAATTCTTTACAACACTCACGTTGTGATGTATAGCTACAATCTTAAAGAAATGGGTGAATAGCCTGATCACAAACTTTAAGCGTTTAAAGCATCTTTTGGATGTTTGAAAGCATAGCAAGGTTAAGGCTAACCGTGCCCACGAAACACTATCTGAAAACAAAGTTAAAATTAACTTTAAAGAAGAATAACTTTATTAAATAAAAGTACAAAATGTTTTAACGACGACTTCATAGTTGCAATCAACAACATAATGCAAAAAAACACTAACAAATGTGCCGTCGATGTGGTTTATAGCGATGATTAATTAACCTTTATAAACTATATTAAATAACGAACTGAAAATATTAAAGCTCGGATAACAAAGTTCGTACATCAAAACCTTTTATTGGTTTCAGGACGTTACCGCTTAAGTGAAGGCAGGCAGTATGGTAATCAATCGAGAAGGATAATAATAAATATTGTTTCCTTTACTTTTTTATCTTCATTCTGAGGATATTTTGACAAATCTATTATCAAACCGTGCAAAGGGAATAAGCTGTAACGAAACAATGATGTACCTGTTAGGTGATACAAAAATTATTGGCTTAAATTCATCTAAATATTTACGCTATTATTTCTAATCGTAATAAGATCATTGGAAAGAAATAGAATGTTAAATGGGACAAGTTAGAACTGCTTATTACATAGGGTCTAAATTATTAAGCTGTCCTAAAATATTGTTCCCCCACAATATACCGAGTTCGTATGTATTATGTTTGGTTCATTCATTTTAAGGGTTGTGAAGCGGAGGGAGAAAGGGAGGGAGAAGCTAAGAATGTGGCCGTTGGATCAAATGTGTCGATTGGAATGGTTGGGCAACATAAAGATGTCGATCAGGTTTAAAAACCTTATTTCATTTATAAGAGTCAGAAGTTCTAGCTGCTTGAACTTCTGATCTTAGGCTAGATTCTGTCACAATGCGCATGTGCTATATTATCGATCAACTCAAAAGGCTGTTGCTCAAGATTTTTCCAACATTGAAAGAGGAAAGGAAAGAGGAATTTATATTACACACCACATTGTTTTCAAATAAGGAAATATGCTAAATGTACTTTCCAATTGTCCAAAGTCAAAAATGAAACATTACAGACATTCACGAAACAACTAAAGAGTTTAATTTAATAAACTTCCATTTTTATTTGTATCGCCGACTAACTTCTAGTTAATCTAGAGCCTTAATTCCCAAGGTAGTTCAAGTGAACCCCAAACGTCCACGGAAGTCTTGACTGTGTCTACGTTGGCGTGACAAAGAAAAAAGGGTTCACTATTCCTGAGCGGGGGTCAACGAAAATTTATTTGCTTTCGATAGTGAAGAATTAAAATATTGGCTTGGCTTCACCTATCTATGTAGGCAGATAGAATTTTAAGAATCTCAGCGACTGTTACTTGTAATAACTTGCATATTATATATTCAGTATAACTTGAATGGAACTCAGCCGCAATACAAATTTCCATATATCTAGTATCCAAATTTTTTGTCGAGTTATGGGTATATGGTAGAGATACAGGAGGCCCACCGGAACCAAGTAAATTTTAAAAGTGGTCTATAAGAAAAAAAGTCTGGGAACCTCTGATCTAGAGATCTGAAAACTTAAGGCATAACTTCGCATGAAGGTTTTCTTTTTGTTCCTCCATATTGCCTACGTCGCTTCAATATGCACTTGCGCCTCGTTGCTAATGTGTGTGAAGATCGATTGCTTCCATCGCATTGACGCATGCGCGTTAGAGCAGCTTTAACATAAAGCTTAAAACAAATAATTCCACTCTTAATATTCATAGACTCAAATTATGAAACGATATTGTCTGCATAAGAATTCTATAATAGATATAAGAATTTGAAATTTTGTTTCTATCCAACATAACAATTATCTGTTCACTTTTTTCTAACACGAAACAGTGATGTACTGTTCAAAATAATTAAAAAAATTATCCCGACGTACCTCTAGGCTCGTATCTTGTTAAACGATGTCCAATAAACCGGTAAAGTCGATTTAATATTTATAATTGACTTGTTTAATGTTAAACAACACAATATGTCCGCACTCCCGCAAGATCTCGAAGACTAATGCGCATCGACGCATCGAATGTCCTCGCTTGGAATGTTCATTGCGCATGTACGTATCCGCAATGCAGCTAAGTTATTGCTCATGCGCCAAGTTATTGATCGGCTATCCGAATATTGGGTAGAAGCCTCAAGGATATTTAAGAAAAACGTTTTCCCGATCTCAGAAATTCGTTAACGACACAACACCGAATGTTACAAACGTTTTGGAACAGTTGAACGGTACGTTTCCTTTATTTAATTTCCGCAGATACTTTTATAAGATATCTGGAAGTATCAAATAATTTGACTGGACGTCATAAACGCGCGACCGAGATCCGAAGACTGCAGTGTACATGAGCACCTCCCAACCCCGTTACTTAACTCGATGGGTTATTGATTGCGCTTGCTGCACATGCGCTTTGCAGCTCCTCGCCCGGGCAATCAGCTTTATAGATATAGGCCTCTTTCTACATATTAAAGATATATCATATCTGCTATAATCACGATTTTTGGAGCGCGTTATTGCTTAATTCGTTGTTAAGTTATTAATAATACTCTAAGCAACAAGAACAAACACAGATACTAGAACACTTTTTTTGTGACCTATAATATTCTGCCCTTTCATATTTCGATAGCCTGAACAAAGGATTACTTTTATGACGCTAAAATTATAACTAACTAGAGAAGTATTAGAAAATATTCTCATCAAATTGTTAGACAGTTTTCCCAAATGTACAATTAAATAGATTTGATTTCTTTTGTAGCAACTACCCGCATAACATTGACTATATTGTTATTGATCCCAAACACAATATTTATTCTTTGTTTCGGAATATAATTGAACGACTAAAAAAAATTTAGTTGTCACTTGTACTTTTCAAAATGTCGTCATTAACGAAAACAAACAGAAGGAATAATCTGTATAAAAATATTAGTATGTTACGTACAGACAGAAAATAATAATAAAATAATAGATAGTGCACCCTAAAATAATAGATATTGCACCCCTAGCTAATTCGTAAGTGAAATCAAGTGAGATTCTGTGACTAAATATAATAATAATTTAAAGCGATATATTTCAAAGAAAATTTCAATTATGACATATTGTTTTTCATACACACCCTGACAGAACTTGTTAGCACTATTCACTTGTTGCACTAAAAATCAGAAAACAAACGGGTTTAATTATTTTAGTACAATTTAACACTAAAAGAGAGTACACGTAGCTTGTTGCGCGGATGTGTAATGAAGTACTAGCGGCCATCCAGCGTCCACCGCGCAGACGCGTCCGGTTACTGTTCAACATCTGCGCAGTCCTATTGATCGGATTCTGTGCCGCATTGCGGCAAATTTTCGTGGAAACTAGTTACGCAATATACAATATATTATACAACCAAAAATCACAGAATAAAGGAAAAATAAAATAAAATATTAACGTAAATTGAAAATAACACACACACGTTACACCTGAAGCAATTGAACAACCTTGTTTGGAAACGATTCGCTTCACGCACGGCACCTTCCACGACCACCTTACACGAGAGACGCCAACAGAAAGGATGTTGATGGTCGTACATGGCGATAAAATGAGAAGTTTCGCGCATGCGCAGATAATTTTTATCTGCATCAATACTAGCCCAAAAGATGTATCTATTTTCATACTGTCTTTGGTCACTTAAATGCGGTCTCTCACCTTCATCATAATCTGCATTATGTCGCAATAATTAAATCATCTAAATCAATACATAAAAAATAATCTCATTATTTTATTTTTTTTCTTTTATTAATATAAAAGAGAACACAAAAAATATTAATACCAAAATGGCGTCACAGAGGATCTTTACTTAATAATGATGCGTGTCCGCATTACTCTGTTATACAAAGTTTTTGTGAAAGAAAATGCGCTTTCATCATTGGCTACAAGTTTTATGTGTGCGTTTATTTATTTATTATACTACTAGGTATATTCAAATAAAACAGGATATAAAAACTGTTTATACGAAAATGGAGTTATAAAGGCGGGCTATACTCAATAATGCCGCGTGTGCGCATGACTCTGTTAGATAAACTTTTTGTAAAAGAAAATGCGCTTTAATCATTGGCTACATGTTTTGTGTGTGTGTTTATTTGTTTATTATATGACTTGGTATATTCAAATAAACGAGAGCATAAAAACTGTTTATATGAAAATGGCATCATAGAGGAGCTTTACTCAGTGATGATGCGTGTGCGCATAAATCTGTTAGATAAAGTTTTTGTAAAAGAAAATGCGCTTTAATGATTGGCTACATGTTTTGTGTGTGTGTTTATTTATTTATTATACTACTAGGTACATTCAAATAAAACAGGATATAAAAACTGATTATACGAAAACGGAGTTATAATGGCGGGCTATACTTAATAAGGATGCGTGTGCGCATGACTCTGTTAGATAAAGTTTTTGTAAAAGAAAATACGCTTTAATCATTGGCTACATGTTTTGTGTGTGTGTGTATATTTATTTATTATATGATTTGGTATATTCAAATAAAGGAGAGCATAAAAACTGTTTATACGAAAATGACATCATAGAGGAGCTTTACTCAGTGATGATGCGTGTGCGCATAAATCTGTTAGATAAAGTTTTTGTAATAGAAAATGCGCTTTAATAATTGGCTACGTGTTTTGTGTGTGCGTTTATTTATTTATTATATGACTTGGAATATCCAATAAACGAGAGCATAAAAACTGTTTATACGTAAATGGCATCATAGAGGAGCTTTACTCAGTGATGATGCGTGTGCGCATAAATCTGTTAGATAAAGTTTTTGTAAAAGAAAATGCTCTTTAATAATTGGCTACGTGTTTTGTGTGTGCGTTTATTTATTTATTATATGACTTGGAATATACAATAAACGAGAGCATAAAAACTGTTTATACGTAAATGGCATCATAGAGGAGCTTTACTCAGTGATGATGCGTGTGCGCATAAATCTGTTAGATAAAGTTTTTGTAAAAGAAAATGCGCTTTAATCATTGACTACATGTTTTGTGTGTGTGTTTATTTATTTATTATACTACTAGGTACATTCAAATAAAACAGGATATAAAAACTGATTATACGAAAATGGAGTTATAATGGCGGGCTATACTCAATAAGAATGCGTGTGCGCATGACTCTGTTAGATAAAGTTTTTGTAAAAGAAATTGCACTTTAATCATTGACTACATGTTTTGTGTGTGTGTTTTTTTATTTATTATACTACTAGGTACATTCAAATAAAACAGGATATAAAAACTCATTATACGAAAACGGAGTTATAATGGCGGGCTATACTTAATAAGGATGCGTGTGCGCATGACTCTGTTAGATAAAGTTTTTGTAAAAGAAAATGCGCTTTAATCATTGACTACATGTTTTGTGTATGTTTATTTATTTATTATATGACTTGGTATATTCAAATAAACGAGAGCATAAAAACTGTTTATATGAAAATGGCATCATAGAGGAGCTTTACTCAGTGATGATGCGTGTGCGCATAAATCTGTTAGATACAGTTTTTGTAAAAGAAAATGCCCTTTAATCATTGGCTACATGTTTTGTGTGTGTTTATTTGTTTATTATATGACTTGGTACATTCAAATAAAGGAGAGCATAAAAACTGTTTATACGAAAATGGCATCATAGAGGAGCTTTACTCAGTGATGATGCGTGTGCGCATAAATCTGTTAGATAAAGTTTTTGTAAAAGAAAATGCGCTTTAATAATTGGCTACGTGTTTTGTGTGTGCGTTTATTTATTTATTATATGACTTGGAATATCCAATAAACGAGAGCATAAAAACTGTTTATACGTAAATGGCATCATAGAGGAGCTTTACTCAGTGATGATGCGTGTGCGCATAAATCTGTTAGATAAAGTTTTTGTAAAAGAAAATGCGCTTTAATAATTGGCTACGTGTTTTGTGTGTGCGTTTATTTATTTATTATATGACTTGGAATATCCAATAAACGAGAGCATAAAAACTGTTTATACGTAAATGGCATCATAGAGGAGCTTTACTCAGTGATGATGCGTGTGCGCATAAATCTGTTAGATAAAGTTTTTGTAAAAGAAAATGCGCTGTAATCATTGACTACATGTTTTGTGTGTGTGTTTATTTATTTATTATACTACTAGGTACATTCAAATAAAACAGGATATAAAAACTGATTATACGAAAATGGAGTTATAATGGCGGGCTATACTCAATAAGAATGCGTGTGCGCATGACTCTGTTAGATAAAGTTTTTGTAAAAGAAAATGCACTTTAATCATTGACTACATGTTTTGTGTGTGTGTTTTTTTATTTATTATACTACTAGGTACATTCAAATAAAACAGGATATAAAAACTCATTATACGAAAACGGAGTTATAATGGCGGGCTATACTTAATAAGGATGCGTGTGCGCATGACTCTGTTAGATAAAGTTTTTGTAAAAGAAAATGCGCTTTAATCATTGACTACATGTTTTGTGTATGTGTTTATTTATTTATTATATGACTTGGTATATTCAAATAAACGAGAGCATAAAAACTGTTTATATGAAAATGGCATCATAGAGGAGCTTTACTCAGTGATGATGCGTGTGCGCATAAATCTGTTAGATACAGTTTTTGTAAAAGAAAATGCCCTTTAATCATTGGCTACATGTTTTGTGTGTGTTTATTTGTTTATTATATGACTTGGTACATTCAAATAAAGGAGAGCATAAAAACTGTTTATACGAAAATGGCATCATAGAGGAGCTTTACTCAGTGATGATGCGTGTGCGCATAAATCTGTTAGATAAAGTTTTTGTAAAAGAAAATGCGCTTTAATCATTGGCTACATGTTTTGTGTGTGTGTGTATTTATTATACTACTTAGTACATTCAAATTTAGAGGATATAACAACTGTTTATACGAAAATGATGTTGTAGTGGCGAGCTTTATTCAATATATTTATAACAATAATTTGCTCCGCAATAGTATATCAAAATACTAGACATATTGTTAAATTGTACTAAATTTAATACGTCGATAACCTTTTAGCATTTTAAACTGTTCTTAACCGAATCAAATACTATAGTATATTCCAACTATCATATCCGTGCGTTTGTTATTTTTTAAATTTGAGAAGACTACGCACATTTTTGTAGATCATAAAATTTTTGTAATAATTAAATTCTATTTTAAGTTAATAGATATTTTAACATAATTAAAGGATAATATTTATTTTTATTTTGGACATAGTAATCTAAATATATTGTATGTTCATCGACAATAGGATTAAACATTTTTCTTATATTACTATTTACTTAGACTTAATCTTTCAGAGCCGTTGGGAATCTGTTCTTATAGTACTTTGCTGTTAATCTTATTTATTAAAAAAAACTTTTTATTCGTGTTATACATTTAACACCGAGTAACAACATTCGTGTAGCCATTTGATATGTTTAGGATCCTAATAATATTCTCAAAACAATTGAAGTTTAAATAAGTAAGTTTGGAGGACAACAGTACTGATAGTATTAAAAGGGTAAAATTAATTGAAAAACATTTGTTAAAATTATATATAATTTGATGTTGTACGTTGTTGCTGGCTCTGGCGGGCTAGAAACTTAAACAAATACTAAACTATTTATAACATTATCGATTTTTATTGATAGGTGACTAGCTACTTGATCCTGGAAAGTAAATTTTGGCAGCTTATGGTATAAGTTGAAATGTCTATATAATCGACATGGTCTCTTGATGGCAAGCGTTACTACTACTCATCAATTACCGCGTCGCCTTGGGATATAAAACGGTACTTCTCGATAGTCCAGATTTAGTTAGATCATAAGTCCGAATTTTAGAAACTATTGCATCTGGTCGGTCGTTATTTGTAATTAAAATTTTAAAAAACTGTTTGATCTTCGCGAAGTTTTATTACAATTTCATTGTTAACGCGATCGATAAAAATATTCATCGTAATTTTGCGATTGTGATAAAATATCAAAATAGTTCCGTTATAAAATTTGTTGCAGGGAAAATAAAAGTAAAATAGAGTTATATTTATTTTATTTATCAAACTAAAGGAAGGGTTGTTAGGGAAAATATGAATAAAAACCAATCAATAGCGGGATATACTTTATTTATATCATATAAAGTTAATATTTAGTTCAGACTTAAGTAGCGTATATTCTCCGGTTCAACTATCAAAGTACGGCGTTCTTTGATCTGGTGATACACAAAAAAAAATTTGGAAGGTTTTCAGAGTCGCTGAATCGATCTGTCGTATTCCCTGGTCTCTGTCTCGCATCCTGGCACACCTCTTCTATTTTTTTTTTTGGATCGCTGGATCAAAGTAAGAACGTCGTGCTTTGATAGTTCAACCGGTGAATACACACTAATGACTTATTACAAGTAATAATAATTTTATTAAAACAAAAACATTTAATTAAAGTAGCAATTTCTTCCCAAATGTAGAATATGTATCAGCTCCTTTGTCTTTCTTCTTATTAAAGTACAATTACTTGTAATTGAAATGAATTGGTTGATGGTTACTGCTTGGACCGTTAATTGATTCTGGTTTCCACTTCTCTTCTTCACCGCTTTCAACCTCCGACCCATTATTTTTCTCTCTGCTCCCTCTTCCGCTCCTCCGTAAAACACCCTGCACCCCCCCCGCCTCCCCCTCCTTCCCCACCTCTACCCTTTGTCTCACATCGCCGTTTCTTGAAATACCTTCAACTTCTTAGAGACAATCGGAACTTTCGTCATTGTATGATTCGTAGCAAAGTATTGAATTAACAAAACTTCTTCATTTCGCACACATGGTCACAATATTTATCTTAAAAAATTTTACACTAGCACTGGGCAACAAAAAACCACAGAAATTTGAAAATCTTTAACGACTCTACCACTGGTAAATAAGAAAAGAGATTTTAACCTACATAGCCGATACTTGAATTATAATCATATAATGTTATATCTCGTTGTCAAGACGGACCAGATGCTGTTTAAATACGCCTTAGCACTAGTGACCTTACCTGGTAGCTGCTATCTTCAGTTCAGGCCAGCCCAGCTCCAAATTCAAGTGCTTGATAAATTATTTGAGAACAAAGAAAGTAGGCAAGACTTTACGACACGAGTTATTCCCGTGACGTCCGGAATTAAAATGCAGCTAGTGCGGAGTGGAGCTGTTGGTTTAAACCAAATCCTACACCCCCATACCATTAGCCTCCCACGTCTATGCCGAGGGTCGTTAAAGTCCTACGCATGCGCTCTAAATGACAGTTTCGATGAAACTTGTACCCTAGGTATCCTGAAAATTGAATAAAATTTTCCTCGATAGTTAGTAGATATTGATTGGACAACTTTAGTATGACCCCCTTCTCTTTGTTACTTATATGATCTATTTATATGGGTGTGCGAAAGAGGGGCGGGCGGATAAGTGGTGTGAGTATTAAACCAGTCTCACCCCAGGTAGCATCCTAGGTGGGCACCTAGTCACGCTAAATATTACGCATGCGCAAAAACATTGATTTTCTAGATTCCTAGGTAATTTCTTTGTTCTAGAATGTTCGAAAAGGTTCTATACTAAAATATATATAGACATGCTTTCCCCATCCCACTGTTGACCTCATAGGAGGGGTGATGTGGGGGTTTTACAGGTCAGTAGCTTTGCGCAAACGTAAGCTAATGGAAAATTCTAGATTTCCCTCCCACTCTATACTAGGGAGGCGGGCAGGGTTCTTGGTTACCTAACGGAAAATTTTAGATGGGAATGGATGCTAGTGCTTTTGCGCAATATTAATGATTTTTCTTCACATCTATTTGAACGGGATTATATTATTATTATCCGTCAATTTTAGAGTGTATTCTTTTTTTTCTTCATGTGCCTTTCCAATACTGGAGGCGACGGTCAGATTTGTGAATGTCTCTATCTCGAGCCATATAACAACATTTATTAAAGTCTCGAAGATATCATATCTCGAAGGTATGATAAATAATGATCGTTTCTCCGATGGGAAAATGATACAGGTATAGACAGAAAATAGGGATGCTTCGTTACTTTAATTTTAAGAATTATTAACTTTATGGAAAATCAGCATTACGTTCAATTGTTTAAATAACTTTCAAAAACTAATGTTTTTTCGATTAACAAATTGTTACCTATAACTCCAAGGGTTATAAATATTATCGTTATTAATTATTATCACCATCATCAGCACCTATCAGTCCATTGCTAGGCCACAAATCCTTAAGACGACCTTCGATAACTCCCATCGTGCAATAGTAGCTGCAATAATAACTAGGTACCTATGTCCAGCGGTGGAAGTCCATCAGTCGGAATGATTATGAATAATAGCTGTTACTAAATAAAAGTTTATTAATTGTTTATTTCTTTTAATTTTTTTTTACGTCTGTATGCGTCATCAACTAATGTATGCTGTTTATTAAATCCTCAAAAAAATGTAAAACGGATTGATTTAGTGCTTATCCGTATTATCTATCAAGTAACCCTCAAGATGGATTGAATTAGGAGCTGATGTATAGAAAAAAATTAAAAAAATATAGAGCCGTTCGTGTACATATATATAGAATGGACATAGGACATAAACCTTTACTGGTATATACAGTTCTAGATTTGGAAAAAGATTTAACAAAGAAGCTGGAGTTAGGTGTTGGAAAAAAATTTAGTTATTACATGTAAAGTTACAATGAAAAACAGTAAATATAAATAACTTAATGATAGTAACTTTGTTATTATTTAAGGTTCCAATAAATGTCTAAGTACGAATCCCTCGTTATTTTATATGGCGCTGTACAGAACGCATCGAAAGAAGTAACTGGCGTAACATCATTACGAACAGGTTATCGATAAGGAGTTACGACCCTCACCGTTGAGGAACCGACTTAAAGAGAGAGAGAAGTTAAGTACAAATTTTAGTTTTCAGGAATCTAGCTCTCATTATTAAGAATATGTTATAACACTGCTACGCTGAGCAGAACTTAAACTAAATTGAAATGATAGGAGTGGAGAAGGCCCCTAAGATCTTTCATTAGAATTCTTCTCATATTGTAAGAAGGAAACGGTCTTTGTTTATGGTCTTCATGGTGCCAGTGTAGATCAAACTCCATAGTTAATAGAACTTCGCAGATGTAAAGGAATCAAAATTATGACAAAATGTTTTACTTAGTTTAGTCCGTAACCAGTCCTGTATCTAGCGATAGAGTATTATTTATTAGTTGTGGTGGTAGGTCTCTCCTGCTAGAGAAAGTCTAGGCACTATAAGGACTTTTAACATTTTGTCTCATGGCGAAGAGCACAATGTGGTGCAATGGACACCATCCTAACTATGCCAGGCGTATCGCTTAAAATCAGTTGAAGATGCGGCTCGTCTGGTAGCTTCGTTGAATAAAAAAAAAATTGTTTTCAAAGGCAATGCAAATTACAATTAAATGTTTATACGTATGTGATTATAGTAAGTATTGGTTCGTGTTAATAAATAGGAAAGGGGTTGTAAGTGCAATGGAACTAGTAAAATTAAAGAGGTAAAAGTTCAATCTTTACTGAGCAGTTCAATCTCTATGAGAGAAGGCTTTATGTCAGTGTGGGAATATTACAAGAGAAATTTACGTGTCAAAAGGATAACCAGCATCAGAAGCATTTTATTATGTTTAGTAATGATTTAATTTTTCTACACTGTTGTCGTGTAGTTCGCAAGCAAAGATTTGAATGAAAAAACACTTGTTATTAGTATGCAGTGTTATCGTTATCAATGATCGTTAAATTACGTTGTAAACGATACACAGTTCGTACGACGACTCAAAACTTGGCAGTTATCATAATTATACTAAAACAGAAGTAATCGCGAAAGCATAATTGTTATTAACGCTTCATATGTTATAAAGAATCGTTTACATGTGATGCATTGCTTACTTCGCATTCAGGCTTATATTGCGCAGGATTTTTTTATGATCACTTGTATCGAAATACAGAAAAATATTTAAAATCATGTGCTATAGTAAGCAAAAAACTCTTTGGAGATCTTTATATATAATATTCATTTGTAGTAGCTCCCTAATTATACGAGATAAATGTAATATGACTTAGTCACAAATAATAACCTGTGCATAAAGCAGCGTTACTTGAGATATTTACTTTACGTTCATTGCTTTGCGATGTTTGTAGACATAGTTGTTTTAGTACTTTTATTTTATATATATATAGTTATATATAATAATGATTACAGAACTCTCTGGCGGCAGAAATAGGTGATGCAACGCGATCAACTAGCAGAGCTTAAAGTATATACATGTTTATAAATGTCGCAGAGTAGTCCGCTTTTAACGCTCTACATAGCTATGTAAGTAAACGCCGTAAAGTATACAAACAATGGCTTAGACTTCCATCATTTAGGCACCATCCAATTGCATCGTCAAAAAAAAAATAGACTTTCATAACTTCATGACTTCATGTTAAAATATAGAAAACAAGATGCGGCAAAAACTCTAGTCACATCTTCTCGCAGCAGCAATTGTTTGTATCATCTAAATTAAAACTGCATTATAAAGTACTAAACTACAATTTACAAGCAGTGCTCCTATAATGTTGTTATTAGTAAAAGTTAACTAATACCAGGAGAAGAAGTAAACATTTAAAGTCTTTTTGTGGCAGCGATCGATGTGAAGAAATCTGGAGAAAGCCCATGTCCAGCAGCGGACATTTGTCGGCTGGTTATGACGATCATGGTGGTGGCATGTATGTAACATAAACGGATAACATATCCACTGTTATCTATAATATAATATAAGTTAATATTACAAGAAGAAAATGTTCGCTTTGTGCGCCAGCTGTTTCCGCTCTGTTGCTTAGATTTAGGGTAAATAACTTAGCCAATATAAAAATATTTTATTTTAAAACATACGCCGAGTAGGAAATCTTGTTGTCCTGCGATTGCAGAATAGTACTCGTACTGGTAACTGGAGAGCTGCAACTTTAGGATATTCTTGAGTACGCATAGCCTTTTCACTAGATGAGCAAGTAAATAAAAAGCAAAAAAAGAATTAAATGTTTTTTTTAAAAAAAATCACTAATTGATATAAAACTGCGTAAATGCGAGTAAGTTATATTAGTTTGTTATATACTATAAAGTAACTAGACGTTAGGGGATATACACATGGTGTAAATCTGTATACAACAGGTTAGCTCATTAAAGGAAAAATAAGGGAGGGGAAATAAAGGCCAAGGAAAACGCATACCAATCTTGTGAAGTATTGTCGTATCCGGAAATTGAAGAGTCCTTCCGAAATAACACAGTTTTCATTTGCAACCTATGTTGCATTTTAATATGTCGCAATGAAATAGATAACATCATATTTTTGAATACATTTATTTCAGATTAAAATACATCGATCTATCGATATAACTATTACACGAAAACATCAAGATGCTTTTTAGAAATAATTTTACGGAGAAATACTAATACACTACTTACACCGATTTCATTTAAATGTTAGATATTATATATGTAATATTAATAGATAAGTGTTATAAGATAATTTAAGATACGACACTTCTCAAGCTCTGCCTTTTAACAGTGAATTGAAAATTCACTGTCATTCCCTCAACTTCACCACTCACTACCTTCCCTGACAATCCTTTATTAAAATATAATTACTATCAAAAAACCTGTGTTCCGGATATCTGAATCGCCAAAGAACAAAAAAATATATTAAATAATCAGAAATAGAATATAGACTTCTGTACAGTTAAAATATAGGCTAACGATGAAGAGGGACGTCTAGTTACGCCTAATAAAAAAGACTACAAAAATGAGAGAAAGTTGACCACTCATTATCAGGTGAAACTATTGTGCCGATAGTGAGTGTCCAGACCGCTAAACGCAAACAAATTTTAAATCGATGTAGCGAATGATTAATACTAAATATAATATAAATAAGCTTGTACCAGCAGTTGAAATGAAATACAAATTAGATAATATCTTAACTTTTCTGAAAGCTTACAATCTTATAGAGACATTAGTAAAGATACGGTTACGTTGGTTCCTACTACAACTAACTACCGACCAACACACAAATATAATGAGTATTTAATAACCTACACACGGATTACACGATCTACTTACTACATATGTTTAATTATGCGTATACTAACATTAATATGTGATAAACTTATACTAAGCGTAACATTCAATGAGCATCTAATCTTACATATTGTGTTTAACCACAGGCCTCGTCGGCCAGACACGGCTGGTTAAACATACTCTAAATATTTCTAATACATGCGCTTTAATGGCAAAGAACTAATCAATATCGATATCCTCTTATGTCTTGTTCAATATATCTTTGTATACGTGGTATAGAATACGCATGTCCTTCGAGAATCTGTAGTAACGCCTTCTATGGAGAAATTAAAATTAAAATGTATTTGTACAGAGCACTTAAGGAGGAAAGAGTTGAGGAAGACCTACATTTAACAGTGATGCTAAAGGAAGAATTCTATCAATTTCGTCTTTCATAAGAAAGTTATTATTCTAATATAAATTAAAATAATAACTTAATTATGTTCTATTTTATTATAGTCAAGTGTATTGGAATTAAATCTAGTCAATATTTTTTACAATCTACAGCCGTACACAGGTACAGGTACAGATAAACTACAAGCGTTCAGATTATCTTGAGCCAACAATGAATTGATTTCTGAAGAAATATATACATCATCATCATTATCATCACTTCAACCGATGGACGTCCACTGCTGGACATAGGTATCTTGTAATGTGCTCTACAAACCACGGTCTTGCGCTATTTGAATCCAGTGGCTTCCAGCGATTTTTTATATGTCCCCTGTTCACCTAGTGGGGCCTGTCAACGCTGCGCTTTTACAAACTTTTTTTTTGAAGAAATATATACAAAAATTGAAAATTCTAGTAATTTTAAGATTCATTAGTTTCTTTTTTTTTAACCAAAATCAAGTTTCACTTCAACAGTATTTTCTCAAGTACTGTATGTATGCTTACCTTGCAAAAATTAAAAGTCTTTTGCCGCGTTCCTCGTGGCCAAGTAAATGGTGGCACAGGGCTAGTTCCAGTATTGCATATGGTACCAGAAAGTGGTCTCCCTTGATGAATTTCTTGCATCTGAAAATTAATAAAAAAAATTGTTGCATGTCTTTGTATTTGTAAGACTTTAAATGTTGCCGTCGAAGGTTTAAAATCAATTGAGTATACTCTTTTAGTATGATTAATACTGATAGATCATAAAAGCCTTTTACAGAAACAGTTGATTCTTTATATTTATTTTTAGTTAGAAATAGATTGAGGTCTTCTTTTTCTTCTTGTCATGCCTCATCATGTCTGCAGGCTGCCATATTAATTCAGTAAATTGTCGGCCCTCTTTCGCTTCAGTGGTCTCTATTCAGAAACGAGTCAAAATAGCTCTTGGTAAGTGTAACTGTAAATTTATAAGAATAATTAAAACAATTTGCCACTTTTGTGCAAAGACGTAAACTTACTTGCTAACTAATCGGAGTGGATTTAACGCCAAGCTCGGCCTGCCGATCGCGACGAGGCAGCAACCATACATGTAGGTAAGGTACAGCCTATAGTCATTCGATCGACAGCATACCCAGCGGCGATCGTCTTGGTTGTTGACACGTTGAAGAGCTGTCTCAATTTGCTGGAAATGTACGAATATTTAGAAAGGAGTTAACCAAATACAAAAATTAGACTACAAAAAGTATTTTATTCATCCTTCATAGCTTTACCTCAATCAAGAAAAGATTTATAATTGGGTCTTGTGAAACCGCCCCTAATACGTTCCAAAGGCTAAGCAACTCCACTGCTTGTATCAGGATCCTGCAACTCATGATCTCGAAATAACTGGTACCGTTAATTATTCTCTTTTTTGATCGCAGGGATTTACCTATTATTCTTAGGCCGAGCAGTGGTGCCGATCTGTAAATCATTGGTCATTGTGTACATATCAGTATAAACAGTGGATATTGCTATATACTCTCCAAGATCAATCAGCGAATTGTCCACATTGCTTCTTTTTCTTCTCATAAATTGGTACTTATCGAGGAGAAATTAAGGTACGGAAATAGGATTTAATAGTTACCAAAAGAAATCGTTTTATTTTAGACAGCACCTATAAAGGGGTTTATAATAAAGTATTAACTGGTAGTAGGTCTCTGTTGCCGGAGACTGTCCATCTGGGTAGGTACCATTACAGCTCCTATTTATGCCGACAAACAGTATGATCCAAAAATAATTGTGCTGCGATTTGAAAGGAGTTGTATGTAGTTGTGTCTCAGGCGATGAGCGCATTGTATAAAAGAAAAGAAAAAAAAATAAACTGAAAGAAAATCTAGGAGCACATTTTTTAATTTTATGAAATTATCATTAAACAAATCTAGATGTAGGCTTTTGTTATAAAATTATATGTGTTACTTATTCTATTGAGTGGAGAATGTTCACTAAGGTTGGTTCTATTGTGTGGACAGTGGAAAATATTTCATATGACATTTGTGGGGTATTTAAAAGGAACAGAAATTTTTGTTTTAGAAAGGACATCCCGGCAATCTACACGCTTAACACACATGTCACTCATAAGGCGTCGATCATGCAATGATACCATATATTTTTTTTACCGTTGCTAGTGGAGATGCTTGCGAGAAAACCCGGGAGTACAAAATGCCAGGTGTTTTGTGAAAGAGCGCTTTACTATTTGCAATCGTTGTGAATGTACGGTGTAAGAAGGTTTCCACGCTGAACTGGCTCAAGATGACTTCGCAAATGTCCATTATACCGAATAACTTTTGTATTAATTTTACAAAAATCTATCGTATTACGTTTAATAAATTCTAATATTCACATCAACTGTTTAGTTACATTATTGAGTGTTGACTATCAATAACAGTATTATGATTAAATGTTTGCTCCACCGAATCGTGAGAGTATATCGATGAGACACGTGTGGCAAATAGATCTGTAATTCCGGGTCCTTCATTAGCGAAAAAATGACTGGAAAATATTTGGAACGGTACAATAGATATACAATTGTATATATCTTTAATGAAACGCCAGAAAGCTCCAGCATTTTTCCAAATATTTAATTCCATCTTATGTACCCATTCCGCAAAAGATACCTTGTGAGTATTTCGTAATCTATTTTATCTCTACGATTTTTGAACTTTTTGAGTTTATCTATATCCGTTAAAAGCTTGATTAGTGAATGGGAAAACCGAGAAGAATATTAATTTTTATTTACTTTACGTTTTAGCACAGGCATATTAATGATGTGTTTTAATGTTTCCTGAAAAATATTAACCATTTTATCGACACCGTTGCAATATAGAAGTCTTACATTCCGTCGTTAGATGTAATTTATAGATCAATAATTATAAATAATAAAACTTACGCATTTGCCCACGCGAGTTCCCAAGAGCAGTCTTTAAGAAGCTCATTGTAAATATTGGATGGAGGGGTGGTGTGGCGGTAGGTTGCAGCCGCAAGGGCGCATCGTTTCCGCAGCACTCTAAGTCTCAAATTTGATAGATATCCCCAATCAGCTGTTGGCGAGGACTTTGAAAAATAATAAGCAACTATTAGCAAGAGAATAAGAAACTAGATTCAACTCCATGGTTTATGTGATTAAGGTAAAGTTATTTTAAAATGTAAAATATGGTTTTACAGAATCACAAAGTCTTAATTGGGATAATTATAGCAATTATTTTGTCGCAGTTGAATTTAAAAGTTTATAAGATTTACAAAGAAAGAAAATTAATTTATTTACGTCAATTCCTCTGAAAGGCATAGACTCGAAGATTGTGAACAAGCGTTGCGCCAACGTTGTATAGAGGAAGGTGACGGTGCTATTGCTCTGGTACAGTGCTTTAACGTATATTTCATAAGTGTTATCCGATTTGAATTGGTTCTTTGCCATAATTTTGAAGCATTTCCTGAGGAATACAGAATTTAGAGATTAAAGATCTAACTTAATTTTCTATACAATTTTAAAGGTATCTCAATTATTTATATTTTATAATAATGATGATCGCGATCAGTTGTTCCTAGTGTATTATTTTTTTTGATGGGGTAAATTATTGTAACTTAAGCAATTAACAATCTAAATATCGTAGTGTGTTTATTACCTAAAGGAATAGTAAATGAGCGACCTCTTCTTTATTTCTCAAAAGAATTTTCGAAATTCTTAAATTTAGTAATTAGTGAAGATATTATTCAACAAAAGGAGTTTTTGAAGTACGGTCATAACTTCTTAATTTATTACCATTAGAAGACAAACGTTATTTTTAATCAAATTTTCTTGTTAATTGCAGAAAATAAAAAAAAAGTCCAAATAGTTTATTTCTTTTCCTAAATAGAGCTATTTGTCTATTAAAATATTCAACACTTATTGATTCATCATCATTACATGACACTTCGTGTGTGTAGTTTATATATATAAAACCTCAAACTATCAAATAAAGTTAATGTTATATAGGAATTTTTGCCAGTTGACCATTATTTATGTTTAAAGCCTTTCATCATCATATCAACCGATGGACACCCACTTGACCACTATGTTTCTTATGTATTTAACAAAACAAAGACAAAGCCAATTACTCACTTATAATTTATATAACAACGATTTGTTTCAACCGTTGCTCGCAGGAACGCGGTCAGATCCTCGCCGTGTCGCAGGGTCTGAAGCGCCTGCAGGAGATCGCACTAGGCATAGTTTAGCTCCAGCTTCGCATCCGTATCCGACATGTTTTTGTAGTTTTTCTAAATCAGTAAATTATGCGAAGTTTTAATTTTCTGATGGTTCACTTTACTGGTGAACAGTAATACTGTACTCAATATACTTAACTTAAGAAATCAATTCAGCGGTTAACTATAAACGAAATGACACGAAAACGAATACAAGGACAGTTGAAGGTTATTGTTACATAATTTGAAATTATGGGTCAGATACTTTAGCATCCAAAATTAATGTTACTAATTAAAGTTGGGTTTTTTTATTATTAACATGTTTAACAAAATGCTAATGATCGAACACCCCGAAACCAGAAGGACCGGTAACGGGGTAGTGTAGGACTGCAACCGATTAAAAAGTTTCACACGGTATTCCAATCACTTCCGAAGATATGCATGAGGGTCACGGGATAACATCGAGCAGATCTTCTGCAACCCCCGATCGGCGCGCGGATTGAACAAGCCCGCCTCGGGGTGGGATGGGAAGCACCCCTCCCGAAAGAAAATCCCTACGTGGCGACGCGTCGGAATACGAGACGCGCCGCCAGACACACCCCAGGAACCCTTTCCAAAGGGGGCGCCGGCCCGACGGCCCATGTCTGTCGCGACGCTAGGTTCCTCTGAATTAAAGTTAAGTTAGCTAATATATCATTGAATCTATTTTAGTTCCAAACAGTCTAGTCTGAAACTTATTACTTTATGTTCCAATGTTCCAATATGAATAGACTTAACTGCCTCGAGCGGATTTTCTATTGCGGCGAGCGAGTTTTGTTGGCTGTACATCGTCCTTATCTTTCTGAAATCCATCACCATTTTGTGTATTTCCATAAAACTCAGCGGAATTATTGGTGGGTAAGATTTGAATTGATAGCAATTCAAATCGTGGCAATTCGCTGTGCTCACCCTGTAATAAAATAATAAAATGGAGTTTTCGTGAACATTAATGCCTTTTTTTTTATACAACGAAGCGAGGAGATATCTGGATCGTATCCGCGCATTCACCTGAAGATGAGTGACACGCCAGTCCATATCAATTTGGGGCTAATGAGGATAGTATATACAGCCACACATTGTACTCGTTGCCTTTAGACATAAGATGGTAAGTCTAGTTAACTCAGTAATGTAGTTACGGCGTCCTTTTAACCGGAATACAGTAATGATTACATACTACTATTTGGTGGTAGAAATATGGTGCTGCGGTGGTACGTATCTATACGGTCTTCCGGTCTACCACCAGTGAATTCATCATCATGAGCTGCTTTTATCAAAGTGTAGCTTGGTTGTCAGACTACGTAAACTAATTCGACCTCAGCCATTATTTCCACCTGATGGTATTGAAGCCTTTACATCGTTCAAAGAATATTGGTTGAGTTTAAGTTCAATAAGTTTACAAATCTTCTATATACGTCCCCTGAGTGCCCGTTGGATGCGGACAGCGCAGGACTTGATGGATGTGGAAACTTTTGATGGTGGCCTATTTCCAACGGTTGACATCATTCCGCTGATGATTGATTGAATTTGATTGATGTTTGCAAACCAACCACCAAGTTACAAAAAAGTTGTAGTTATTTTAATATATATCTTATACATTATATATTGTTCTTTTATACATTTGGTATAATCTCGTAAGTATAAGGATGTAAAGTATTTTATGGAACTTTCACGGGGCTCCGTGTGAGCATCTATCTATAATAAGATCCTATACAAAGACACAAACTCTTAGATTTGCCACTTAACTAATTTAATAATCAAGTTAAAGATGTTTTAATTAATAAAGTATACTGTAGCAATGTTTAGTATTGAAATGATAATAATTCAGGCAAATAACATATATATATATATATATATATATATATATATATATACTGGCGGTCCCTCGGCCGCTTTACTGGTCGTAATAATATGTAAATTAGACTTGTAATTTGTCTGAAATATTTCTTGAGAGCAACCGAAAATTACTCTCTAGAGAGCCACCGTTACTATAGCAACCGCATGAATAATACGCAATATAAAAGTTAATTACAAATAAAATGATGAAGCATCTATGAAATTCATAAAATAAATAACCCATAACCATCTACAACATATCCACGTGAAATGGTCATGTCCCAATATACGTTCACTAGTTTTCACGTGATTGGCATACAAACAAAACCCATATTCCTTATATTAAAAGATATGAATGACTTATTGATGTTGATGTCCAATAAATGAAGGAGTGTTCCTATTTTAATAAAAAATTCGGACGTTGTCTATGAATCTGATCGGAGAAATATATTTATATGAGGCATATTTATATTATACATGGTACAACAATATAACCTATGATATTATTTGCTTATACTTACCAAATTTTCAAAATTGTCAATGCGCTCTCCAGGTCTACGGTGTAGAATGTCTTGCGCGCACGATGGCAGTTTTCCGATACTGCTTGTTGATCCATATTGACCCTGAGCAAGATTCAAAAAATTATTATCATGTTTATTAATATAAAAAAGTTACCATAATGCAATATTTTGGTTCTTAACTCAATTTTACCTGACTAAACTTAAATACTTAACTTAATAATAAGAAAGGGGTGTAAGGGTTTCCGCGTAACAACTTACGAGATCCAAGTCAGCCCCATCTGCTCGTGGTGCACTCTGCTAATAGACAAATGAGGCCTTGGCTCCCTCCAACCCGCATTGGGCTGGTGTGGTGGGAAATAGCCCTATTCCCTCTATATGAAACCCTACCCGATCGACATGGGAATTTTTGGGGGAGGTCTATATTCAGCATTGGACGTTCATCGGCTGATGATGATGATGAAATAACAATAAAGACCAAAAATACTTCAAACTTTTACTTAATTTACCCAAAATGGATATCTTAAATTGAATCATTATATAGTGTACACTCGTGCTATGTACTATCGAAGTATGAAAAAAAAAACTATTGTATATACTTTATATTTCTAAAAGTTTTCTACATAATATTTAAGGAAGGGTTCGCTTAGTTGAAATTTAAACCACTTCTAAGAACACCGATTTTTTTTTTTTTAAGTAAACCTCACATATCCTAAAAGATGTTAAAACGATTTAGATGTTACCTTGCAGAGGAACGGTATATGCGACTTCCTCGGTATCCTTAGCGACAGCCTAAGTTTCTCTCCACCACCTACGGATAAAAGACAATTGGGCAAATATTACAATAATTATCATTTCACTTCACAATATATCGGACTAAGGATAATTCGTAGAGATGCGACGGATCTAAAGCTCTGCAGGGCCCGGAAGTTATTCGCCGATTACAAACACATGCACACACACTAAATATTACTTAATGCTGCGGCATACGTAAACAGTTCGGTAGTCCCACTGGTTCGCAAATAGAATATTTCATTGGTTATTAACATTATGTTGATGACTAACGGCTCTAGACCTTCTTCGAACCTGTTGGAACAATTTTCCTACACATAATGCACCTAACGCATGCGTCATGCAGCTCACAGTTCGGGCGCTCGCTCCGCTAACATATCTCGATTATCAATAATCGATAACTAATACCGTTAGTATAATTAAAAGTGTACCGGAAGGCGATTTTAATTCGCGTATTTAATTTGAACTACCGTCTATAACCCGTAATACACATTTACGATGAGTAATGTCATACGAAATGTCTTCCAACAATAAAACCAGTCCTTCAGTGTATTATATGACAAGGGAGTCCTTTAAATATAAGAATAGTCCTTTATATATACGACACTGATACGTACGTATTAATCTTTTTATTATAATAAAAACAACGCCATCTTGATATTAGCGAATCAAATAAAAGTATATGGTTAATACACTAACTTGTATCATTATTATTAATTTTTTTTTTTTAATTACCTTGAACGTGTACTGAGTTAAATATTATATCATTTTGAAAAAAAAAAAACGTTTAAATAAGCAAGCAAATGAATGTAAAAAAATTAAAGAGTGCGTGATGGTATGGTGATGATAAACACAAGCCGAAAAAAAAAATTATTGAACTGAAATCATAGTTGACCTATCATTTAAAGAATATGTATATGGTGTCCCGTGGCAGATTTAGGATTTGAAATTCGAATATTTTTCTAACGGTTGCGCGGGGGACCAAGGAGGGGTTACAGTTTGGCGCGGCATTTGTGCGGATTGGTCAATCGCGAGGTCACAGTGGAGTGGCGCGCACTGTGCTTTCGCAGTTGAAGCGTATTTAGAAGCTAATAAATCATGCACTGTTGCTCGCCGGAGATTTTGTTCTCACTACAATATTCGACGCTCAAGTGAAGCACCGAGTGAAAGTTTGATTAGGATGTGGCTCCAGAAGCTCCGTACAACAGGTTCAACATTTAACGAGCCAAGCCCAGGTCCTAGCCGAACGTCGAGGACTGCACAAAACATTGAACGTTTTGCAAACGGCGTGCAAGAAAATCCCCGCCAGTCGGTGCGTAAGAGAGCGTCAAGTTTGCGGCTTCCAAACCCACGGTGCACCGTAGCTTGGACATTAAATTCCACCCGTTCAAGATCCAATTGGTACAGGCATTTAAACCAAATGGCACTACAGAGAACGCAAAGAGTTCTGTGATCACATGTTAAGCCGATTCCGAACTGTTGACATCATTTGGTTTAGTCATGAAGCTCATTTCCATTTGAATGGCACCAAGAGGACGAAACCCGCGATTGAAATACTAACGAGCATTGCATAGCCCAAAAGTAACTGTTTGAGCAGCTTTTCCTGTCAATGGAATAATTGAACCGTTTATCTTTGAAAATTCTCGTGGAGCAACCGTAACTGTTGATGGTGATGTCTATCGCTGCATTTTTATACCGAAACTAAGAGAACATCCATTGAACAGCTCTCACACGTGGTTTCAACATGATGGCGACGCCTCACACAGCAACAGCCACCATGAACCTCCTTCGCGAGATACACTCAGAATACTCTCGAAAGATTCCGCGAGTGTGTACGTCGCGATGGAAAACATCTGGACCGTATGATCTTCAAAAAATAAAATCCGCATGTCTCGTCTTTCTTTTCATAACAAATATATGTATATTCTAAGATAATAACATCCTTTAATTTAATTAAGAAATACTAAATCTGCCACGGGACATCCTGTACTTAGGTACGTGAGTTAGAAATAAGGACACATCCATACACAATAATAATTTTATGTATAGGACAGCTTGGTTTAAGACATCAATATACATTAAAAGAAAACATGAAATCTTGAAGGTCTTACCGAATTGCGTTTGCAACATTCTTTAGCATTTTCTTGTAATCATTTTTAGATTAGAATACACGGCAACTGAACAGGGAACGATTATCGAACGCCCCCGCAAGATAAGCAGGCCCTCAAACTGTGCAGGGTGGGAGCCCTTTCCCGACCCGGCCAATATTGCACATGCGTCTTGCACCTCGCTGCCCGCGCGTCACCTAATCATGATACATCCAACCTTTTAACAACCTACGCCCCTTCTCTCTCTGAAGGAGCGTCATTGATTGCATATGCACTAACAGCGCTACATTACGAGTACACACCGTAGCCGTTTCACAGTTCAAACAAGCGTGAGTATATTATAGGTCTTAAAGTGACAAAGAAAATTAAAAACAACAATACTAAATACGAAACTTACATTTACAATCCGTTCTAAATAAAATTCATGTTCTGCTTCAATTGAATAAGTTGGAAACAAAGTAACCAATAAAATTCTCAGTTAACTTGAACGGATTGTAAACTATCAATAATTTCAGAGCAGTTTTATCTATGAATGTAATGCTTTCAATAAACAAAAGATGCGCGTACAGTCGTCTGCAACAAACGTGTATTATTATAATTCAATGTTATATATTTAAAACGATATTTATATAGTTTTCCAACACAAACCACTGTACATGAGATAGCGTGAATATAGAGAACGGTGTCTATACATGTTACACATATGCTACACGCTAAACCTATTGAACATACTTATGTATTGATTAATGAGTTAAGTAGCCACGTTGTAAGCGTAAAGAAACCATTTACCATTAATAAATAAATATTAAAACACTATTAATAGTGAATCTGTAATTGTTTAAATACCGTACGGGAGATCGTTGTTCGAATACGAGGGTAGTATAAGATAACACGAAAACGTAAAATATAAAATATGCTTTTCTTTTAAATTAAAATTAGGTTGTTATTTATTTACTTATGTCATATTCAGCTGGAAACTAATCACGCGATATAGGTATGATTTTAAAACAATAGATCATCGAACGTAACGAGTTCGTACGAAGTCTATGTATCAAACGAAAATATGCTGTTTAGCTCATATTTAATCACGGATGGTGGATCAAAATGCAAAATAAATGTACGATAAGGGTAGAGTCGATTCTCAAACTGTACGGTGCCCGGGTTTCCGAGAACCCCAGACGTTGCACATGCGCAATGCACTGCGCGACGCCCCGCGACCCTTTCGCGATGGCACCGTATTGATTTCGAGTCAACCGACGGCGCCATTGTGTTGCAAAGAATTATTTCTACAGTATAAAGGATATTACATCAATACGTAATGAGTGAAATATATTATTGAATGTACAAATTAACAAATGGTACATTAAAATTTGACATCGGTGGTGAATTTATAAAGAATTTGGTAAAAACACTTTAATGAATGATGAAAAAATAAATAAATATTAATTATTAGTGATCGTTACTAAGAGATCTACCTTCTATATCAAACTCATAGTCGATTTAGTACATGTGGTGACGTAATTAATTGTCCGTCATACCGAAATGCCGCACCATTAAGCGGAAGCTATATAGATCAAATAAAACCATTTGAAGCCTCTATTAAATAATAACTTACAAAAATCGAATTATTAAATGCTATTTAAACAATATAATTAAAGAGGAAGTTAATCGAAAAAAAAAAATGAAAAGTAATACACAGTCAAAACAAAAGAAAATTAATAGTTTATAGAGCCAAACCTATACACAGTCGAGACTTTTCTTTATCATCTGTATTGTTAATGTTAATTAATGCACATGAGCTGGACTACAAGCTCTTCACAAACTTCCGATCACCGTGAAATAGAATGTCGTACTGAACATCTATGTTCTCCAGCATCACCTTTAATACTGCACATGCGCAATGCACCTTGTGGCCCGGGCGTAGCTCTTGTATTCCCCGCGGAGCTCTATTTATTGTAAGTCGAGGGAACGACGCCGGTTCTCAAACTGTACAGAGTAAAGTAATGCACACGCGCTCTGCAGCTTGCGGCCCGGGCGTGACCTAATCGCCTTTGAAATTTGCCACGCACCATGCCCCTTCTGTTATACAGTGCCTAGCTAGTACAACAAAAGGACACCGGTTCTCAAACAAAACAGTAGCGTTGGTTTTTTAAGCCATTGAGTATTTCACATAGGCTTTGCAGCTGGCGGCCAGGACGTGAACATACCACCTTTGATATTTGCCGTACCTCTCTCTACTACCCAGAGGTGACCTTTCGGTATTAAGAACAAAGACATGACACAGGTTCTCAAACTTCACAGCGCGTCATTTTATTGATCCTCTGAGTATTGCACATGCGCTCTGCAGCTTGCGGCCCGGGCGTGACCTAATCGCCTTTGAAATTTGCCACGCACCATGCCCCTTCTGTTATACAGTGCCTAGCTAGTACAACAAAAGGACACCGGTTCTCAAACAAAACAGTAGCGTTGGTTTTTTAAGCCATTGAGTATTTCACATAGGCTTTGCAGCTGGCGGCCAGGACGTGAACATACCACCTTTGATATTTGCCGTACCTCTCTCTACTACCCAGAGGTGACCTTTCGGTATTAAGAACAAAGACATGACACAGGTTCTCAAACTTCACAGCGCGTCATTTTATTGATCCTCTGAGTATTGCACATGCGCTTCACAGCTTGCGGCCCAGGCGTGAACTTATCACCTTTGAGGTTTGCCGCCCACATTCCTCTTCCCGATACCCAGACATGACCTTTCGGTACTAAGAACAAAGACATGACACAGGTTCTCAAACTTCACAGCGCGTCATTTTATTGATCCTCTGAGTATTGCACATGCGCTTCACAGCTTGCAGTCCGGGCGTGATCTTATCACCTTTTATATTTGCCGCCCACATTCCTCTCTCTGCTATCCATAGGTGATATCTCGGTACTAAGTACAAAGAAATGACACCGGTTCTCAAACTTTACAGCTCGTCACTTTATTGATCCTCTGAGTATTGCACATGCGCTCTGCAGCTTGCGGCCCAGGCGTGAACTTATCACCTTTGAGGTTTGCCGCCCACATTCCTCTTCCCGCTACCCAGACATGACCTTTCGGTACTAAGAACAAAGACGTGACACAGGTTCTCAAACTTTACAGCTCGTCACTTTATTGATCCTCTGAGTATTGCACATGCGCTCTGCAGCTTGCGGCCCAGGCGTGAACTTACCACCTTTGAGGTTAGCCGCCCACATTCCTTTTCCCGATACCCAGACATGACCTTTCGGTACTAAGAACAAAGACACGACACAGGTTCTCAAACTTCACAGCGCGTCATTTTATTGATCCTCTGAGTATTGCACATGCGCTTCACAGCTTGCAGTCCGGGCGTGATCTTATCACCTTTTATATTTGCCGCCCACATTCCTCTCTCTGCTATCCATAGGTGATATCTCGGTACTAAGTACAAAGAAATGACACCGGTTCTCAAACTTTACAGCTCGTCACTTTATTGATCCTCTGAGTATTGCACATGCGCTCTGCAGCTTGCGGCCCAGGCGTGAACTTATCACCTTTGAGGTTTGCCGCCCACATTCCTCTTCCCGCTACCCAGACATGACCTTTCGGTACTAAGAACAAAGACGTGACACAGGTTCTCAAACTTTACAGCTCGTCACTTTATTGATCCTCTGAGTATTGCACATGCGCTCTGCAGCTTGCGGCCCAGGCGTGAACTTACCACCTTTGAGGTTAGCCGCCCACATTCCTCTTCCCGATACCCAGACATGACCTTTCGGTACTAAGAACAAAGACACGACACAGGTTCTCAAACTTCACAGCGCGTCATTTTATTGATCCTCTGAGTATTGCACATGCGCTTCACAGCTTGCAGTCCGGGCGTGATCTTATCACCTTTTATATTTGCCGCCCACATTCCTCTCTCTGCTATCCATAGGTGATATCTCGGTACTAAGTACAAAGAAATGACACCGGTTCTCAAACTTTACAGCTCGTCACTTTATTGATCCTCTGAGTATTGCACATGCGCTCTGCAGCTTGCGGCCCAGGCGTGAACTTATCACCTTTGAGGTTTGCCGCCCACATTCCTCTTCCCGCTACCCAGACATGACCTTTCGGTACTAAGAACAAAGACGTGACACAGGTTCTCAAACTTTACAGCTCGTCACTTTATTGATCCTCTGAGTATTGCACATGCGCTCTGCAGCTTGCGGCCCAGGCGTGAACTTATCACCTTTGAGGTTTGCCGCCCACATTCCTCTTCCCGCTACCCAGACATGACCTTTCGGTACTAAGAACAAAGACGTGACACAGGTTCTCAAACTTAACAGCGCGCCATTTTATTGATCCTCTGATTATTGCACATGCGCTTCACAGCTTTGCAGAAGTGCGCTTAGCATTAAATGTAAATTTATGAATAGATTATAGTTAATATGCCATAAAAACACATAATATTTACGGGTTTTTAGTTGGAATACACAGGAAGTTAAGTCTATTAAATAATTAATATTTGAATTGATTATCTCGCGACCTATTATTTAATATTGATGAAATATACGCGTATTTGAAACTGTGTTATTAAACATTCGCTTTTTTTTAAAACGAACGCTCAATAACATATACAAAAAAAAATTGTTGTTGCTGTCCTATACAATAAGTCGATTGACATAGAGCCCGATGATAAATGGATTCTTGAAATAAAAGACATAAATACTAAGAAAATTGTTAAAAATGGAAAAAAATACACGGTCCGGTGTAAAGTTTTTTTTTTATATTTAATCATGTCCGCAAACTTAAATTCGAAAGCATATTTTAAGCTTACAAACAGTGCTTAAAAATGTTCGCTTTGTGCACTCCCATTTAACTTAGATTATATTCATGTAGTGTTGTATTGATTGAAAAATTTCTAGAGACGCCATTTTGTCATGGCGCTTATTGAATTCACACAATATATTTTCTAAAGTTTTTAACGTATTTCAAGATTTGTTTCCTATTTAACTATGCCTGAATGTATCGCATTAAATGAAGAGGTAAGTGAAATGATGAATAGACGCCCAGCTGGTTAATAAGTAATAAAGAATACATGTGATAAACGGATTTTAATTTAGTAAATCTAATGATAGTACAACAGACCATGTGTTTTTTCTTTAGAAATCGACACAATTGAGAAAAAAATAGAAAAAAAAATTAAAACACTTACCCAATTGCAGCTTGGCTGTTGGTCGTCTCGTCCTCGTCCAACGTCCGTCCAGTGCAGAGCCGGCTCGCAAGTAGTACATCGATCCAATTCCCGAACTACTTCACATTTTTGCACATGCGCTGTACGTGTATCAAAGGGGCGGTAACCGGTTACAACACATTCTTGAAATTCCCGCCATTTTCGTTCAAAAACTAAGCGCAGATCGACGAGGTCACTATTTAATATTAAAACTTTATTGCATACGCTATCAGTATAGCTTACGATATACGTACAAGTCATTATATATATATATATATATGTATATAAATACACGAATAGTTATATGTGTTTAAATACACTAACATATTAGGGTTTACTATGTGTTGCCTTATATGTTATAATATATTTTACGAACGCGTTCACATTTATTTACATTAAATCAGCGGTCGCCAAAGTGGTAGTCCGAATGAAATATACTTAATCATCAAGTTAAGTTATGTTTTAACCTGAAACATAATTGTTTTATTTAATTATAGATTATTGACAAAGATTTCGTAATTTAATTACAATTAATAGTATAATTATATTTGCTAGGTACACTTTATGTGTTTTTAGGTCACAAGTTATCTTTATAAATATATTTAACAATTTAAGACGTTGACCTGATGGTAACTTACGATGGTAACGTATATAGTAATTTTTACTCACTACTGTTTGGTGGTAGAAATAGACGATGCGATTGAACCTAGAGAGTCTCCGGCAATAAAAACCTGCCATTGGCCAGGGGTATACCTGACAAGGTATATCTATATTGTTATTAAGATAAGATTAAAGAATTATTATCGACATTATCATATGCCCACAGCTGGACATAGGCTTTCACTTTAAATTGTGTATACTTATTTGAAGTAACACACACGCCTAATCCTTTATGGTAATCTTCTGTACAAAATATAATTTTGTATGTATACATAAAAAAAATGTTATTAAAATGTACTTTAATAGTTCTTTTGCTCAAAAATTATGCCATATAAATAATACATTTTCTAATACATCACACTGTACCATAGATAAATAATATGTTTCTAAAATAATTCATTCTAATATTACGTTACCTCCAGCCTCCATCAGTAACATGGTACCGACAAAATCTTTAATCTCTAAGTTTATCACACTTTCTTTTTAAAAGCAAAACTAACTATAAGACTCAATATAACATATAAGATGTGTCTAAATAGTTTTCATCATAATTCTTCTTATTTGATTGTTATCGCCTTTATCAGTCACGTTACTAACATTTCTATCAAAATTACTAATATTTAATTTTAAGTAGTTCTCAATTTTGTTGGTTACCTTCTTTATCTGTAACGTAAAAGTATAGACAATAGAGTGAACTGTCTAAATACTCTTTTGGATTATATTATTCTCATCAAATTATATAACTGCAGCCGTGGATATAGTAATTAATCTTATCTAGTTACACCGATGTCCTGGATTCGATTTCGGTGTTACGTGTAGAAAAATTTGATTGTTAATAGAATATTGTTGATTACTGATTACTGCTTCACATATGAGAATTAGAACATTCTAAGCAGTATTGTCTACTATGCCAATTATTTTCTACATATATTAGAAATGGGCAACTTAAAAGATCTTAAGATCTTAGGATTGTTGTAAAGTTTTCATAAAGGCAAAGAAAATGTATACAAAATTAGCAATGAATTTTATTTCTCTGGTGGTAGGTCCTTGTTGCCGGAGAAAGTCTAGGTTGGTGCCACCGCAGCGCCTATTGCAGCCGATAAACGGTACTGTGTAAACATTACTATGTTCCGATTTGAAGGGCGCTGTAGCTAGTGTAATTACGGTTGTGACGAGATTCAACAGGTCATGTCTCAGGCGACGATCGCAATATGGTGCAGTACGTATCATCTTAACTAGCACCCCGTTGTTATGGGGGGTGGGGGGTATCACTTACCGTTCCGTTGGTCTCGCCACTGAATAGGATATATAAACACAGATTTTGTTTTAAGTAACTAGAGAATGACAACTTTTCAAATACGAGACTCCTGAGAATAACTGGGTGCGACACTCAAAGGCATCATCTTAAAGTATACAAACAATTATGAGTGAGTGTTTAATGTACTTTAGGTAATAATAGGATATTGCTCCATCCTCTTGGCGTGGTGGCCAGGGAGAATTTGCGAAGGGCCTCTATCGAGAGCAAAGACGTGTCTTCGTTATGGGTCAAAGCTCACGCGGGTGTTCCTGGTTATGAGCGTGCCGAGGTGATTGCTCTTAACAGCAGAAGGAAGTCAGATCATGACCAGTGCCCGGAATCATATTTTAAACATTTTCGTCGCGATGCCCCAGTTGCGAGATGGAGCGCCCGATACAGCGAGGGCAGCACCGCGTCCATCACCAAGTTATTTTTCCGGAACGCAGCAGAGGCATATCAGTTGATAAGGAAGGTCCGGCCAACTGGACAGTTAACCCAGATATTCAGTGGCCACGGTTGATTTTCCCAATATTTGAACCGTTGCAAGTGTCGGGAGACCCCGTCGTGCAAATGTGATGATGCCGTGGAGGAAACCGTTCCTCATTTGCTGACGGAGTGTCCCATACATAGATGCCTAAGGTATGATTTTGAGCAGGAGACACGCTTAAGAATAGATACAGCCAGTCTACCCGAGATGATAAAAAATAAATTAGTTAGAAGTAAGTTCATAAATTATTGTATAAAAATATGTAAAATAGTAAACAATAGAGATAAGGACAAATAAATGTTACTTTATTCATATCTACACAATAATATTGTGTATATTAGATAGTTAACTAGCATAAGTATAGATAAAGTAAAAAAAATAATAATTAGAAAAAATTTATATAAATTAGTACTGAATATTTTGTAAGTAAATGTTGTAAATAATAGGATAAGGTAAAGCCCTGAATAATAATATCAGGGAAAATTAGAAATATATAAAAAAAACACAATAGAAGAGTATTAACAACAAAACAATCTTTATTAATCATTGTATTCTTTTTAATATAATTTTACCTTACATACTACTGCTTGATAAAGAAATACAAAGTATGGATATGATAAATGCTGAAAAAAAAAAACATTGAAGATTCAGAAAGTAAACCTGTAGCTTGCCGATAGCCGTCATCATCGACACTATTCATTTTCTTGACTTCTTTGCTATAGACAGTTGCTTCAAAATTTGCAATACCTTTTTACTATACAAATATATAATAATTTCTGCAATGTCAAAGTGTAAGGTGTCGCATAGATATAGTCATATAAAATAAGTAAGTAACATTGCCAGCTTAATAGAAAATTGATTATAATTGTTTAAAATTTTATACATAGTTTAACGCGAGCATTTTTTTAACGCCAGCCATATTTACGGAAGCGAATTTAAACAGAATCAATAGTTATATAAGTATATAAGTAACTTAGTTATGTCTACGACGTAGAACTGTAGACCAAGCATCATCGCTGCCCCTCGACTGCCAACCCCGTTGCTACAAAATATATATATACTTTGCATATTAAAACGATACAAATTGTACTTCAATATCTACCGGATATAAAGATATTTACGGTTGATATTTGGTTGGGGGGCAGTGAATGGTGTCCCGCGAAGACCCGATGCTCTGGAACAGGATCGGAGGTGAAGACACGAAATCCGCTGATCGCTGTCACCGATACTATACACAAAGAGTGAGCTATCAAAATCTAACCGCCGTAATATTTTAAAGAACCGAGTCTAATTAAATCTTATATCAACGCTGGGCTGTAAGGGATCCTGCACAACAAATCACGGCACCCTACTCCCGTTGGGTCAGCGTGGTGGGAAACAGTCCATATACCCCACATGAACCCCTACACATGACGGCTCCTAGTGTCCAGCGAAGCGGGCAGCGCAGGCCCGATTGATGTGGAGAACTGTGGGGGAGGCCTATGGCCAGCAGCGGACGTCTATCAGCTGACGATCATTATAAATGATTGTTATAGAAATAAACAAGAGATGCTTGATTCTACTGATACTAAACATTCCACTGCTCAATTAAAAGATTTAATTAGAGAACTTCAAAAAGATAACACAAGACAATATTTCAGCTTGTTAATAGTTTACCCTGAGTTCGGTGAAGCTGTCGATAATTGTACACTGCATTGGCAACAGGAAAAAAATTTCAAGTCATCAAATAGTTCGCGTGTGCAAAAAGATGAATGGTATTTAAATAGGTTACTTCTATGGTCTCCCGCGAAGAACGATGCTCGTAGCGCTGCGCGAAGATCTTCAACACGCTGATCGCCAAGTTCGTTTGCGACACAATTTATCACATTCGCGCAACAGCACTTTTGCAACACGTTCGCCAAGTGTCATCGCTTTTAAGTTCGTCAATGACTATTTCGGCGTGTATTGCGTTGTATAACAAAGTACCAATCCCTATGACTTTAACTGGTGGTAGGTACCACTGCAGCTCCCATTTCTAACGTCAGTCAAATGACTGGAGTAACGACACTTAACACATTGAAAGCGATCCGTTGTCAAGCGCCCCTATCACTTACAATTAGGAGAACATCCCGCTAGTCTCATCGGTTCATCGAATAAAAATATATGACAATATTTCAGCTTGTTAATAGTTTACCCTGAGTTCGGTGAAGCTGTCGATAATCGTACACTGCATTGGCAACAGGAAAAAACTTTCAAGTCATCTCGCTTTTTGACTTTCGCAATGTAATAGGCTACCGTGAATTTTACTCTTGATGAAAAATTAAAGTGGTAACCCACCATCGTTGTTTCCGCCATCAAAGTCACCACCGTCGGCACCGTCGGCACCGTCGGCACCGTCGCCGGTCACCAGCTCTTTAACTTTATCACTGCTTCCCTTGTTAGGAAAAAACATCATTGCGATCGCCGCTTGGTATGTCTGTCATGGCAACTGCAATCACAAAACAGGCATAGATATTAAGCGCATGAGTTTGTGGAAAAATTAAAGTAAAATTGATAATTACCTTCTTTTTATCCTCAGGAGCGCTAAATAAAACCCCGATTTGGGTAGGTAGTAAAATATGTAGAATACTTACGGTTTCCTATGTGAGTAAGGTTAACTGATTTACATAATATCCGTACGTAGAACCAATTGTAATAATTAACCAATTTCTATTTTCTTCAATTTTTTTTAGGTAATTTATACTGTACCTGCGTTCTGAAAAGTAAGGAACAATTTAAAGTATTATTCGTATATATTTATTTAATTACGATACATCAAATTGAACGTAACTAACCTTGTTTTTGATGATACAAGGTGGTGATGTAATTTTTTTTGCGTTATGCCATAACAGTATTGTAAAAGTTGCCACTCCTTATTCGCATCGTTTTAATCTGTGAACCACAAATGAATTAAACTGCGGACATCGTTTTAAGTAATCAAAGTCGACTTAAATAATATTTACCAGCATCATTAGTACCATCATATCCAATTGAAGCTGAGCTGGAAAGTGTAAAGGCGTTTGTATATGTGTATACAGAGTCACCACGCCTCATGCAGAATATTGCAGCACTTGTTCTTAAGTGGAAAACTTGCTTTATTTCATTAAGACAAACCGATAACGAATATCTATCGGTGCTGCTAAGGTTTTAAGTTAATGACGTATGCACTTAATGGGGTGCTATAATTTATACGTAGATTAAATTCTATGACTCGGTCGTGTAATGTGAAAAGTTCTAAGTAATAAATAAACTATGAAATTTGTTTAATAGATACTTGATTAGCTGATGATAAGTTATAATTATTCGTATATTAACACATACATTATCGCGAGTTGCAATAGCGCAAGCGAATATAACTAAAATCTATAGTTATACAACGAATAACTTGTTCGTATGTCTACCACGTAGAGCTTTCAAGTACCTACAAAATATATGAATTATATTTATTATAAAATATTATAAAAGTTATAAAGATATTTACAGTTTATTTTTGGTAATTGCACATATACTGGTGTCCCTCGAAGACTCGATGCTCTGCTACAAGATTGGCGCTGAAGACACGAAGCGGCTGGCTGCTAATGTCGTCGCTCTGCTGTCGCTCGACTGTCGCCGGTACTGTACATAAGGAGTGATCTATCAAAATATTACCATCACATTGTTATTTTAACGGATTCAATCTAATTTTATATGAAGCATAGCAAAATAATTACAAACATGATTAAAAGATGGAGAAGTTATTATTAACTGATACTAAACAAGAACATAACGTTGCAACAGTCAAGTGAAAAGAGAATTAAATGAATATTATAAAAGCGAAGTTTAGGGGATGATAAATAATAACAAATTAGTATTACAAAAAGAGGGGATAATTTTATTAAACCCCTTCTTACCTTTCTTTATGTTCCTTGTTATATGGTGTATCCAAGCAAACAATTCCGTATTGGGGGAAAGAAAGTATACACGAAATGCATTTACGATATTTGTGCAGGGTTATTGCATTATGTACAGAAATGGCAACAGCAAATATTTCAGCGAATCTTAGATGATCTTATTCCATTAATTTGTGCAAAAACAGATATAAATAATATGAAGGTAGTAAAAGAAGAAAGTGAAAGAAATCTTCCGTGTTTAAACCATGAAACGGGAAAAATAACTGATAAATTTATTTTTAATAACTTAACGTTGGTTAAAGATGCTGCGCGTTATTGTAATTCGAACGTTAAAATAACTTAAAAATTGTATTTAACTAAATAAAAATTTTGTAATGCGACCTCACATTATTATTTGGTTGAAACGCTTAACGAATAATAAATACCGCTTAATCTAACTTGTTCAGAATGATTATATTATATCGTTTATTAGTATAAAATACCATGCCACTATATACTGGCTGTTCCCCGCCCGATTTGCAGGCGGTAACTTAAAACTAGACCGCAAATTTACTGGTCTTAAGTACTAACGAAACGTCTATTTCTGCCGCCGAACGGTAGTGTAAATATATTACTGTGCTCCGAAATTGAAATGAAAATTAAGAAAGTTAATTAGAAAAAAAATGATTAAGAATTAATGAAATAAAAAAAAAAATAACCTATCTCTACAAATCATCATGCGTCGCACGCTGCAATCTTGCGAACAAACACAATCTATACTCTTTATCTTTATATAGATGTGTATTCATAACGGCATTAGTATTATCAAAGTACGCGATAACTTTGTAGTTATCGTTATATCTTATATAAATATATTAATCTACGAATTTTCATCGCGGTGATACTTAATATTAGCTGGGTCTGTCCGTAAACGGATACAAACCAACGGAAACGCAAAATATGTATTAAAACGCATTATCATATAAAAACATTTCGTTCGTTAGATCGACCGAATGAAACATACTTTGTATTTACACGGGCGGTGTACTTAAACCGCCGGAATATCGCTTCAATGTCATGAGACCGTATTAGATTACTAAACGTAACGTAACTTAGAAGGAAAGGGACATCATTTTTTTTTATAATCATGCTTACCTAACCTAGGAACATAGCTCGCATGTTCTTTACGCGATAATCCTTATAACTAATAGAAGCGGAACTTCAATATTACGCTTATCGCTTTGAAAGCGTCTAGTTTATACTAAATCAGTAAATTCATGCTTTCGTAATTAAAAAAAAAAACTGTTATATTCATTAAAAGAAAGCCGAATGTTTTAATGTTATGTTATTAATTTGATAAATAAATAAACCCTTCAAAGTATATGGAATAAGCTTTGAAATGAGTAACCGTGTGTTATAAAAAAAACATTAATAACCAATGACAATATTTAACTACGGTTACTGTTGCAGTTAACTTTAACTAATATTTAATAGTTATTAGATTACTTGATCATCTAAGATACGCTGTAAGATCAATGGTTATAGTAAACAATATATCAAATGCGTTTAGAATATATCAGTCGCTTTCCTTCTGATTGCCGTTCCCGCTGTCGTTGTCACCGACGTCACCATCTTCATCACCACCGCCGTACAGCATCTTCATCGCCACCGCCGTACACCATCTTCATCACCACCGCCGTACACCATCTCCATCACCACCGCCATACACCATCTTCATCACCACCGCCGTACACCATCTCCATCACCACCGCCGTACACCATCTTCATCACCACCGCCGTACACCATCTTCATCGCCACCGCCGTGGTGCATTTGCTGACTTCCTGTCCTTTATACGGGAGGCAGAGATTGGTATTGGAGGTGGAACTGAGGAGACAGCTCACCAAAGAAGCTATTGAAGCCTCTCTGATGAGTGATGACGAAAGTCGCCAGATATTCTTAAAATTTTCCAAAATTGTAATATCCGACGCTATTAAGCGAAATAATTAAAAAAGAAAGAGTAGTAGGAATAAAAATAAAATAATTGGATATGTAAAATAAGAAACAGTGAAAAAAAAATTTAAATAATTAAAAAAGTCAAATATACGGGAAATTAAAAAATGAAAAAATTAAATTGACAAAAAATTAAATATAATAATAAAGAAGAAGAAGAAGAAGCGGAAGAAGAAGGAAAAAAAAATCCTACCTGTTGGACCTACCGTCATTTTGTATGCAGCGAGAGCTTGGGCGCCGGTATCTACGAAGCTGTACTTCGATGGCAGCTCGATGTGGTCCAGCGTGGGTTTGCGCAGAAGATCTTGCGCACGCATCAGTCTGCGTCATTGCACTCGGTCCTAGTACTTGCCGGGCAGCTTCTATGGAGCTTCGTATCCAAGAAACGGCCACTTCATATGAGATAAAACGTGGCTTTTCCCAGGAAATACTGCGACACCGAGAGCTGGAAGTATCAGTCAGCTACTCGAGACTACCACACACATTTGAACTGGTTGGTGTGGAGTTCCCCTGCCTGGGGGAACTTGCGACGATTCGGTTATTAACATCGACGGTAGCCGCATCGAAGACAAGATAGGTTCGGCGTTCTGCGTTATGCGGAACGACGCAGAGATTGCGAACAAAAAACTCGAGCTGGTCTACTTCTGCATCATTCACCAGGCGGAGTTGCTGGTATTAGCAGAAGCGTCAGGGTACGCAGCTAGAGAGACCATGCAATATAGCGCCGTACTTAGAAACTCAAGATCTGCCCCCGAATCAATCGCAAAACCTGATACCCTCTGGTTGAGAGTAGAATGTAAGGTCGGTGAACCCTCACGCAGGGATGGAGGGAAACGAGAGCGTGAACCAACTGGCCAACAAAGCGGCCCTGAACAGTAAAAGAATACCCGTGTACGAGGTTTGCCCCATCTAGTTCGTCAAGAGATAGCTGAGGTTGGGAATGCTTGACAAATGGAATAGGAGGTATATGGAAGGTGCAATGGCTTCAACGACGAGGATCTTTTTGCTGGATGTTAAATCGACCTTTAGGTCGCCTCGCCGAATAGAGCTGGACACGGTTCTGGTCCAAATGTTCACGGGGCGCGGGGGATTCTTAGAGTACCTTCACAGGTTTAAACTAAAAGAGGAGAGAGGTGGACCAAACTGTGGTGCACATAGTCACCTCCTGTTCCTTATATGGACCTTGTTAGATTGTGAGTAGGAACTTGGAAAGGAAATAAATGAAGGCAGCATTGCCTCTCTGATGAGTGAAGACGAGAGTCGCAGCATATTTATAAAATATTGCAAGGATGTAGTAGGAAACATGGACGAGAGGAACAAAATGAAAGGAAATATAAAGTTAATACAGGAGAGTTGAAAGAAAATAAATGTAAAACGCAATAAATAAATAAATAAATAAATAAATATGTATTGGAATCCAATAATAGACGTGAGAACGAAAGATGAAAGATGGAGAACCAAAGAAGTGTAAAAAAAAAACTCCTGGATATAGACCTTCCCTATATATACTTTGATAAAATTCTTAACGGTAATAACATCAATATTAATTAAACACATTTTAACTATTGTCATTAAAAATGAAACTTTTTTAATGAAATGAAACGACTCCATTTTGTATATCATCGTTTGTTATTAAAAAAGTAATAACTAAATTAAATAAATAACGTTGCCAATAATTGATAGTTAATAGACTTTTAGTCAATAGATAGAAAATCAAACAGAGTTAAAGTCTACATGATTGCAGGGTGGTGGTAACGATGAGGGGTGTGAGCGGGGTCGGGGCGCGGGGGTGGGGGGACTCTAGGGTGGTGGATGCAACGCGCATGACAGCCGCCGGGCACCCACTCCCCTTGTGCATCGGTGCGATATCGATCGATCCATAAAGCCCTGGAAAATGATGTCCGCCCAGTTCAGCTATCCTCCCTACCCGTTTCCCCCGCTGCGCAGCTCTATCGATTCTTTGTTCACATATCATACATATAAAAAAATATTTTTAAATGTAGTTTAGCTCAGTTTTTCTACCCCTAACGATAATTATATGTAATGTTATGAAATACGAAAAAAAAAATGGTGAAAACTCCTACTTAGGTGTCGCATAATATATTTTTTTATTTTATATAATACATCTTTTAGGCCTATAGGTATTGATATGAATTCTTTTATCTTATTAGATTATTTTTATATACGACGTAGCGATGAGACGGGCAAGAAGTTTATAACAATATGGCGCCAGTTAGAATGATATATACTGCAACACGCCGACAAAAGATCTTAAGTTTCAAACTTTAAAGTTTAAGATATAAACATAATAAAGCCTATGTTGGTTTCATTTTAACGTTATTATGATTTCGTGTTACAACACTTAATTATTTTTTACAGATTTTACAATTTTTGTATATACAAAGAAAAATTATGAAATTCTAACGTTTATATGAAAAATTATGTGCAGTCGGTAAATTACCGCTGAGTGAAAAAGTACCGTCAACATATGGTAGGTAAAAATTACGTGAAACTATTTAGAAGCCTTTATGGCTCCAGTTTTTGTATAGGGTAAAAGTAATAATTTTTTTTTTTTAATTATTAAGACAATTATTCTTTTAATTTACCAAAGGTTTATATCTAATTCGATATACATATGAAAGAGCAGACGGGACGAGATTATAAAGTATTTAATGGATGAAAATAAATCCGTTCCGAATTAACACTAAAAAGATGTCTACTTACCTGATAGTAAAGGTGTACGGTACGGTGAAGGTAGTGAACATCATGTCTGCAGAACAATAGAGCATCAGGGGCACCAGCCGCAACCTGACGTGTTGTCTGCCCGGCGTCCGAAGTAAGCAATGAATGTTCGACGCAATCCCACAATTTCCGCTCCGGGCGTCTACCTAGTCCCCCGCCCAGACACTCTCCACCTCCAACCCCGCCCGGGACGCCATTAGCCATTGGTGCGTCTAGATTTTGCGCTAAAGTATTGATTCGATCTCGAGCCCTAGGTTACGGAAAGTTCTCGAACAGAGTGTGATCTATAGTTGTAGATATCTCGTTTAATACTATGACCAAAAAATTTTTATGAACATTGATTTATATTGTTATTTATAAAAAACCTTGCAAACAAATCGACTCTACCATATCAAACACTGTCAAACCACCGGATGGAATTTTAAAATGACGTATCTTCTTAAATTAAAAATATGTATAGCTAACGGAAATTATATTTCCATATACATGAATGTTGGTACTCGATGAGTTAGCGATTTACCTTATTATAAGCGATGCGCCTGCTCATAACAACTTCGCTTTACTTTGGATGATATAAATAGTATCACAATATATATGTCGCCTTAAGACATAAGATAAGACAGTAATGTTTGCACACTGCTGTTTGGCGGCAGATGTAAGAGCTATATAGAGAGCAGTACCTAGACAGGCAACAGAGACCTACCACCTGTCCTTCCTGCGGGGATTGCTCTGTCAATTGTACATGCGGGGTGATATGATTCCTATCTCGAAAACTAATGAATAATTTAGAAGCTATGCAGATCGATCCACGATTCTACCAGGTGCTTATTTTGTCTCTGACTTTAAAGTAACACAAAAAGTTTTAAGACTTGTGGGTCTGGATGACTCGTGAGGTCCGTCGCACATATGTAGACAGGTTAGTAAGGCGCCGAGTACATTCCGGCACACCGTACCAGGATAGGCAGAGCAGAGGTTATCTACAAAGGTGACTGCGAAGAAGTGCGACGGAGGAGGGAAATCGTAAAGGTTTTAGTCAGGGCAATTCTGAAATAACCTGTTTAATTGTAAAGGAAGGTGTTTGGAAGTGTTTACCACACGGAAAGACAAGAAGTGATGACTTTCATATTCTTCTGTGAATCTGCCGGTCGAGCAATTCCCAAAGGTCCGATTCCCACCTCCCCCAGGGTCAGTAGACGAGCAAACTCTGCAGAACTAGGAGACGTATTGATAAGATTATTCTGTACCTGTCTACAGAGAGGCTCGACCCAAAGTCTCTGGGAAGAGATATTTATCGGCACTTCACCACCAAACGCAAAGATTCGGGCATCATTAGTCTCGTCCACATACGGAATCGTTATGACACTCGATGAGCATCTCAGGATTTTATATAGCAGCTGGCTGTTTGCGTGGACGGAGGACAAGAACGTCGGTAAATACACGTCAGATGTTCTCCCGACAGCCAGGCCCACCGAATCTTACTGGAAGAATTGCTTGTGTCCGAGTGCGGTGATCAAAATCGATGTTTAAAATTGAAGAGAGCTTATGCTTTATGGTGTCATCAAGAGATGCAAGGAGCTGGATGAACGTTCAAAGTTGACCACATCGCAGAACATACGTAATCTTCGGAACAAAAAGGCAATGCTGTATTAGTAACAGCTATGTGACTATTAATTTAAAAAAGGCTGTTGTAATGTTTCGCTAAACTTATGTAATTTAATATTATCATCATCATTTCAACCGATGGACGTCCACTGCTGGACATACGTCGCTTGTGATTTACTATATATTAAATAAATTAATCTGGTAAATTATTATGGAGAAAGTAAAAGGCAGAGGCTCCCAATTAAGAGTATCTGTTGACATGGTTGTGAACAATCAATGAATGATGATGATGATGAAAATAGTTTAAATGGTGAGCCAAGACACTAGTTTTTTCCGTATTTTTTTTAAAAAAATGTTAGATTTTCCTATGGAAATTACATTTCTATTACAACTTTTTGATGACCACCGCTGATCATTGGCCTTCACGAAACAAGGCATTAATAAATAATACCTGTCTTGCATTTGTGGTGTACAGATTAGAGAGAAAGCTGCTGTCTTTCTTCTGGAATTATTTCCTTATTAGAGACTTTTTGCTGAGTGGACTTTCTGAACCATATCTTTCAAGAGGCTGTATATTTAAAACAGATCAAAGAACAAAATAATAACTTAGAACACAACTAACAATTAAACCGGAGAGCAGAATAGGAACAATACGAGCCCTAGTAGAGTTTTCACATTTTCCATCTACTAAGCTATAACAATTTAAAACTAAACTAAGTTGAAAAAGAAACAGTAAAATTTGAGCTAAGTTTACTATGTTACATTTATTTATTTAAAATTGTATTTAAATCAGTATATTAATAAACAATTATTTAATTGCTACTTTACTTTTGTATAGTAGGTATAGTTTATTATTCCATTCGGATTATAGAAATTAGATACTTGTACTAAGTATATCAAGTTTGCTTTAACGTAAGTAGAATAAGTAATTGTTAATGAAGCAATATCTTATGTAGTTTGTTATCATAATTGTATTTCTTCTAAAAGTAAATATTATTTTAAGATATAGTTCTTCTTCTTTGTTCCAAGATAAAAATTTTTTACCTAATTTATTTTCAGTGAATTAATAACTTAATACATCATACTTAAACTGTGTGAACAAAATAATAATATCGTTAAAGTAATTAAATGAGGAATAACAAGATATTGTTGGCAATCGCGCCATCCGTGAATCTAATTGAATAAAGAATGGTTTATGTCGAGTTTCCTTTCAGAACGTATTGACGGTGTTTTGTGGGTGGTGGT